>JARHVA010004150.1:220000-367500 GCA_037957365.1 Torreya grandis | reverse complement strand
ATAGCTTACAATTTATGTTGTAGGGTTTATGTATTAGGGATTATGGAATAGGGTTTAGGTTTAAGGGTGTATATAAGATCTAATAACTCTATGTCATGTAAACCTAAATCTTACTACAAAGGATGTTAATTGGGGCTAAATCAATAGGTAAATAGGGAACTTATCATTTACAATTTAGGGTATAGTTTTTAGGGTTTATGGCTTAGGGATTAGGGTTTAATGTATATATGGTTTAGGGTGTACATAGAGTCTACTATGTTTCTAGGTTCAATTAGCCCCAACATCATCACAAATTGAGCTGATTAATTAATTAGGATAATGACTAATGTGATTTGGGCCAATATAAGTAATGTATACCTAATTATTACTGTAAATGATGTTAATTAGTTCTAAAATGATTGGTTTAGGATTTAAAATATAGGGTATAGGGTTTATGGTTTAATTTTTAGGGTAAACATGGTATAATCGAAAAGATAATTGAGGATAATTTGAATCACTTAGACCTATTTATGACTATAGAATGTGATTTTGGGTTGTCATTATACCCAATGTCATCATCCAAATTGAGTGAATTAGTCAAATGGGACAATCAATCATTTGATTTAGGCCTAATTGAGCCTTGTGAACTTTATTCTTAGTCTAAATGATGTTAATTTCCTACTAAAATGATTGGTTTACAGTTTAAAGAGTTTACATTTATGGTTTAGATTTTAGGCATTAGGGGTTAGGGTAAAGGTTCTAGGGTATACAAGGTACAATCATGAAGCAAATTAGGGATACTAATCTCCTTGAACCTAGATCTATGAGTAAAGAATGTGATTTTAAGCTCAATTACCCACACATCATCATAGATTGAGCTTGTTAGCCAATTTTAATAATGCATGATGTGATTTTAACTAAGTTGATCCCTATGAACCTAATTCTTACTATATAAAAGATGTTAATTGGGACTAAATTGATTCATTTAGGGTTTAGGGTCTACAATTTAAAGGGTTTGGGGTTTAGGGCTTATCGCTTAGGGTTTAAGGTAAATGGTACAAGGTTTAACATTTAAGGTATATGATATAATGAAATTGAATAAAATTTAGTTTCTTGAACTTATTTGTGACAATTTCCTTCATGTTTGTATTTTTGATAAAAGTAGGGTTAGTGAAGCCATACATGTTGCATACATTATATAATCGATTAATCCATAAATTTGGTTTAGGGGCTCAAATATACCCAAATCATGCCCCTAACTATAAAAACTGACTAACTAGATCAATTCATGACAAAATCAAACTTAATTTTTCCCCAAATCATATCTTTCTCTTGAAGGGGTTCATATTATCCTCAAATGCCTCCTTGATTAAATGAATTAACTCTTTGGTTAATTATATATGACATGACATTATAGTTAATTTCATTGCAAATCACATCATATATAATTTTAAATATGTTCAAGTGGCTCATTTTGACCCGAATTACCTCCACAATTAAACTAATCGACATTTGCATTCATTAACTAATGACATTCATGTGTATTAAGCTCAAAACCACATTTTATACATGTAAAACTTGTATAAATAAATAATTTTTTTTAATTCAATTGAGCTAATGAAATTGTATCTGATCAACCCCCAAATCACATTTAATAGTCATTTAATTAGGTTGAAGGGGCTCAAAATAATCCCAATTTACTTCATATGCACAACTAGATTGGTACTCCAAAGGCTAAGTTTTGGCCATAGGTTTAAAAAATACATTCTATGATCCATCTCATGATAAAATTAGTTATATCATAAATTTTTTAATGTATTACACCTTAAAACCAAGTAATTATAAGTAGTTAAGTCAACATATTAAAATGCTTGTAAAAGTTTTGAAGTCTAATGTGATACAATGACACCTTAATTCACTATTGAAGGTTAGATAAATTTCCCATATCACATGAAATAACACCACTATTAGTGAGCTCAAAAACATATAAGAACATATATAAAATTCAGGATCAAGAGCAAATTTGTGTTTGTAGGTGTTATGAAGATATAATGTGATCATGTTTTTAACATGATCACATTACTAATATGATCATGCTATTAACATGATCATGTTATTTTAATTTTAATTTTAATTCAAACACCAAGCCTTTTGGCTTGGGAATGAATTGGATTCCTGAGCCAAAGGCTTGGACCTATCAATCTATAACCGAGTCTGAGATTTTTGAGAGAAAATAATAAAATGGAAATTTGATCACCAAATACGTTATGAATTTCAATGGAAAAGTTCAAATAATTAATACCATTATGATGATCATGCTCTCCTCTTTCCAAAATATTATTTTTATAAATTTTTGACTAATTTAGTGTTTTAAATTATGTTGATTTATAAATATAGCTTTTTTAGGCCACTACATGCCACAAATATACATGGCTATACATGTTTATGTAATTTTTTTTCCATTGATCCAAGTGTAAAACAAGTTATGTGATCATAAACTAAACCTAATTGTACACATTCAAAAAAAAATGATTTTTTTAGGTAGTTAGGGGGCTGCACAGATGACTATCCATTTTTTCTCAGTTTTCTGGATCTATCTACTTGTAAAATTCATAAAAAAGTATCCATTGAAAAAATATTAAAAAATATAGGTCACAAACTAGAAGATCTTATCTAATTTTTTTCAAACATTATTAAACGCTACTTAAAACATGGTGGGCCACATAACCATCTATTTACTCTATTTTTTAAAAACAATAAGAGTTTTTCTTCATATTTTTTATGTTTGACCTAGTTATACTTAACCATTTTTAAAATAAAATAGTGTTTTGAAAACTAGACTCAAAATGTTACACTTTATATTTGTACACCATATTCAAATTTGGAGTTTAGATATCTTAAATTATCTACATAAGTTCACATTTCTAAAATTTTAGGAAAATCATATCCACAAGTAGGCCCCTTTTTGTCCCCCAACTTTGTGTACTTATCCCCATATCATATATTTCATATAGGGGTCCTTCTCCCTACATCTATAGGGAATAGTGGATTAGAGATAGTAAATTGATGACTAGGATTGTGCTACATACGTAATACAAATGGCCCTATCTAGATTATTTAATTTCATAAATGGTAATATTTTAATTTCAATGCAGCCCTTTTTGAGATAAGAATCAAGACATATTAGGTTAACTTGTTATTATACACCACAAGAACCATACATTATACATGCCCTGACTTTAGGGGAGTTATTAGATTTGCATACCTTGTACCCATTATGAATGGGTGTGTAGCTAGCAAGGGGGTAATATCTTTTATTGACTAATTTCTATTTGACTACCAAAAGACTACTTTCTATTTGATTACCAAAGAATTGGAAGGTTTAAATTTAAATGAATATGGGGTTCCCACATCATACACTTAAAATGAGAATATACTCCACAAATGAAAAGAATAATCATACCAATAAAAACCACAAAAATAAAATATATAATTCTTCCAATGTTCCTTGCACCCATGAGGAAACTACTAGTAACTATTTTATAGTTATATCTTACTCATGGGGAAGGCCTTTGACAAGCCTATCACTAAATGAATTCACCTGACTTAGATGAATTTTGATGAGTTAAACCCATATGAAGTGCATAGGAAAGCTATTTATCATGAATGGAGACAATAATCCTACATTGATATAGAAATTTTAAGGAATTTAAATATTTATTTTAGACAAATTAATAGTTCATTCCTAGGGTTTTAGACATCTTCATAGATATTTATAATTATTTTATAATTTAATAATTAAGTATTAAGTTTAAAAAAATATTTATGTATTAGGTTTTAATCTGATTGAGTAATTAACAAGGGTGCCATGTGCCAAGTCCCTTCAATAATTAAAAAAGATAAGATTTTAAAGGAGAATAAAATAAACATTTTGAGAATGAAAGCACATCTTTAACATAGATTTCATCCATATACATAGTTTATTTAGAGATAAAAAAAGCAAAAAGAAAAGTCTTTAGAACCATATTGATCATTAAGGATAATATATTTTTACTATAATCACTTACATTTTAACGGTATACTCAAAATGTTGGCTTGTATGTGATATAGTCTATAAAAAATTGAATGTATTAAAATAAACATTATTAAAATATTAATTATGTAAACTCATTGTAATGGTATCCATCAAACTATTATCAGGTATGCATGGTCATTATATGGTTAACTAGAAAATAATAACATAGACAATGTTATCGATGTTCTAGTTAGCCATTATAGTGTTTACCTAAGTAGAATGACCATGTATTTCATGCTAATCACTTGCTTGGTTCTCCAGTCATTTACCCACTCCACTCAAATATTTAAAATCCTCCCACATATGAAAATGAATCCCCACACACCATTTTCATCCACTACTATTTGATATGTAAGTGGTTTTCTTTTTGATTCTCCCCTAACCAAAATTTTTGATGGGCTTATTTATAGTTTACAATAAAGTGATAAACATTGAAATGTATCAAAATTCTTATTTGAAATATATCACTAGTATTAATGACACCCTTAACCAACTTGTATTAGTGACATCCTTTCCCACCTTGGGTTATAGGGTTTTGTTGATAAAATACCTTACCATTGTTGTTAATGTATATCTTTGGAATTTTGGATTCCTTGATTACATTATGAGATGAACATATTAGTGTTTGTTCATAATAGGATAACACTATGAAGACCTATAACTCAAAGAATTATATTATTGTGGTTTTTATGTTTTCATAAAAAAAAAATTTAAAGTGATAAAAATAAATAAAAAGAAAACTTATTAACATAGACTCGTAAAGAATATTATGATAAAACAAGAGACAACCAATAATAACATCTCATTTTTTTTTGATTAAATGTTTATAATATTTATTTTAACTAAAAATAGTAGAAATTACTAGATAGTATGTTCAATCTTATATACCCACAAATATTACTTTATATTTTCATTAAGAAAAATCTTAGATGATTATTTATGTTTTATTTTTGAGATTATTTGAATTTTGAAATCAAATTGAAATGTTATTATATTTAACTTCCATGAAAAATAACTCATTTTAAATGTAATAATATTTAGCTTCCATGCCTTCAATATCAAAAATATAAATTTACGGGATCTTCCGCCTTATGGTACAAAATTTGTATTTAAATAAAAATTTAATATATAAATTTAAATTTAGAATATGATTTAATTGAATCTAATTTCAATAGTGTATGTATTCATGTAGGGTTTTCAACTATGGGATACTAATGATTTAATAATCTTCTTAAGTCATGCTAGTTGAAGTTTAAAGGAAATATGTATTTTTTATCGATACTTTCCATTCTATTGGAAAATAATACTCAATTATTCATAAAGGTTAACAAATGAGTGAAACTAACATTCATTACGATCAAGGAAAAAATATGTTTCCTCGTAGAAACATGCATATGTATCTCAAAGTGTTATGTGGAATATCATACAACATATAACTCGTCATGCAAAAGATTAGATTGCAAGATGATAATAGAAAACATCAATTATGAATTTACAAACAACATGATTTATTTTTTCTATTTATCAAGTGAAAAGATAATCTATCTTAGTTGTTTCTTGCCCATCTCCACTTGAAAAATCTGTATGCTACATTAAAAGGCCATCTTTGTTGCACATATAAGTGGCATGAATTTTATCCCTTTGAATCCCTCAATCTAATTATTTGTGTAATATCAAATTTGGACTTATGCTTTGTTTCGTATAATGTGTTTTGATAATAAACTTGGGTTTTGTTCTCTTTTAATTAAGACAACTTTCTAGATGATGGTATTGACAATTATAAAACTTCTATTTAAAATAAAGAACATATGATAATATATTATATTAGCAGTTGGTTCAAAGGTCCAAATGATGCCACAAGGAATTGTTTAGTAGTATATAGTTTGCTTAACAAACCTGGCGCCTAGTGCAAAAGACTAACATTGAATCCTAGTCCATTAATGCACTATGGTACCTTCTCTTGGTCCATCTCACAATAACCATGCCAAATATCAATCTTGTAAATTTATTTTGTACACTTTTTCACACTTAGCTTGTTTTTTTTATAGATTCTACAACTTCTTCAATATATCTAATCGACAATATCCAAAAAGAAACATGGATTTTTATTTCTCAATGATCCTTTTCTAATAAGTGATTTTTACTTTACCCTTGTGATTCTACTCACATTATACATCCTTCCACCACAGAGTTGCATGCCTCTTTAACTTTTTATGTGCAACTTTTGTCTTGTGCTCATATGATACTTCATCACTTGGTTGAAGTATTCTTCCATCTTTGTTAACCAATCTATCAAATCCTCTAGGGTAAATATTCTACTAAAACATCAAACCTTCACTTGCATTCCACTTCTTATTTTAGATATGGTTTTAGTAACCCTATCTTCTTCCTCATCGAATCACTCATGTGTTGGATCTTCATCTTCATCCTTTTCTTATTATTTATGTTTTATTATTTATGTAAGGGAGAATGGAATACATGTGGAAAGAGTTAGAATTGGTTATTGAAGGGGTTATACACATGCATGATTATTATTGGGTGCGACCACTATCAATTTTGACATGGGGATCCCATAGTGTATATAGTGAAATGTTTTCTTTGGCAACAAATTTTATAGCATAATATGATATTATGAATTAATGACCATAACTATGAAGGCACAATGATTAAAATGAATATATATAGAGAGAAGTGAATGTAATCTTTATATATAATATCTCTATATATTAAATGTTAGTTATTATATAAATATTATATAATATATAATGTATTTTTTATTTATTACAAAATAATTATCTAGTGTATATGAATTTTATACAAATTAAAATATATATATAGATATTAAATTGTATAAAATATATAAATATTATATAATATAATATATATTTTAATATAGTTTTAAAATTTCAAATATAAAAATTGTGAAAAACAAACCTAATTAGCGAGATAGCTAATTAGAAAGAGGAATAGTAAAAGAGGGATATTAGACATTCCCGAGCATGGGAGGTCAAGAAATTTAAGTGAATGTCGTACATATGTGGATGATGGCTCATCCCATAAAAATAAATAAGCATATGAGGAATTAACAATGAAGTAAGATATGTGGTATGTTTGGCAGAAATAAACCTACAATTGTGCCCAACAAACCCTCTAATTTTAAGGTAATATACCCATTGTAGAAAAAATGAAGATGAACGATACACCTTTGTACCGAGAACCATAATGGCCCTGCATAAACAAGTTAATGCACAAATTTCACACCAAAAATATCTATTGAGTTGCTCACACAACTCCTGTTGAGTTATTTACCCTGACATGTATTGTAATCTAAAGAAAGGCAAGGGATGAACATAAATCTCACAAGAGACACAATGATGATGATGATGATGATTGAATGGATTTTAGACTTTTGGTGCATTTTAGAGGCATTTGTACTTGATTTTTATCCAAATTATTTTCTTATTAAAATGCTAAGATGCCTCACATAAAATTAAATTATCAATAAGTTCCATTAATCTCTTTTATTCAGATGGAATTTCATTCAACTAAAATATTTTCTTCTCTAGATCTAAAATTGTAGGCAATGAAGACTGAAATTTCATAGAGTTTGTAATGGGTTGAAGAAAGATCTGTTATTTTTTGTTACTTTAGCTTGTATTTATTTTTTTCATTTTTTAAATTGGTTTTGTCATTTAGCTCAAAATAAAATATTTATTGATCACATTGAATGCTGGTCATAACATTCAATTTGTAGAAGTAGAACAAAGGAAGCTGAATTTTAACATTCATGTCATATATGTTTACTCTACTAATGAAACATTTTCATTATGTTACTTATGGCATATTATCATATATAACATTTAACGCTTGAAACAATTTTGCAGCTTTCTTTAAGGTGTTCAATTCAACAATATGTGAAGCTTTCAGGTCTTGACGATTATGACGAGAGTTTTAGGTTTGATGAATTGCATTAAACCAAGGTGGATGAATTAACTCAAACTAGGGATTAAATGAGAGAAATTCTACATTTAACATTCTCACCATCCAAGCCAAAAATGTTATTTAACTTTCATTTCCATTATTTATAAATAAATGCTACTTTCAAATAACCATAAATATATGTGTGGGTCTAGATGAGAAGCAATATAGAATAAACCAACATAAATCCCTTAAATTACATCATAACCCCCCATCACCTACAACATGATCAACTACAGTATAAACTACCATTGCACTTTCTGAAGATTCAAAGATACCCAAAGTATTAAGAAAGTAATATATCCTAGATATAATTGTAAAGTGATAACAAAGGATCCTTTTCAAACAAGGGAATTGAAACATGTGATTCAAGGATACCAAAAGTAACAAGAAAGGAATATAATTCAAATTTAATTTCAAATTTTAGAAAAGGATACATTTTTAACCAAGGGAATTGAACTACATGTAGATTCAAGGATACCCAGATTTAATTACAAAGTGATAGAAAATGTTGTCTCTGACATACGATATCCTCATTTGAAAAATGCATCTTATGCTAGTACTTTCAACAAAACTATAACAATGTCATTTTTAAAAACTAAGTAAAATATATTTTGTTTTCTTAGAATTCAAAATATAGCATAAATGTAGATGAACATTAAAGGAATGACAATAATTAAGAAATTTAGTGAGGTAATCATCTCAAAATTGTCAATCGCATATTTAAGGCCAAAAAAAACTAGGGCAAACAAAATTATAGCAATCTTATAAAGAGATTAATGAATGCATACCACTTCCATTGCGATCACCATGACCCCAATAATGACCATGCCATCACGGTGATCTCATCCTTGAAAATAATTAGTACCAAGCTATTATCACCATTTAGACATTAAATTTTTTAGTAAAACCAATAGAATCATTATCATTTCAAGTTGTAGTCAAATGAATAAAATTACCCTATACTTTTTTATATTAGATTTTTTTTTTAAAGTAAAACCAATAGAGTCATTGTCATTTCAAGTTGTAATCAAATGAAGAAAATTAAC
This sequence comes from Torreya grandis, assembly GCA_037957365.1. NCBI lineage: Eukaryota > Viridiplantae > Streptophyta > Pinopsida > Cupressales > Taxaceae > Torreya > Torreya grandis. Next base: position 358,419 of record JARHVA010004150.1, on the reverse strand, counting down.
CTGTTATGTTTTCTATTAACTATCTTTAAGGAATTTTTTTGAACACTACAAGATGATGGTAAACATAATTAAAAAATGAAATAATTAATCTTAAGAAAAAGCTCAATTGTCTTGTCTAATCTAAAAAAATAAATAACACATCACATTTTAACATAGTCTCAACACAACACAATGTAGTATAAACTTCAATACTACAAGAGCTATGATATGGAACATCTAAAATTGTGAAGTTGGTCTAAGTGGTTATGGTGTAATTGTAAAGAAATTTATTTTTCCTCGTTAAGCTTAACAAAGAAAAAACTATGAAGGTTAAGATCAGTGTAAAATTCAAAACGTGCTTCTTTATGTGCTTCTTTAAAGCACTACCACTCTGCCCATTTGTGACAACCTATTTAATCTAATCAATATTTGAAATTATGATGATCAAATCAATATAAAATTCAAAATGTGCTTCTTTATAGCACCGTTATACATATTTGTGACAACCTATTTGGTCTGGTCAACCTTTGAAATGTTGAGGATCTAACCTCTAGCTCATTCTTAACTTGCATTTTTCAGATAAAATTGATAGATGATGAACCCCTTCCCAACTCTTAATAGCTCCCTATAATGATTTTGGGCATCCTGATGTGATTTACCCTTAACAAAAAAATAAATATGAAGGTTGAGAAATAGAAGAATCAACATACAAAATCAAAATGTGCTTTATAGTAAGACTCTGCTCATTTGTGACAACCTATTTCAACCTTTTAAATGTGGAAGATCTAACCTCATTCCAAGTTTGCATCTTTAAAATCAAATTGGTAGATAATGGTCCTCCCCACTTTCCAAGTCTTCATATCTAGAATAATAAAAACAAGCTAACATGAATTAACTTAAACAACCTACCCCATATTCACCAACATTATTTACTCATTTTCTTAGACTATTATAGAGAATGGATTTCAAAAAACAATATAACTACACCTTCAATCTATTTAAATGCTACAAATATTTTTTCACTAACATTTTCAATTTAATAAAATAGGAGCTTCGCATCAAGGGAGAAGATGTTTTTTTTATTATGAGATATTTACTTACACTAGTTATCATGAATTTGAACATATTGCTTCCATTTCTCCCTTGTTCATTGAGGAGGGGAAAATGGAAGACAATATCAAGAAGAGCAAAAAGAAAAGAAATTAGGATTGAAAAATCAGTAAATTATTTTGGAGTTGTGCTCTATCGAGGACTAAAAGGACCACCTTCAGGATGGATTAAATCAATCTTCAACCATCTTCTTCCTTAAGCCAGGTAGTTGTTAATAAAGATAACTCTTTGTCTAATGGGCACAATCCCCCATATAATAGTAAGTGGATGACTACTCTTCACATATCCTAACTCTCCTCACTATGCTCAAACAACAACCATCTATATTCATGGCACCAGTCTGACTATCTATAGTTCCAACGCTACCCTTCACTTACTCTGCATTGGAAAAAATATTCTATCTCTATGGAAAACTATCTACCCTATATATATGGGTATTTGATAAATGAGTGCTCACATGCCCAACTCTCCTTATGGCCCTTGGAATTTCATAATCTTCTAAACGATTATTGATGTCAACGACTAAAGTTTCCCCCATTTAAAAAGACCCCTTACATAAGAGGAACCAATACCAATTGGGTATTGTAAGAACTATATAACATAATTGTTTGAAAAGAATACATCAAATTTGAAAAGGAAATTCATCGATAATCTTGACTTCTAGTTTTTTTTATAGATCCATGACAAACACAGTCAGATTTATATTTACGTGAAAGTATGAAATGATCCTATTTTAGTAAAATACTATTAGTGGCAACAAAAGATATCCATAGTTAGAAAAACTTTTAAGATATATTCTTGATTGAAAGACCTCTATTAGTGCCATCTCAATCAATAGTAGAAGAAAATATTTGACTCTTAGAATAGTCAAAGTACCAATTTCCTTAGAAATTTTATTACTTAAAAAGCATTACAAAAAATTGTGCTCTAAAGTACATTCAAATGCATATGCTCATCAGAACTAATCTTGGTTTGAAATTAACATACCTGGACTGCATGCAAGATTTATTCATGGCTCACCCCCTTGGCTAATCCCAGTTGAGAATTAAGAGTACTAGGTGTTTCTAAGACACCATAATCCTAGTGCCCAAATTGTGTTTCATCATTTCTATATGTATAGATTCCAAGATCTTGCTTTCTTCCCTCATGTCATACACCCTCATATTTATACTCACTAGCAAAGTGATAGACTCTAAGACAATGAATTTTATCTACAAATTACACTCCAGAATAGGTATCTCCATTTCTGTATCCAATCAATCTTTCTTCAATACATTTACAGATGATTTTAGGAAATTTACCACTCCATCCACAAAGATATGTAATGAATTAATGTAGCTAAACAAATCATTAATAGACTAAAAATAATCATCCACAAAGTGCTAGTAACAGAGGTGTAATAAAAAGGTGCCTCCATAATTTCTCCTTTCCTTAGATATAGTCCCTATACAGTGCTTGCTCATAGTAAATGGGTGCAACTTTATAAATTCCTTCTAAATTCATCGGCATTTGTGATTGCCTACATGATTTATTACTATCTTAATATATAATGAATAAAAAAAAAAGTTATTCGATAAAGAAGAAAAATGCATCATTGATCCCACTTTTATATGATTTAGTATGATTGTTCATCTTCGACCTTTCATAATATTTATATGACTCTTCGGTTAGATACAAAAAATTTGTGAAGGTTAACAATATATTAACAACTTTATTCATATGAATCCTAATCATGTATATGCAATGCGTGTAAGCATAATCAATGTGAACATTACCCCCAACATAGTTAAGTAATGAAAAGAATTGATATAACTAATCTAAATTGGCCCATAAAATCATATCAATAGAACATCAACCTCTATAATCACATTGCATTTGGCACCCAAAGTTCCCATTCTCCAGGTAAAACCCAAAGAGTTCTTAAACAATAATCTAGATAAAAAAACCAGAGGTATGACATTACCATTCCTTATTTTCATCTTTGTTCTTTTTTATCCTTTTTATCTTGTCAATTCCACTGATCTGATTTTGTTTCTGAATCGAGTGAAAAATTCCCTAATCACAAGATAGTAGTCTTCCCTGATTTCAAGATGGCATAAAGTAAATATTTTGAATGTATTTTGATGCTAGAAAGTAAAGATTTCAAAGGTCTTGTGATGCTCTGATGCCAATATTATGATTTGGTTAATAATGGAATAAATTTGATTTAATTAGAATGATTAAATACTATACCCAAAATTACATACCTAAAGTGGTAATACAGAAGACCATGCTTGAAGCCCCATTTGAACTCTCCAACATACCAGCTTCCATCCTCACAAGTCTGAACACAATAAAAATGGATTTTCCCATTAGACCACTCCCTTACATACATATCACTAGGATAAAATATATATACACCATAGCCATGCCTCAAGGCCTATCTGTATTGACCCATATACTGGCTACCCCTAGCCCATGTCTTAACCCTATACCCATCATACTTTCCATCCACCCAATAACCCTTATATCTTCCATTAACATAGTATTAATAAACACAATTACCAAAGCATTTCCCCTGATGAAACTCACCCTCATACATATCTACATTGCTATAGACCTCAACTCCTTCCCTGCCAATCTTGGCCCTACTTTCACACTTGAGATTGGACCCAATAGTCCATGTCATGGATGGGTTGCCATTCATTATCCTCTTTTGGGTGATTACAAATGCATCCAATGATCAACCCATGAAACAACAAGGCAACCCTAGCTCTGCCCAAGATTTGAGCCCCTAACCAGTCTCATAGAAGGTAGCCTAAACCCAAGCCTCAAATTAGGAAATGCAATTTTTAGTGATATAACAACTGCAGTCACAAAAACTAGTGCAAAAAAAATCAAACTAGATACCTCTTAAAATTCCAACCTCTAAATATTAATTACTCAATGCGAACCATATACAAATCACATTGCATCAAATTCTTGGACTTACAATTTATATGAAAAATATTGACTCACTTATTTACCTTAGAGACAAGGGCATAAAGAGGAAGCATTATATAGATACATAAAAAATGTGCAAAAGTCTTGAAATCATCATGAGATAAGAATGAAAAAGTATTCCTTCAAATAAAATAAGACATTTCATATTTAATGACGATGCACTTGGCATGGTTGGTGTAGTAGTTGCTGGCACTTCCCAAAATGGCCCTGGACACAATCCACAGTTCGGGATCCCTATCTATTTTCATATCATACATTTACTTGGATTTTTCCATCAAAAGGAATAAAAATTAAAAAACATAGAGGAAGGTAGAGATAATGAATTGTACCTTTTGATAGCTCCATATCAAGCACTACCCATCAACATCTCTACCGCCTACTTCTCCGTGAAATGGCATAACATGTTCCTTACATCTCCCTCTATCATCTCAACTTAAATATCATGCACCTGCACACAATTGAAGATCTCATAGCTTTTCCCCACAAATGAAAAATAGAAACAACTAACTGATCAGCTATGCCATAATCCCACTAATGTTTTGCGGGTTCTCTTCCTAATTTTCTTAAGATCCATTTCCAATGTTGGTAGCACCTCTGTTGTGCCTGCAACGAATGCCACAACGTCAATGGATCGAATACTAAAATGAGAAGTGGGAAAATAATTACAAAAGAATTAGATTACCCGAGCCTGCAATGTGAAGGATGGAGGTTTCAGGAGGGTGGGCATAGATGAGAAAGGGTTTAAATGTGTGATGATCTACATGGATGAAGGGAAGAACTAGATGATTGAGGGTCCACTATAAGGTGTAGTCTCTCTCCTAGCTATGATTGACTCCAACCACCATTTGTCTCTGAGTTTTTGTCATTTCCCTAGACTAATCGTCTCTTTTGGAAATACCACATGCAAAAAAAATGGGCACCCCAAAATGTGACTCTCCCTAAACCAACTAATAAAAACATAGAAACATATTTTATATTGTTATCTTATGTGAGATGAATCTTTTGGCATTGGGACATAATAGAAACACCTACATCAGAATATAATTAGTAGAATCTAAACTTGATTACATTCTTGATATAGTAAAAAGAATAGGATTTTTAAAAAAGTCTTTTAGAGTTGTATATTTAACTTAATTTCAAGCTTCAAAAAGTTATGAATGTGGTACATTAAGGTCCCAATCCCATGTTAGTGGCTAACTAAACATTTTTCAAAAAGTATTGTTAAGAAATTATAAGTGCTTAAATTCATTTTAGATTTCATGTAATTTTTTTAATTCCTACTATAGGATTATAGGGGTTTAAATTTATTTTAGGTCCTACGCAAAAAAAAAATTCCTACTACAAGAACAACTACGTTGATCATGTATTTAGTTCAAAAAAAAATACCTTCAAAAGTTTCTAACATATTGCAACCTTATATTATATGAGATGATAAATCAATACATGTAGATGGTACTTGGTGTTGAAATGCATTCATTTTGGTTTGATCAATAACTCAATTCAACTCATAAAATGCAGAGCATAGTGAGTGAAATATTTAATCATAGGAATAGAAGGGGAATACATTGCATGGTAATCTTGCACACTTTTTTCTAATTTGGTTGCTTCTAATAGAACTTTTCCATCTGCACATTCTTATAATTAGCTCTTTTATAAATAAGTAGCTTTGTCTGCAAACTTTAAGGAAGGAAGTTACTTCTGTTGAATAATCTAAGTCGTATCTTTGTCTACAACCTTTAATGAAGCAAGATACCTATGCTAAAGAATTTGAGTCTTAAGAATAAGTTTTTTAGACTAGTTGAAGCTTCTTGAGTTGCAACACTAGATATTACCTATGCACTAGTAATATGTTGCTCAAAAATATCTATAGTAGTCAAATATTGTTAAAGGAAATCTTTATTTTTCTTTTTTGAATATGTTTCCAAATTCAGGTGCTATAATAACTTACCTAAAGTAGTAGTCAGTGTCTCATGCAAATATTTTGGTCAAAATATCAGTATTGCATACTACCTATGGATGGTATGTCTCAATTTGTTTAAGAATTTGAATGACTTTTAAACTACCGAACTCTTTCTTTTTCTACTAAAATGGAAGCTTTTTAATTTCTTTGTTTATGATGCTTCAATTGTCCAATAATGTTGATGTCTTCATTTGTGAATGTTGAAAAGCAATAGATGAATAAGTGCCTTTTGTAGTTAAGAATCGAGATAATTGAATCTTTTACATTTCCTAAGCTAAACAATTGAAATATCTAGGATGCCTATTATCCTCTTCTTTGGGAAGAAATTACAAACTAATATCAATTATATTTACCAGTGTTAGTAGGTTGATGATGTGTTATTTTTAAATAGATATTGTCTTGATTTATCTCATTGGCATCAATACATTCTAAATTAAAATTACTAATGTTTAATCCTTGAAAACACTTTGCCTAACCATAACTTATTTTAAGTAACTGAAGTGGAATAATCTCATTCATCTAATGTAAGTGCTATCAAACTTATAGTCTAACTTGTAAGATTATTATAATTAGTTGATTCTAAATACCCATCACATGTGCAATCATGATCATAATGTCAATTGCCATAATGGGTTGAAACTATCTTCTTGTTGAAATATTTGGTAATTATAACCATGACTTGGATAATTGTTTATAGAACTAGATCTTGCATAATTATTTATAGGAGACTATTTAATGTTATTTTGTGAATTGCCCTGATTATCCACTACAACAATTAGAATATCATGTCTCTGCAAATATTTTGTTGTTCGTGTGTTCATACTCTTTCTTCCTTTGAGTATCACTTCGAGTGATCTTAAATTTTTAAACCAAGATCATTTTAGGAATAAATTTAAATATATTTAAATTACATTATGTTTTCTATTCCCACATAAAACAAGGTGGGATTATTTTAACTAGTATAGAAGCACATAAAGATAAATTTACTTCTTCAATTATTATATAAAGATGAATGAATTTAGTCCTATGCATATTTCTCAATGGATTAATTGTTCACACTAATATACACATGAGAATTCTAGAGGAACAATGGAAAATAAATTACAACAAAAAAACAATGAAGTGAGGAAGAGAGTTTGAGATCTAGCCTTGTAAAATATTTAAAACTATGTATGTTCGTTGGAAAGTTTTGTCCCTACATAAATGATAATCTATTACTGATTGTTCATTTCTTTCCATTAATTTAGAAAGAATGGTATATTACATACAAATAGAAAATAGAAATGAAAAAGAAATTCTTTTAAAATGTATACTTCCATAAATTTTGATCATCGTCTATAAGATAGTATACAATATATAACATCACCTCATATTCTTAAGAAACACCTTAATGTAAAACACTCAAAAAAGATATCATCCATCTTTCAAACTTAAATATATTATAAAATAGTTGGTTGGATACCATCCATGGTTTAAGTCTAAATTGATGTTCTTTTCAAGATCTATAAACTCATTAAAAAGATGAATATTCAAATACAAAAATTGTGATATGTCTAGAAGATTTAAAAATGGCATCATTTAAAAAAATCTAAAATTCACCTTGATTTCAATTCTCCAAAGAAGGAGTTTAAGATGAAAATAAAAACATCCCTATAATCCCATAGATTTCATCTTTCAAAAAGGACTCATATGTCATAAATATAGGAGATACTTTATAAATCCTGACAAGGACTGATTAAGGACCATCCATATACAACATTGGGATGACATTCTCTATAAAAAAGCTTATCAAACAAAAATAATCTCATTTTGGTAAAATGTAAATGTAATAAAGCAATGCATAACCTGTAGCACTGAATCTCCTAGACTCAAGACCATTCTTAGCAAAAATGGGACACATTGATATTTTAAAATAGTTTTAAATAAACACTTACATGGAATATATATTAGCATTACCATAAATTCTTTTGTACTCAAAGAATTTCACATTTGCATAGATGTAGACAATAGTATAATTAGAAATAAAATACAAATTATAGTTACAAATTACAATATTAAACAATAAACCAAAGAATATATAAGGGAAATGTCTAGACTAACTATGTTGACAAAGGAATATGAGAGACTATGTAAACATTACATCAATGAATTGAACCCAAGATTCCTATGAACTACAATAAAACCCAACTCAAAATAATATTTTAACTCAATTCCTATGAACTACAAATCACCCAACTAATATCATTCAAATAACAAACACAAAATATTTTTTAGGATGTACTTTTGATGTTCATATTGACATTCAAAAAATGTGGAAGATTATTAAAGGGAGAAAGATAATTTTTTTCAATATGCTTGAGCCACTTCATTACCTTCTTTGATAAATTCCATTAAATCCAATCGAACCACTATTGAAGTTAGATAACCTGATGCTTCTTCATTACTTGGTATATTATGCTCATTGTTGTTGACAACAATTACCTTATTGTCATCCTCCTCTTATGTTAAAAACATATTATGGAATATGCAACATTCTAGAATGGTATTCGATAACATTTACAAATTAGGCTAACAAATTTTGGAATGAAAATTTTGTCATATATTATTTAGCCTTCTGAATGCACATTCAACAACAATTCTTGTTGAAGATAGCTTAAAATTAAATTCTTTTTGACTAATTGTTGAAGGTCAAAAAAATGGAGTACTTAACCATGGTAATAATGGATAACCGCAATCACCATTAATATATTCTCTCACATTTGTTGAACCAATGGAAATAGAATGACCATTAATCATCTTCCCACCTTCTCATAATTTTTAAAAAGAAGAATTTTGCAATAGTCTAGTATCTTTAACAAAACTAGGCCACCCAGTGAAAATATCCATAAAATGCATATTACTATCAATAATGGCTTGAAATGACATACTATAGTTATTATCATTGTCATACCAATCTGAGGAACACTCATTACATGGAAGGTCAAATTAATTATGAGTCACATATATAGCACCACAATAATTCGCAAAGCCTTGATTTTTTTGAAAACCTCCTTTGACATGCTCAATCATTAAATACTTCTTTGGTCATTTTACATGAATTATTAAATGCATGTGCATAGAATTAATGAGCTTGTTTATAATGGTGTTGATTTTCCACAACCAAAAATCTCACTAATGGTAATCATTATCATTCCTTATGACAACCCTAAAACTACAATGGCCACTTTTTTTTCAACTATAAACACCCTACTCTTCATAGATATCATAAAAGATAATTGTATATCATCTTGACTAAGGTCTTCCTTCAAAAACTCACAAATAGATGTGAATAATGCATAAGGAAACCTAAAAATGCTAAAAAAACCTTTCATCATCACATCTAACTTTAAATATATAATAGTTTGACCAGTGTAATGAATGAGACTTGATATACCATTCATTTTGAATCCTCCCTTCCCATTGATAATTACATAATGTTGTTTCAAGGAACATATTTCCTTACTCAGAAGTGATTTCATGAATCTCCACATCCATTTCAACATTTGATGACTTTGTGCATATAGATCAACATTTGTTATGTTTTTTTTATACACGTTACATAATGTTTGAATCTAGAATATCATACCAAATTTATAATGTCCATTGGAAAATAATAGATGCATTTTCTAGGAGGACAATTACTATTTCGACTGATTTAGAATACATTTTATGACAAGAGATATAATTAAAGATCACAATTCAAAACCCCCTACAAAAATGACAAATCCACAATGAAATTTCCATTCAATCTCATTGAGAAGACTACACTTCAACTACAAATTATGACATAAAATTGTAACATTTATTGCCAAATAATATGGTTCTATCTTTTCATACAATATAATAAAATTACTTAGATGTTCGCACATAATGATTTTATATCACACATAAAAAGCAAATATGAGAGATTACACAACAATAATTGATAAAAGAGCAGAATACTGGATAATATAGTAAAGCCACTTTGAAGGGGCAACCTCCACAATAATTCACAAAGAGCATAATACTTAACATGATAATCAAAGACTAACCACTACCTCCTAGACATAGTCTACTTAGCCATGTTTATTTCATAGGCTGACCTAACTAAGAACATAGAGAAATGTAACAAGAATATAAAAGAGGTATGTAAGCCATAAGTCAGCCACACATATCCCAAGACACTCCAAAGGATAAGGGCATAACATGCCCCTCCCCTTCAATGAAACATTGTCCTCAATGTTGAGTCAAATTTGGATGTTGGTGCATAAAGGATTCATCCTCCCAAGTAGCATCTTCATAAGACAAATTCTTCCATTTGATCAGTTACTCCTTAATCACTTGAGACTGCAATTGCTTAATGCATATTTGAAATATCACCTCAGGATCAAGAATAACTCTTCATTCTTCATCCAAATTTGTTAACTCAATTTGGGTAACAACTTTGTATTCAATGATTTTTTTCAGGCATGATACATGAAATATTTGGACGTATGTGAGTGGAAAAAAGAAACTCTAACTTGTAAGCCACACTACCAATTTTTTACAAGATCTGATAAGGCCCATAATACTTAGGGGACAACTTATTATCATTTGTTTGTTACTTCCATTACATTTGATTATATGGATGTAAGTGAAAAAAAACCTAATCACAACTATCAAAGTGCCTCTCACTCTTATGTTGATTTGCTTGCTATTTCATGTGATTCTGGGCCATGGCTAAAGTTTCATGCAAACTGGCAAGGACCTCCTATAGATGGTGAATATGTTTTTCAAATTCATGAAACTTTGGATGGACCTTCAATATTTAAGGGATGGATGAAGAGTGGTATCCATATAGTGCTAAAAAAGGAGACATTTTGGAAGAACTATGAACAAAAGTATTGTACCACCATTCAACAAGTGGTAACCAATGAACCTATTTATCTTGTTTATCAAAAATAAAATAATGGAGATATCATTCCATACATTTGTTGACTACCTCAATTTATCCATCTAATTGAGGATGATAGGATGAATTATGAGACAACTAGGTGCCCAATCATGCAAATAACTCAGTCCAAAAATTACTAGTGAAGATGGGATCTCTATCACTAAAAATGATTTTAGGGGTACTATGCAATTTCTTAACTATATTAAAAAAAGTAGAAGCTACTGTACTAGCAAAAAATGGCTATGATAAAGAACAAAAATGAGCATACTTATTGAGATGATCTACAATAACCATGATGACATTTTGACCATTAGATCTCAGTAACCCTCTAATGAAATCCATAGACACCTCTTTTCAATGTTTGCTAGGGATGGATAAAGGCTTCAAAAGACCTAGGGTTTTGATGGTTTCTCCTTTATTATGTTGATAGATCATACATTCAGTCACAAATTCTTGGACATCCCCCTTGAGTCCTTCCCAAAAAAAACCTCCTTGATTCTATGATAGGTTTTCAAAAATCCTGAATGACCCTGAGGAGTTGCATGAAGTTCTTGAAGGATTTTTTGTTTAAGAAGAGAATTCTTACATAGGTATAATCTATCTTTATACCATAATGCATCACCCATCCATGTGAATTTTTCAAATCCACCTAAACATTGCTGAAGATTTTGAATCAAATCATGGGTAACAATACCCTTGTCCTATTCTAATCATGCTTCTTCTAGCGAATCTGCCTGCAGAATGATCATAGCATATAGTAATGCCTCAACTGATTCATCCTTCCTAGATAGTGCATCTGCCACTACATTTTCCTTGCCTTTTTTGTAAACTATTTCAAAATCATAGCCTAACATCTTAGTTTCCCATTTCTATTATTTTTTAGATGATAATTTTTGTTCCAAAAAGTATTTGAGACTTTCATGATCAGTCTTTATTTGAAAGTGATGACTCATCAAATAAGGCTTCCATTATTTGAATGCATGTAAAATGCCCATCATTTCCTTATAATAAATGGGCTTGTGCTAATTTTTACTCTTTAGTTGATGACTTTCAAATGCAAGTGATCTGCCTTCTTGCATGAATATAACACCGATACCATACCTAGATGCATCACATTCAACCACAAAATTCTTGGAAAAATTAGGAGTAACCAACACTAGAGTGGTGCACATCACCAATTTTAATTGTTCAAATTCCCTACTAGTTGTATCAGTCACTGAAAGGAGTCTTTCTTCAACAAATATTTGAGTAGGGATATAATGCTACCATAATTTTTGACAAACCTATGATAGTAAGTAGTTAGCCCTAGAAATCCCCTTTGTTGCATGAGGGTCTTAGGAATTGGCTAGTCCACCATTGCTTGGATTTTTCTAGGATCCACTTTTAATCTTGTATGTGAAACTAGATGACCCAAATAATCAACTTCACAAGCTCCAGAGTATATTTAGAAGGTTTAGTATACAATTGATATTGTTCCAAAATTGAGAGTACCTATTTCACATGGTACAAATGGTCTTCCCAATTTTTACTAAAAATCAGGATATCATCAAAAAATACCAGAATAAATTTCCTCAAAAATGGTCTAAAAATAGTATTCATCAAACTTTGAAATACAGATGGTGAATTTGTTAACCAAAAAGGCATAACCAAAAAATCATAATGGCCCTCATGAGTCTTAAAAGCAGTTTTGGGTATGTCTTCATCATGGATACAAATTTGATCATACCCAGAACACATATCTAACTTGATAAAATAAAGAGCACCATTTAGTTCATCCAAAAAATCATCATTGATAGGAATAGGAAATGTATCTTTGATAGTGTACGTGTTGAGTTATCTTTATTTAGGACACATTCTCCAAGCGTCATCTTTATTTCTCACCATGACAAATGGTGAAGAATATTCACTTTGGCTATGGTGAATGATTCCTGCATCCAACATCTCATGTACCATATTTTTAATTTCACTTTCTTGGGCATAAGGATACCTATATGGCCTGATGTTGGGTGGTGTACTACCAAGAAATTTTTTGATAGGATGATCATGCATACCATTAGGTGGAAGTCATTTCTGCATGTCACCAAAAATAATCGAATGGGCATCAATCACTTGCAGATCAGGAATTGTAAATGGCTGAGTTGGATGAACTTCCATGGAAAATAAGCAAGCTAAAAATCCTCCAACACCCTTTTAGAGAATCTTTATCATTTTATGGGAGATAACAAGTTGTGGAGATTTAGCCATTAATCCCCTTAGCTTGAATGTCCTTTCCTCAAAATGAAAATACATCAATAAATTTTTAAAATTCATCTCAATAATGCCCAAAGTGGTGAGCCACTATACTCCCAAAATAACGCTAGCTCTTCCCATGGGAATATAAAATATAGGAGAATCTAACAAGTAGTCTCCCATGGCCAGTTTAATACTATGGAATTTTCCTAAGAAGCTAATAGTACCACCATCTACAATCATGCCCTAAAACTCTAGAGTGAGATAAATGAAATAGTTCAAATGAGTAACCAACTTATTTTTGATAAAGTTGTGTGTGCTCCCAAAATCAATCAAAATAGTGACCTTTAGTTTCTTTAGGAAACCCACCACCTTAAGAGTTTAGGGAGTACTAATACTTGAAAAGGCATGACAAGAAATAATAGATTGAGAGTCTTTAGATTCCTCCTTAAGACCTTATTCATCCTCACCAAGTGCCTCCTCTTCATCATCATCCTCATTGGCACCTTCGATGTAAAACAACCTTTTTTTAGCATAATGATGGTCTTTGCTCCATTTATTGTTACAACTTTAATACAACCCTTTGGCTTTCTTCTCCTCAATTTTTTGAGGTGTCAATCTTGTGGGTTGATAATATGATGGTTTTAGAAAGGTACGATCATGACCAGTAGTGAAGGTTTTTCATTTGACCATCTATTTTTCCTCTACCATGCATGCCCATGGGATAGCTTCTAATACAAATGTTGATTTAAACATATAAACCTCAAATTGTATGTTATCTTTGAGACCACATAAAATATATCAATCATTTTTTCTGAGTGATGTCTTCCACCCGTAATGATAGATTTTGAAACTGATGAATATAATTCTTCATAATTCCTATTTGCCACAATTTAGCTAATTGGTGGAAGTAGTTTTAAGAGACATTATTTTGATAATGAGCCAAAAACTCATCAGTGAAAATAGACCATGTAATAAGAGAACCATTCTTCTTATTTTGAACACACAATCAACAATACCAAATGAATTGCTCAGGTTCTAGATATAGAGATGCCAATATCACCTTCTGAGAACTAGGAGTTTGATATAGATCAAATAAATTCTCAATTTGGGTAATCTAAGTGAGAAGATCCTTACCATCAAACTTATGCATGTCTGCTTTGGGTAACATTAGTTTCACCCTAGAATTGAAGTTGTTAGTTTTAAGAGGAGGACCCAAATGATGAAGTGGAGGGTTGTTTGACTGTAACTGAGATAAAATAGCAACCAATGAAGTAGTGATCTAATTCAGTTGATTGAGAATCCCACTAATCTCTTTGTACATCTCTGAAATATCATTTATAACTACAAAAAAGTCATCATGCCACACCAAGCCCTTTATGTCAGCCTAAAGTTGAGAAATCAATGGATGTAAAGTTTTAGATTCTATGTCACTGGTAGGAGTCTTAAGAGTTTCTTGCCCCCCTTTTCATCCCTCTGTAGAAGTAATGACCATATACAAACCCTAGGAGAGTTTTTACCTCAAAAAAAGTGTATGAAGAGATGGTACCATTATGATCACCTCACCAAGATGAATCCAATGACAACCTTTGTGCACTAGAGTAAAAAATTTCAGCAGAAAAAAGTGTAGTGACAAAATATACTATTGTGATCATCTCGTCGAGACAAATCCAATGACTCAAATTGTGCAAGGTGAATTTTTTAAAGACTTTTTTTAATTATTTTTTTCAAAAAATCATTTCAAATAATAATGCACTAATAGAAAAAAAATCTTCCCAGATTGCAAGTTATGTTTTATTTCTCCTTCCCCTGATAGAAGTCATGCCTCGCTAGATCTGAAAAAATAAAACAACACCATAAGAAACTTGCCCAAATCAAAGATTTAATACCACTTGTAATGAAATTACTTATATGTTTGCACAAAATGATTTTATATCACATAGAATAAGCAAATATGAGAGATCACACAACAATAATTGATAAAAGAGCAGAATATTGGATAATATAGCAAAGCCACTTCGAGGGGTAAACCTCCATAATAATGAATTAGGAACATAATACTTAATATGATGATCAAAGATTAACCACTACCTCGTATATATAGTCTACTTAGCCATGGTTATTGTATAGACTAACTTAACTAAGAACATAGAGAAATGTAATAAGAATATAAAAGAGGTATGTAAGCTATAAGTCAATCACACATATCCCAAGACACTCCAAAGCTTAAGGGTGTAGCATAAAAGATAACAAGTAATGTAAAATCATTTAAAGTTTAACTTATACAGTAAATTATTGACTAGACTTTATGAAATATATAGTATCAATGATTTTTTGAACATACAACTAAAATCTATGCTTTGTGAAGCCCAAGTGGAACTTGTGCTTCTCCTCACTTATTGGATGGAAATTCTTTGTTTCTTGGAAAAATTTTATAAATTTTAAAATCATCTTATATGAAATACTTATTTCAATTTAACTCATTTTAGCTAATGAAACATTATATGTATAACATGAAATATTAGATGTATGATAAGCAAAACTCATTTCAACTTATAAATCATGATAAGTAAAACATGATGTCTTCCCAACTACAGCTCATCCCATGAAACATGATGAATTTAACAATTGTTTAGGTTAATGAAGGACAATACAAGAGAATATAACCAATATGGTTTTTAAAGTAAACTAATGAATAAAAATATTTATTTGTTGTTGGAAAATGATTCACTAATTGTCAACATGGCTTGCCCAACATAATTCAAAGTTGAGACCAAATTAAGTTGCACATTGATATTTTATTCTTCAATCTTGATTATTCTTTCCTCATTCACATGTTTCCTCTACATCTGGTGTTCAATCAAAGTGAATTCCTTCTGATGGTGTTTCATTCGCCCCTCCTCAGCCATCTGTAGAGTAGAAACCACTAACTTATTATTCTCAACAATAGTATCTTTTAGACTTGTAGCTTTTGATATTATTTGTTCCCCTATGGATTGGGTTTCATATGGTACTTCAAGTGTCTGGAAGTCATTAGATATTTCATTCTCATTTGGTGAAGAATTCTTCAATAACCCCATGGTTTATCTTAGTAGTGTCAATGTTATATTTCCATGATTGATTTCTCTATCTTCACTAGAAGTAGCATCCATTACATCAAAAAGATCTTCTAGATACATTGGAAAGAGATTTTTTGATTCCTTTCTTGAGTTGTCATACTCCAATAACTATCATACCTGAAGGGAATATTATTTTCATAATCTTTGTTTTTTTTAAATTAGGTTGGATATGTTCCCATCGATCTAAGCACCGAATTGATGTATGAATCACACCATGATTAGCACAATGTTTATGCACATTTCCCCACTTTTCATAGGATGATATAGCCTTTTTCATGGCTTCACCATTAGATTGTGTTTACCTCTCAATACGTTTGACATCAATCAAAATAAGAGTATGTGCAATATTCCAATGAACTCTACCCTTTTGGGGAGGGAGGACAAATGGTTGAGTTTTTATGACTTTTGATTGTGTGGGAGAAATTTGTTGTACAAATTGTTCTTCATAGTTAATTTCTTCAACAAATTTTTCCTCTATCATAGTGTTGTCATTATCTTCCTCAATGTTTACTTGTGTACTTAGAACTTGGGTACTTGAAACACATTCAAAAGATGTATCATTATGTATGGAGAAACCATTATTTAGGGACAATAGATCTCCATATTGTAAGTCATCTTTTGTAAGCAATGAAATATATCTACGAAACCTAGACTTGGTAGGAGTTGGATGAAACATAAATTTATCCATGAATTTGTTATATATATCTACATTCAATAATGAAATGGCTAAATGCATGAAAAATATAAATTGATTCACAAGTTACAGTCAGTTATAGTGGTACAAATATAAAATTGCAAATAAAGACATTGTTAAAAGACACCAAGTTACAATTAGTTAAGGAAGAAGGAATTTAGAAATGACTCTTAATTTATATGGCCATGAAAACTAGTACATGACCCTATGATAGTCTTATGTCTTTCCTTATGATTCCCTCATTTTGGTCACAATCAAAGACTCAACTACTTCAAACACCCATCTGTTGATTTTGGGTTTTGAGAGGGGATCTAGAGGCCCAGTAACTCATATTGGATTTTTTGAGATGGTTTATTGGAACTATCATTTAGGTCATCATATTACCAAGATAAATCCATAAATAATGCATTATGGTTTCAAATTATTAACATCTCCCTCTTAATCATAGAAGTGATGGCAGATCAGGGTGCAATTGCACTCTCTCATGCTGCCTTGGTGGAGGAATCACAAAAGATAACAGATCAGTAGGTGGATTAAAATAAAATATTCTAAAAAGGTAGGGAGCATGAAATGATGGCGAACCAAGCCTGTTGTTTGTTTCAAGTGGTAATGAGCCATGAAATGAGGACACCAATTTGCATTCAATCTCTACTCTCTCATCACTTTTGATGGATGAAATCAAAAATAAAAAATAATGAGCCATTACTGACTTGCTAGCAAAAGGTAGTAGACTCCTCTATGCATTTGTTAACAACACAATGGATTTTTCCCACTCAGATGAATTTATTTTAGATCTTGAGATCCATCACTTTCAACTACACCTTACACTAAAAAACACAATACATTTCTTTAAATGTATCTATGACAGCAAGGGTATCAAATTCAATTTTAAAATGGGTGACAATATTCCTAATAATGTTATTAGAGATGAGAAATGAGTTATGCAGACTATTTTGCACACAATTAATGATGTCATATATTCCATTGAAAAGAGCCCAATATTGGTCCATGTTTGTGTGGAGGATATAATTGAAGGTAGATGGAGCATCAATTGGAGAACATCATTTTTCAAAATCTTTATATGTCTAAAATTTAAAATTAAGACCATTGGCTTAGGGTCAAAAATGTTATCATAAATTTTGAACAAGATGTTGCTGAGAACACAATTCACTTCTCAAAGTATAGGAACCTCTAATATGCCATATGGAAGAAGTTCATGCAAGTACATCTTCTTCATCATGGTTCTACATATAGCTAATCTACAATAAATGCACACACCATTGCCCTTATAGAGCTGTAAATGGCTAAATTCAAATATATAGAGCATGGGGTAGTTTACCTATCTTACAAAATGGTTTATACTTATAATTTGTAGGAATGAACTTTTACTTTGATGTGACCTATTTTGACAGCTAGGCTCATTACTCTTAGAGAATTTGTATATAACTAGATT
The DNA here is from genome assembly GCA_037957365.1 of Torreya grandis. Lineage (NCBI taxonomy): Eukaryota > Viridiplantae > Streptophyta > Pinopsida > Cupressales > Taxaceae > Torreya > Torreya grandis. The sequence goes on along the minus strand of JARHVA010004150.1, from coordinate 339,942 downwards.
TCCATACATAACACATTAATGAATTGCAGTTTTGAATTTTTAAATGACCAAAGAATAGTATTGGACAAAAAATTAGGAAGTCATACTGATCAATTTTGACAAAATGTTATTTGAATGATGAATCAATGTCATAGGAATGATAAAGAGGGAGATGTTTTTGTCTTGAAATAAAGAAGAAATCATTGAAATTAAAAAAATAAAAAAACATTAAAATGAAATTGGTTTATTAGAAAAGTAGCTACGATCTATAGCAACTCTTCCAATCTCCTCCAATCATGAATCTACTCTGCTCTGCTCGACTCTGCTTCTCTACTTTGCTCGCCTCTGCTCTGCTTGTTCTGCCAGAGATATGCAGTGTGGGTGTATATATTATGAAATTGTGTAGATGATTAAAATAAAAATGGATGGAAAATGTTGGAGGCAAGCGCATGTAGGGAAGATAATTTGTAGAAGAAAGAGCAAATTTTTAGGAGCAGGCAGAAGAATTCTTTTGTCCCTCACTACTTGCATGCCCTAAAAAATTCTCCCTAATTAATCGTTGCTCAGATATTTCCAAACATATTAAATGTAAGCTATAAACATTGGCAAAAAAATGACATGGGACCTTGTTTCCCATATTAGCGGAAATGAAAGCCCCTCACATGGACACTATTGTAAACATCTGACTCACTTTAGAATATGTTGGAAAGCATACCATAACTTATCATATTGAACTTACCAAGAATTAAAAGAGATGCCAACCGGCTTATTGGACCCCACCTTTGACAAAGTGGGATCCATGCAAAACCTGGAGCCCAAAGAAACTCTAAACCATAAATTATGGCTCTAAGGGAAGGGTCCCAATAGCCACAAAACCAACTTTGGACAATGAATTAAGGTGCCATAACATCACATTAGATTTAAAAAAAATGACCCGTTTTAATATATTGTCTTAACTATTTATAACTAAGATTTCAAAGTCTTACACATTATACATTTTACGATATAAATGATTTTATCATGAGAGGTCATAGAAAGCATTTTTTAAACCTATGATCAAAACTTAACTTTTGGAGTGCCAATCATTGTACATTAGAATTTCAATACTTGAGTCTTACTTATCAAGATGTGATAAATTAATTTTAATTTTATAAAATAAGTGTTGAACAAGTATTAGATATTACATGTTCAACTTCTGGTGCACTTTAATATTTATACACACCAATATGTTCCATCAATAGAGCACATGTTAACAAAAGCCATGTTTGACAATTGGAACTTGCACAATTATTGGCACTGTTCCTCGATCTATTACTGAAACATCTCTCATTACACACAACAAATGTTACATTCCATTATTAGAGAGGGGTTCCATGTCAGGGGCTACGACTTCTATTGTTTAGGGTGTTGTAGTCTCATGACTGCAGTTTAGAAAGAAGTTTTGAAAGGGTGGGAAGCAACCGGAACTGAAGATTGACATGACTGCCCGTATTTTTTTGATTGCCAACTATATATTGATATCCAATAAATTTATTTATTTTCACTTTCTTTTAATTTTTTTAAACAAAATACTCCTAATTTTTTTAAATAATATATATTATATAAATTTGAAAAATACATGAAATTCCTCATCAGATAAAACTCTCTTATAATTTCTCAACAGCACCCTTTAAAAAGTTAGCTATCCCGGACCATGCTCTTAGCATGTGTCGGAAGAAGTGACAGTAGGCTGTCAATCCAGCTGTAATTTATCCTGCCTAGACAAACTTAACTCCACCGACCTCATTAAAATCCAATTACTTTTTGACGGCTAGGCAATCCGGGGAAATATCTCACGGTACACGAATCGCTGCCAATTCCTTGTGTCTCCTTTAATGCATTCAATGCAATTGCCTATTCTCTCGAATGTGCAGTCGTGTCTCTAATGAGTTCCATATAGTAGATAAATAGAAGTTTATATATTCATTCTGTGACCGGAAGAACAGAGGGATCAGCGAAGCTTTGGCGATTATCTCAGTCAACTTTTTAAGATTCAGAGCTGAAGCTCATTTTCCATACTAAACAGAAATTTTTGTTTTAATATTTAAAAGTTCTGTGCTTGTTTTTATAACTAGCTTGTTCGCTGTTAAAGGTTTATGCTTGTTAGTTGTTTGCTGTAGAGAAACAAGAACCTCTCAAGCCCTTAAGTCCTTTCAATCTGGTATCAGAGCGCGTATATCCTCCGATCCTGTGTTCTTCAGAGCATATCGTGTGGGTTTACATTCATCCGAGCCAGATCGTAGGCTGAGCCAATGTCTTCCTCCGTGCCTGTGTTTCAAAGCCAGTGTTTTCACTCAAGCCTGTTTTATTCGAATCAGAGTCCATCAGAGCCAGCCTTCTTTAGTCTGCTCGAACCTGACAATGTGAGAGGTTAATTAAACGGGAAGAAAAATAGGAACGTTCAGGACTGCCCTATCTGTTCTATCTGAGCCAGAGCCAAAGCAGAAACGTAAAGCTGAAGTGTGCTTCTACACATCTGCACGTCCAAGCCAAAGGGCGGTTCGGTGTGTGTTCTTCCGAGTCGGGTTTGATCGACTAGTGTTAACTAGAGGGGCTCTCAGCGACCATTGTAAGCATTCGAAGGATTTGGAAGTCAAGCGTAGAAGTTTAGTCTCCTGATCAAAGAATCTGTGCTATAGTTCTGCACTCTTATTCAAAGTCTTGTGCTACAGTTTTACGCTCTACCTACGCGCTCAACCTTACGCTCCCCAACAAAAGCGGTCAAGTACTGCGCGGAACTATTGCGCTCTGAAGCATTGCGGCCTACTTCTGCCATCAATTTTGATGCTTAAAAGCCCTGCGTCTAAAGGCATTGCACACGAAATAATAGTGCCCAACTGTTGCGCCATCGACTTGCATCTAAACATTGGCGTCCCAACCATTTATCCTCTCAAGGAATTGCGCTGAAGTTCTCAAAATTTGCACTCCATTTTTTTTGCTCTATTTCAGCGCTTGGTCTTTGCGCCAAAGTATTGCGACCAGGTTCAATGCCCAATAGCAACTCATAAACGCCAACCTCTCCATTAGATTCTTGCGCACCAGATTTGCGAGCACGCTAGCGCTTCCGTTCAGCGCTTTAGAACACAACTTCATTACCCCAAGTGCTGCAGTCAAGATCGGCACTCAAGCATTCATGTTTGGTGCTCAAGTTCCTAAGTACAGCGCTCAGATAAAGCACCCATCTACACTCGTTTACCTCCGCACGTTAGTCTTCAGTGTTTGTTTTGTACTTGAGCTTCATGCATCAGACAGCCATGGCGAGTACAAGCGGCAGTCTTTTTGTTATATCGATTTCATGGTTTACGAGTCCCTTTTATAGAAGCTCAAAACAACAGAACGGTCTGGCTTATTGGCTTGACCGTTAAGACAACCGAAAAACATTCCAAAACATACATACGCTAAGCATATATATTTATAGAAACTGGATTACAATTCGCGTATTTTATCAGTCAAGATTACATTCGAAACCTTTATGCATAAAAATACTAGAGAACATAGCAACAAAAGACATTTTCACAAAAATCCAAATACTGGTCAATTACTATAATTTCAGCATCATCCCAAGAAATGCCAAGCTCATGATGTGGCTTCTGCCCACAACTTTTCCCCAGCAACTCAGGATTCTGTGCTAACATCACTTACGGACAGGCGTCAACCACCAACACAGAGCCCCACTGTATGCTTGCTGCCAATGGTTACCCCAAACGGGGGACCTTCTGCATTCTTTGATGCTTCTTAGGAACCCCCTACATCATTGCATTGCCTTTTTTCTCTTTCCACCACGGCGGGGCCAGAAAATGACCTCGAGCAAAGCTTCGTGCCAGCCATTTGATAGCCTGCAACCTACCTGGAGATCTCTGCACTGCTCTCCACTCAGCGAGTCGTGAAATTGGGGCTAGCATCTCCTATTAATTAGGCATTAAAACACTCTTGGATTCTCCATCCCCGCCATCGCCAGAACATACCTTATCTACTTCTTGGATAAATTTAATCAGAGAAGCAAACTTGTCCTCCAGAACATGAAAGAAAGATAGAGGAATAAAACCCAATCCATCTTTCCCGGTGAAAGGAATCTCAGGAAAAAGGCCCACTTGCAGACTATCAATCACAGAGAGCAGATCAACCCTATATTCAAGGGAAAATAAATGTCAACCAACTCCCTTCCTTGGTCCTTATCTGTCACCACCAAACACAAATTGCTTGCAAACAAAACCACCAAATCTGAATTAACTTTTACATGCCTGCTCCCCTCCAACAGTTCTTGTGAGCAAAACAGTGTCTTTATCTTAATACACCAAACGTTATAGTTCTTGCCATTAAAATTAGGAGGTTGCTGCCATGAACTACTACTAGATGTCATATTTAACAGACCCTAAAGACCCAAGGGCTCTAACAATGGCTCTGATACCAGTTGTTGAAATTGTTGGCATCCACAACCTCCAAGAGAAAAAATTTAATTACTGAAAAAAGACTTTCAGAATAACAGGGTGAATAATTTCTAAAATCAACAAAATAGGAAAGACATAGATGTATAGCAAACCCAAATGCAAAATTCATATATTAAAATGACTCTAAAGCTATTACAAAATTGATTTTAATTTCTAATTATTCGCAGCTACAACGAATATAATTTCACTCACAAAACATCAATTCTAAATTTATTTCTATTATGCTTGCTTTTGCTATTGTTTTGTCTCTCTTTGTAAATATTTTGTATTGTAACTATTATCACACAAACAGTCTTCTGCTTTGTTGCTCTCTCTTTCTTCCTCTATTGACTGCTACCTCTGTTTTTATCCTTTGTTCTTATTTGTGTCAACTCAGAAAAACATTCTACGGGCTGTTCCTCTATTCATGCCTATATTGTGCTTTGTTTAAATGTCTTATGTCGTTGTCATTGCTGTTGTTTGGTCCAATCAAGCTGCAAGGATATTTTAGAGACTTATTTTTTCTTCATGTGCTTGTCATCGAATGTTGTTGAACCAATCAGAGAGAAGGGAAAACTTAGAGCCTTGTTTGGCCTTATGTGGCTCTCACCAGCTAAGTGCGTAACCAATTGGATGACAACAAAACTCAAAAAATTAGATCTTATCCCTTCATAACAGTCTTGGCAGTATACGTCTACCTATTGCTAATCAATTTTTGAGCTTCCATTCAAAATGAAATAGCTGCTTTGGAATTTAAAACCCTAGCTAACAGTGCTACTATCTTTCATTTCAAGGACTTTTAGGCTTAAAAAAACAACTTTAAGGATGGATTCCAAATACCTGGTCCTACCCTGGTTTAGGTAAGAGGAGCCACCCTTTCTGCTTTAAATAAATCTTTAATAGTATATTTCATTCGTAAGATGGTGTGCTAAATAAATTAGAAGAGGGACCTTGATTTGGCGGAAAACTGATTCATATATGAAACGATGGCATTCAGATTTTAACCAGCCATAAAAGAGTTCAAACACAGTCTTATTTGAGTTAGCCTCTTAAATCTAGTGTTATTCTTCATGTTTTTGGAGATCTTCAGAACTACTAGCATTTATTAATGGAAATTTTTGGATATACATCCTCTTGATAATGGGTGAAGATGAAAAATGAGAGAGAGATTCTGAAGAATCAAATTGGAAATAGATGAATATTTAACTAAAAAAGAATAAACCACTGGGTAGAAAAAAACCAGAATCTCAGAGCAAAATATATGCAATATTAATACTCAGAGGAAATACAAAAGAAATATAGAATAGACAAAATAAAAATACTTCATCAAATTATTCAAATCATTCTCCATAATAATAAAGATCATTTACAGTGTCTTAATAGAATTTCATGTGAACATGCTTATCTAATTAATAAATAAAAATATTCTAAATTTATCTAAATAACAATTTGCATGAAGTATAAACTAAAGTTATCTCTAACCTTTCAAAGGCTTTATTTTACTAAAAAATATATTGACTAAATATTAGATAAATTGTATGATTATTTTGCATGATTGAAGTTATTGTAGAACTGGAGTCAACATCAATTAACCAACATTCTCCCCCTTGATGTTAAGTGAACTAACAATTTGATTTGAGTTTCAAAAACTGAATTTTTACCATAGTTTTAGTGAAGATATCTGCAACCTACTCCTATATGTTTATATACTTCAATTTTACATCTTTCTTCTAAAACAAATCTTGAATAAAATGGTACTTCAAATAAAAATGCTTTGACATATTATGATGCACTAGATTCTTGGCTAATTTTATTTCACTTATGTTATCATAAAAAATTACTGTAGGTTGAATTTGTTTCTCTCCAATTTCTTCTAAAACCTTTTAGAGGCATAATACTTGTGTACTTGCTAAAATGACTGCAATATATTTTGCTTCTATAGATGAAAGAGCAACTGAGCTTTGCTTCTTTGAACTCCATGTAACCAAACTAGAACCAAGTGAAAAATAATTCTCAGATGTTGATTTTTGGTCATCCAAACTACCACCTCAATCAGAATCACTAAAACAAAAAAGTTCATACTTTTTAGTAGCATTATAATGAATACCAAAGCCAACATTGCCTTTCACATACATCAAAACTATCTTAGCTACCTTCATATGAATTTTGGATAGCTCAAACATAATCTTGATACAAGAGAAACTGAATAAATAATATCTAAGATTGTGTGAGTTAGAAACATTAAGCTTCCAATAATACTTATGTAAGTTGTCTCATCAACTCTTTCAGCACCATTTTCTCTACATAGCATGATTCCATGAATAGTTGGAGTAGAGACTAGTTTATAGTCAACCATATTGAATTTCTTCAACATATCATTTACATACTTTGTTTGACAAATGAAGATGTCATCTTTACTTTGATGAACCTCCATCCCTAAAAAGTATTTCATAAGACTTACATCTTTCATTTCAAATTCATTCATCATTACAATTTTTAATTCATCCTTCATCTTAGAATTATTGCCCATATACAATAAATCATCAACATACAAACTTATAACAAGTATATCATTACCTTCCTACTTGTAATAAAGAGTAGACTCACTTTTATTTCTTTTGAATCCATTCTACTGAAAATATCCATCAATCCTTGCATACCATGCTTTTTGGTGCTTGTTTGAGCCCATACAAAGCCTTCTTAAACTTGTAGAATTGACATTCTTTACCTTGGACTTCAAAACCTTGTGGCCATTCTACATAAAGTTCTTTTAATTACCCATTCAAGAAGGCACTTTTCACATCCATGTGATATATGCTCCATTTCTTTTGAGCTGCTAATGAAATCATCATTCTGATAGTCTCTTTTATTGCTATTGGTGCAAATGTCTCTTCATAATCTATTCCATATCTTTGTGTAAAACCCTTAGCAACTAACCTTGTCTTGTGTCTTTTAACACTTCTTTCACTTTTGTACTTAGTCTTGTAGACTCATCTAGAACCAATCATTTTCTTATCATATGGAAGCTATGTAAGCTCCCAAGTATCTTTCCTATGAGTAGAATATATCTCTTCTTGCATTGCTTATACCCAAACATCAATAGTACATGTATCTTCAAAACATGATGGTTTAAAATGAGCTTGTGTGATTAAAGCATAATTTATTGTCTCACCTCCTAAACATTCTTTACGTGATTGGCTTCTTGTACACTGATAAATTTCACTCAAGATTTTTACCTTTCTTGACGAACTAGGACTTGAAGCAGGAGTTGTATTTAGAATACATGTACTAGATGAGGGGCTATTTAATGAACATGTACCACTTGGCATTAAAGTAATTGTGGTCTTCTCATTAGTAATATCATCTTGATTACCATCAATAAAATAGATCGAGGCTTCTCAATATTGATTTTATCTTTATCATGACCATACACTCCCCCTTCATTAAAAATAACATCTCTTGGCATAAGTACATTATTAGTGATAGGATTATAAAGCCTATAATTTTTTTTTGTTCAACCAATAAAAATATAAGACTCACTTTTTTGATCTATTTTTTTCTTTTTTTGATCAGCTACATGAACATAAGATAAACAAACAAAAAATTTGAAATATTTGACATTAGGCTTCTTTTCATACTGTGCTTCATATGGAGTCATCTTTTCAAGTGCACTAGTGGGACTTTGATTGAGAATATATACTGGTATAGCAATTGCATCTAAAAAAGAGTTATTTAATCCTTTTGTTTGTAACATACTCCTTGCTATTTCAATCATTGTATGGTTTTTCCTTTCAGCCACACCATTTTATTGAATGTAGGTAATTGTGAGTTACCTTTTTATACCATTTAAATCACAATAATTTATAAAATTATTTGAATAGAATTCACCTCCATGATCAGTCCTTAAGCACTTTATTCTTTAACCACTTTCGTTCTCTACAAGGGCTTTAAATCTCATAAATGTATCAAATGCTTCACTTTTTTTCTTCAAAAAATAAACCCAACACTTCCTTTAATAATCATCAATAAATGTGATGAAATATTATGAATTACGCAGAATTTTTGTTTACATAGGACCACAAATATCTAAGTGAACCAATTAAAGTGGATGATAAGCCTTCCATCCACTACCCTTTGAAAACTTTTCTCTTACATGTTTGACTTTAACACAACCTTCACAAACTTCCTTATGCTTTTCAACCTCTGACAAACCATAAACTAATTCTTGTGATGTTAGTAACTTCAAACTTTGAAAATTCAAGTGTCCATACATAAGATGCCATAACCAACATTTATCTTCATATGCCATATTTATAAAGCTATTGCTATGCTCTCCAAACTTCAATGGTAACATCCTATTCTTAGACATATGTACTAATTTAAAAACCTTATTTTCTTGATTCTTATCATAGATAATGCATTGTTTATCATTAAAAAACACCTTATAGTTCTTTTCACATAGTTGTCTAACACTCAACAAATTATGTTTCAAATTTGGGGTGTAATAAATATCATTAATACTTTTCATGCCTTCTATAGTATTCATCTTCATAGTTATTTTTGATACAACCACCAAATATTTATCATTACCAAGTTTGATATTGGTTTTAAAATTTCTATCGATTGTAGAAAAAAACATATTATTTGTTGACATGTGATTATAACAACTTAAATCTAAATACCAAACCTCATTATGACTATTTTCAGATTTTTCATATGAAATAAATAAATTTCATGATGCATCACCATCCTGATTAGTAAAATTAACACTTTTATTTTCATTTCCTATTTTTAATGAACATTCCCAATCAAAGTGAACATACATGTCACAGTAACAGGATTGAATATTTTTTTAAATCAAATCTACCTCTACCTTTACATCTTGTAGCTGAACCACCTCTTCTTGATCTATATCCACTTGAATAATTGTATCCTCTTGAATAACTATAATTCATGTCTTTACCTTGTCCTTGATTGTTTTTGAAATTATCTTTGCCTTGTACATGGTTATTCTTATTATTAGTGCTAGTGTCTTCATTCTGTGTGATCTTTAATTTTGAGGTAAAAACCTTATCATCACTTTCATTTAATGTGTCTCTTAGTCATTCTTCATAGGACACAAAAGATCCAACCAGGTGATCTAACTCAAGAATAGTCAAATTTTTGATTTATTTAAATAATTATGGCATCATGATTCCATGTTAGTGTTAGAGAGCTTCACACTTTTTTGACAACAACCTCTTCATTAAACATTTCTCCAAGTGTAACCATCTTGTTAACTACACTATTTACTCTTACACGAAAATCACTCATGCTTTCATCTTCTTGTATCTTCAAATTCTCAAATTATCTCTTCAATATTTGTAATCTAACCACTTTAAATTGCTCATTGCCTTAATAAGCTTTTTCTAGAGTCTTCACAATATCCTTGGCTATCTTTGCACCTAAAATTCTTGGAAATAAGGTCTTGTCTAGAGCTGTTTGAATATGAAATAAACCTTGTGACTTCTTCTTCTAAGCTTCTTTCTTGGCTTGCCTATCTATAGGTGGAATAGTGGCACAATCAATTGGTTCATGATAACCAATTTCTACAATCTCTCATAATTATTTTCCTATTAAAAGAGCCATCATCTTGATGCTCCAATAGTTATAATCATTACCACTTAATTATAGAATAAGAAGAGTGTTAGAGTTTGACATGATCAATTGTTAGAAATTATTTAAAACAAAAATATCCATCTAAAAAACCAATCTTTGATACCATTTAAATATTTTTAAATATAGACAAATAAATAATTGGGTAGAAAGAAACCAAAAACTCACTACCAAATATATGCAATATTCATAACCAAAAGCAATATATAATAGCCAAAATAAAAATACTTCATAAAATTATTCAAATCATTAACCATAATAATAAAAATCAATTACAATAGATTAATATAATTGCATGTGAACATATTTTAATAATTAATAAATAAAAATATTCTAAATTTATCTAAATAACAATTTGCATGAAATATAAATTAAAGTTATCTCTAGCCTTTCAAAAACTTTATTTTTATAAAAAATATATTAACAGAATATTAAGTAATTATTAAATAAATTGCATGATTATTTTACATGATTGAAATTACTATATAACTGCATTCAATAACAATTAACTAGTAATAAAATCATTTAAGTGGAAATAGATTCTAAATTCTAAAAAAAATTATCTTTCCCTTTTAGAACCTACATCAACATTAGCATGTAGCTGACAAATAGCTAATTCTCTATACTACAATCCCTAAGGATAATAGAGTACACTCTATCTTAATAAAATATTTAAAATAAGAGAGAAATCTTGGTAGAAGAAAAGTGAAATGGAACTTGATGAGGGTAGAGAGGTTTTGAAAGATTACCAATACAAGAATCTAGCAAGATAATAAATTTTTTTGGGAAGCAGAGCTAAACTCTTGCGATGAGGACACTAATCATAATACACCAACAAAGTTGTTCAGAACCTATAACAATTCATAAAATGACCAATCAAATTTCATATAAACACAAAAAAAAATTACTGGAGGGTATTCAAACTTAAGTTACCAAAATGGAAAATTAAGGAAGAAAAGTCAAGCATAGTCAAGTTAATGTATCAGTTGAGAAATATTAATTTATCAAATTTGTATATTTTTTGAATTGGAAGCCTTTCTGGTATGGTGTCTCCTCAAGGGCTTGTAACTGATACATATAGGCTATAAAAAGAACCAAAATTTGGAAAGTTCTAGTAGAAACAACAACAAACCAGAGTTGGGTGTTATTTGTATTTCAAAAACATATCTTATTCAATTAAAGGTGTTGAGTTCTATTATTTCTCCCTCATATATTAATGTGTATTATCTATTGACTAAATATTACTGCATAGTGTAAAACATATTTATGCATATCTAGATCCCAATAAGCCCTGATCGATTCGATCCTCAACACAATAATTTTTTTAAAAATACAGTAAAATTCATGGGGCCACATTCTTTAACCCTATTAATCATAGTGCATCTCCCACCATGTAATTATATAAACATGCATGTCATACCAGCATGATGTTTTTATCTGATTATATAAAGGCTAATTGAATTTAATAAATCTAAATTCTTCCCTGTAAGATGTATTGGCATCATGTTGTGACCATTTTTAAATATAATTATACAACAAAATTCTTTTCCATATATCTAACTATCTAGTCCAAATCATGATGTCTCCATACACCATTAGATAGTCTTGAGATTGAGGCCAAATTAGCATTTGTAGTAGGGATAAATGGTACAAATGAGGGGAATTCATTGTTGTAATAATCTAAAGTAGGGATATATTAGGCCATGGTGTTTATTACAATAATCACATTGATATATTTTGTGGGGATACAAGAGCAATGTCTCCTTGATAGGATCTACTCAAACACTTCTTTTTTATGAGCTCGACTAAATGTGATGTTGACAATGAAAATTTATAACACCATTATTTAGAGAGATTACAAGGACTTTATCCTAAGGAGACAATTTCCCACTACCTCCAACACTCCATGAGCCCCTTACGCACTAGATAAATGGTTATGGTAATGTTCCACTCCTCCCCTCCATACTCTCTCCCAATATTCATGAAGAAATGAGTATTTTGATTATTGTTCATGATGTGTGCAACTTTCACGTTAATATTTCAAAAAAAAAAAAAAATCAATTAAAATCTAATAATATATTTTTAATAATTTTTATTAAGAAATATATAATTTAATTTTTGAAAATTTTTAAATACTAGTTTTGATTACTATGAAGGTGAATATTTAAAAACATTATAAAATTATTAATGATATTTATTATATTCCAAAGTTAAAACATAATTTATAAAGTGTTGGATGTTTATGTGAAAAGAACAATAAGTGTTTTTTGATGATAAGAAAATCCATGATAAGAATTTAAAGGAAATAAGGTTGTTAAAATTTTATCTATGTCTAAGAATAAGATGTTCCTATTGAAGTTTGGAGAGCATAATAACAACCTTGAAAATATGGAAAATAAATATAAAATTTGGTTATGGAATCTCACGTATGCATGTTTCAATTTTCAATGTTTGAAGTTACTAACATCACAAGAATTAGTTTATGAATTTGTAAAGGTTGAAGAGCATAATTAAAGGCAAACATGTAAGTGAAAGTTTCCTAAAAGGTAGTACATGTAGGGCTTATCAACCACTTCAATTGGTTCACTCCATTATTTATGGTCCAATGCAATTTTTTTCAGGTAAGTCATCACATTTCATTACATTGATTGATGATTATTTAATAAAGTTGAGTTTATTTTTTGAAGAAAACATGTGAAGCATTAGATACATTTAAGAGATTTAAATCCCTTGTAGAGAATTAAAGTGGTTACAAAATAAAGTGCATAAGCACTGATTGTGGAGGTGAATTTTGTTTAAAATATTTTATGAATTATTCTGATTTGAATGTCATCAAAATGCAACTCATAACTGCCTACATGTTTCAATAAAATGGTGTGGTTGAAAGGAAGAACCATATAGTGATTTAAATGGGAAGGAACATGTTACAAACAAAGGGATTGAACAATTTTTTTGGGGGTGATATAATTACAACAACTATATATACTCTCAATCGAAGTACTACTAATGCACTTGAAAATATGACTCTATATGAAGCATGGTATGCAAAGAAGTCTGATGTTAAATATTTTAAAGTATTTGGTTGTTTAGCCTATGTTCACATAACTAATCAGAAAAGATAGAAGTAGATCCAAAGAGTGAGTCTTGTATTTTTGTTGGGTATAATGAACAAAGAAAAGCTTATATGCTTTATAATCCTATCACTAATAGGACATAGTTGTGTCAAGATAAGTTATTTTTTATAAAAAGGGAGTGTATGGTCATGACAAAGATAAAGACTATACTGAGAAGTATAAATCTATTTTATTTATGGTATTTATGATGATATTGCTAATGGTCAGCCCACTAGTACATCAGTGCCAAGTGAAATAAGTTGATCCACATCACTTCTCAAGGATACGTCTCTCCTTAGAGATAATCAGACTGCTATGTGTTCTGATTGGGAATCACCTCGGGTGTCCTCATGGCTGGCCATATAGGGATCTGGAAGAGGACCCAGATCACTCTAGAGCTTTTGGTGTGACAGACAGTCCTCTATTGGTATTAGAGCTAGGTCTTGAGGTCGAGACCCATGGAAGCTGGTGGGCATGATCCACATCCCTTCTTAGGTATACGTCTCCCCATTGAGGTGATCATCACATGCCATGTGTCTGACTGGGAATCACCTCGAGTGCTTCGTGACTGGCTATATAGGGATCTGGAAGAGGACCCAGATCACTTCAGAGCTTTTAGTGTGACGACCAATCCTCTATTGCTCTGATACCAATAGAGGACTGGTCGTCACAGCAAAAGCTTTGGAGTGAGTTGGGTCCTCTTCCAGATCCCTATATGGCCAACCATGAGGACACCCAAGGTGATTCCTAATTAGAACATGTGGCAGTCTGATTATCTCTAAGGAGAGACGTATCCTTGAGAAGGGATGTGGATCAGGCCCACCAGCTTCTATGGGTCTCGACCTCAAGACCTAACTCTAATACCAATAGAAGATTGGGCATCACACTAAAAGCTCTAGAGTGATCTAGGTCCTCTTCTAAATCCCTATATGGCCAATCACGAAGCACTTGAGGTGATTCCTGATCGGACACGTGGTGTGTGATGATCACCTTAGCAGGGAGACGTATCCCTAAGAAGGGATGTGGATCATAAGTCCATTAAGAAACCCCTCATCTTGTGCTTGTATTCTAAACATTGTTCAAGCTTCATGTACTAGTTATTCTAGGAAGGCAAAAATCTTGAGAGAAATTTATCAATGTACAGAAAGTCAAACACATGAAGAATGTCAAGAGAGGAGATACTAAAATATGCTTTAATTACACAAGCTAATTTTGAACACTCATGTTTTGAAGATGTATGGGTAAGTGCACCAACTTGGGGGACAAAAATGGCCTACCCATAGACATGATTTTTCTAAAATTTTAAAAATGTAAACTTTTCTAGAGAATCAGATATGGCTACACTCAAAATTTGAAGATGTTATAAAAACATGCATTGTGGAATTTAGAGGCTAGTTTCCAAAAAAAATATTTTTTTAGAAAAATAGTTAAGTATAAATAGGTCAAACATATAAAATTTGAAGAGGACTTCCTATTTTTTTTAGAAAATTTGAATTGTACCATTTTGTGCAACCCACCATTTTTCGAGCATCATTAAATATTGTTAATAACCTTTTGGTGAATATTTAGATAAGATATTCTAGTGTGTTATGAAATTTTTTTTTATAATTTTGGTTGAATTTTTTTAATTAATTTTTTAATTAATTATATCATAAAAACTGACAAAAGAATTGATAGTTGGTTGTTCAACCCACCCTAACTACCTCAAAAAAATGAAATTTGATTTTTTAAAAATGTGTGTAGAATTAGGTCTAGTTTGCTACCATATAATTTATTTTGCACTTGGATCAATGAAAACCAAATTAGATAAACATGAATATCCATGTATGGGTATGATATGTAGTGGCCTCAAACAGGTGTTGTTAGGAATAAATATAGTTTGATCCATTAAAATAACCCAAAAATTATAAATATCATACATTTAAAAATAGGAGAATCTGCTTGTCGTAATAGTAATAATTTTTCAAATTTTGATGTTGAAATCCATAGCATATTTGGTGATTGAAGTTTAAATTTGTTGATTTTTTAAAAAACTATTGGTCTTAGTTGTAGATGCATAGTCCTAAGCCTTTGACTCAAAAATCCAAGTCATTTTTTACCCTGAAGGCTCTATTTTCAATTTAAATTCAAATAATGTGTCTTGCTTATTTAAGAAGTATGCATTGTATACCACATAAATGTCATTTTGTTATAGGTCCAAAACCAACTCCATGAGCATTTGGGAGTTACATGTGAAGCCAACTTGGTCCATAAGCTTAGCATATGTATTGTATTGTTATAAGTCCAAAAACCAACTCCATGAGCATTTAGGAGTTGCACATGAAGCCAAATTTATCCATAAGCTTGTATTTATGACTCTAAATATTAAGTATAAGTCTACATTTATATTATTATTTTAATTTTCTTATGCTTTAAATTTATTTTAGTAAATATAAGAAATCAGGGTAACTCAACATCTGATAGAGTTGGTCTCATAGTTACATGACTTACAGTGTGGAAAATAGTTTTTCAAAATCCAATCAAGTTAGTACTTAGGCATTTTCATGGTCTAAGTATTAAACTTACGGATTTCAAGATATAACTTTTATAATTGATATCTATTTTTGGTAAACATATTGTCATTTCTTAGGTATTTGTGCCTTTCAAATTCATTCTTAACATTTTTAAGAGTCTTAGGTTTTCCAAAATTGATGTTTTCAAACCACTCACTTTGGAATTGATATAAAGTGGTGTTAATTTCACTTGATCATCACACCTGCCTCATCCTTGATCACTTCTTACTCATGCCTCATTACCCTTAATCATCTCTCATCAATACTCATTGTCCTTAATCACATCCTCATTGACCCTCACTATCCCTAGTCATCTCTAATCACTCCCTTATCATCCATAATCACTCCATTGACCCTCACTGTCCCTCATCATCCCTAATCACTCCCTCCTCATCCTTTATCATCCCTAATAACTCTTTCCTTATTCCTCATCATACCTAATCTCTTCCTCACCCCTACTCACTCCCTTCTCATCCCTAATCACTCATTCATTAACCTTAGTTATCTCTCATCATCTCTAATCACTCAAGCTTATCATCCCTAATAACTCCTTCATTGATTATCACCATCCCTCATCATCCTAATCGCTCACTTCTCATCCCATATAATATCTAATCAATATTTCTTCATCACTAATCACTCTCTCATTGACCCTCACCCACCATCCTTCATCACTCCATCATTGAACCTCACCATCTATTACCATCCATAATCATTAACTCATCATTTAGCATAAGTATATACTCTAAAGATATATTTTATTCCAATCATATGTTTTTAAATCCATTATAATAGAAATTAATTCTTTTCTAGGACTTGTGTTGTCAATACCCATTTATGATAGTCAATTTTATTATGGAATGAATTAGATGATCTTCCAAATTTATATTCAAGTAACATAAATATTAACACAAAATAGAGTCTAGATTTTAGATCATCAAATTATCTTTGTTGTGCATCTAACTAAATGGAACTTTATTCGGCTCCACCTTTGGTAGTTTGGTTCAAAAGATAAAAGTTAAACACAAATATTTTATATAATTTCATTGTTTTGAGAAGATTTGAATTAGATGCAAAGTTATTTAGTTTTTTAAATTCCTATATAACTTGAATCTTGGTTAGGTTCACACATACAGTCCTTGTGTGTGTAATATGCCGCAAATATTTTCTCTTGCATTAAAAATGAACATTTATTCATGTTATCACAAAAATATTTTTCTAAAAAGTTTGAAACATTAATTGAACATGGCATAGATGTTAATCCCATGTTTTCTAAATATTAAGATCTCATAAAGGTAGATTAGAAAAATGGTATAGGTAAAGGGCATGTGGATGTCATTAAACATCTTCAAATGAATGAAGTCATTATATGAGTTAACCTAAAAGGAATAATTAGCTAGTCAATCAATCATTCCAAATGTCCAAAGGTTTAACATGAATATGATGATACCTAAAATTAATAAGAATTATGGAAAAGACTTATACACAATAGATATGGTAGAAAAATGCCTTAATATTTAAATGAGGATAATAGTTCTTCACGGTAATCTTGTTAAGATTTTTTAAATTGATTTACAACTTTAGCACAAACACAATTGGATTTTTTCAAGGCAATGATTTAGGCATGATGTGTCTATTATCCATGATTTCATGGATCTACAAATCGATCTATTCATTCTATAGAAATGATATGTTTTATAAAGAGGTTTGAGGTAGAGGTAATTAAAGGATCAAATCAATAGTATTGTTTAGTGTAGACTTATTTAGGTGACTGAAAGATATCCTTGTATTCATGTAGTTTATGATTTAATTATTTTGTATTTTTTATTGTTGGATAAGACACACTATGATATGGTGATGTAAGGATGTCATTAAACATTTACTTCTTACCATGAAGAGCATACTTCTTACTAGAACTAAAAATATTCTTGCACTTCCTTGCACTAATGGCTGAAAGATTATGAACTAACTATGATATATGGTATTTCAAATATAGAAAATCTATCACAAAATATCAAAGATTTACTTTATAGACTATATGTCAATGGTAAATACATGGTAGACCATGTGTAAAACATCACACACCTATAATGGTGAGATGTCACAAAGGATTGAATATTTAAAAATTTTAATTTTGTACACCAAGTGACACTACTAGGTGATCTATTTCTCAAGGCCTACACTAGACGATACACTAGCGTATGGTTATGGATGATGTATAAATTTCAAACTCAGTTTTTGAAAATATGATTCAGGAGAAATTAAATTCTTCTAACTTCCATTAGAAATGATGAAGTGTATTGTCTCACCATTGAACTACATTTGTTAATGAAATAATATTTTTAATTCATATAATTTCTTGTTGGGGTAAGTAGAGATCTTTTTAGTACCAATCACGTCATTGGGTTCATAATCTATCATCTACTTCAATTTTTATAGTTCTAAATAACTTATACCCACTTCTCGAGATGTACAAATAGAGAGATCATATTGTGACACTCTTAATTTGATTGAATATTGAAGCTATGAATTAAGCACCACTTTCCAATCTTAGACTACTTATTCTAATCATTTAAAAATCATCTTCCACTCTCTGCTATGATGACTCAATCAATATACATACAAATAGAAGGCCTTAAATATAATTATTCAGATCATAAAATGTCTTCATATGAAAAGCAATTGATTGGTTTCAGGAAATCACATAGCTTGGTGATCCTCATGTATTTACTAGACATTTTTGGTGCTATGGTAGTTTTACTTGCTTCACTTTTTCTGGTGGATTTTCAATTGTGAATTACATCATTTCTAATAGGCCCATATTTTTGATAGGTGTTAAATATTTTTGTTTCAAATTTGCCTCCACATAATTTTGATCACTGTCTTAGATGTTATGCTATCACTCAACTCTCCACTTGTATCTCCTAACATTATTAAACTCCAAAAAAATACCACCATCAAGGTATTGGATGGAGTGATTATGGATGAGGAGGAATTGAGTAGAGATGATGAAGGAGTCAATAGGGATGATGAGGGATGGTGAGGTTTAATGAGGGAGTGTTTAGGGATGATGAGTGATGTTGAGGATTAATGAGGGAGTGATTAGGGGAGATGAGGGATAAGGAATGAGTGATTAGAGATGATGAGGTATGATGAAGTGATGCAGAAGTAACACTACCTAATATACATAGTGATGTAGTTTACATGCTTAGAGCCTTTAGAAGGTGTTTAAGGTGATAAGAAGTCTATAGTATAGTATTTATAAGTTTATAGTTTTGTTTCAATTTTGATTAGAGTTGTATTGGACTTTCCCACCAAATCTTTCATTTGAATTTTTGAACTTTCATAGAGACTTAAATCTTGTTTCAAGAAGTCCAATGTTGAATTTGGTGTGGCTAGACTTTAGAAAGGATTTTAAGATGATACAACACATATATCTAAACTCATATTTGAGAAATATGTTATTAGTTGAGTTAGTTAAGGACACTCTCAACATACAAAAGAAGTTAGAATTTAATTGATGGTTATTTGGTAATAAAAGTCTTGTCCATGTCTTATTTTGTATTCAGATTTAGATTCAAGAGAGATGGAGGGGGTAGGATTTGAAAGAATGAATGTAAAAAATCCCAAAAAAGTGAATAAAGACAATTTTTGATTATTTGTAGACAAGCAAGAAAACAGACCCTATATCTTCTTGAATATGTGTAAAGATAGTTGATAGTGTGCATGATCAGGAAAAATGATTAGTAACAAGTTATTTATGTGAGTGGTAAGTTGAAAATACCTTTTCATTGATGGTGATTATATAATTTGTCATTTAAGTTTCAAATCTTTTAAATGTTCACATTACAAATTGTATACCATGTTCTTTTACAAACTGTGCTTTGAAATTTGAGTGAAGGACAACGTCTTGTGGAAGAGGAGATTATATTTGGTGGGATTTTAGAATGTATGATTAATTATTAACTTGACATAACAATTCATTAATAGTATTTAAACATTATATGTTGTTATTCTGCTAGGGACATTCTATGTTAAACCACACAACCCTGTCTTTTATGATCAAAAGTTCTGAGCATACATTTGTGTGAGAAGGTATATGCATGTATTGGAGTGAAAATTCAAATATATATATATATATATATATATATATATATATATATATATATATTGGTGATTTTATTCTCATATGATCATAAAGTATTATAGTCTTTTAATTATCTTTCATATATTTGGATCAGCAAGAAAGAAAACTAACACATTCATGTAGTCATCAAGAAAATTAACACAGTCAAAGTGGTATCTCATGGAAATTGAAAAATTGAGTGTTGTAGATGGAAGAAATTGATTTTTTAAAGCATTTAAAAATTGTTTAGAGGAGTTTAAACCTTTATGTTGATTTAGAATCCTTTTTTGAATGAATTAGAAAAAATAACCTCTTCTCAGATTACTATAGACTTATGATTGAGTACACGGTCTATTCAAAATTAGTTAAGTTAATATACTGTAGCTTAAAAAGGGAAATATAATGCTTGTGTTACACCCTTAACCATTGGTGTGTCTAGGGATAGGTGTGTCTGAATTGTGGCTTACATACCTCTTTTATTTACCTGTTACATTTCTCTATGTTGTTAGATAGGTCCGCCTATGAAATAACCTTGGCTAAGTAGACTATATATAAGAGGTAGTGGTAAGTATTTATTCATTATGTTAAGTATTTCAATATTAGTGCATTGATGTGGAGGTTTCCCCCTCAAAGTGACTTTGCTATATTATCTAGTATTTTGTTTTGATGTCAATTATTGTTGTGTGGTCTCTCATATTTGCTTATTCTATGCAATATAAAATCATTCTGTGTGAATATTTAAATAATTTCATTACAAGTTGTTGGGAAATAACCCGGAAGCACACAATTGATTACCAAACCAAGCAACTTAATATGCGGAAATTAACCAGATTCACCAAGTAACTAGAATTCAGAATAACACATGATATGAGAGATACACAAATTGTATTAACACTTTATACAGAAAAGAATACAATAAAGAAGATGCCACTTCTTCTCCACCACCTTACAGAGGTTTCCCACACCTCAAGTGAACAGTAAATCTTCTCCCCAAAGCTCTCCCTCTCAGGTCCCAACACCCAACTCAAATACAGAGTTGGTGTTCACCTCCTGTGCTCCACGCACACCACAAGTGCTCCACGCACTCCACAAGTACTCCACGTACTCCACAAGTACTCAAGGTACTTCAAGTAGATCTCCCATGAACCTGCAACAACCTGCAATTCAACAGACCATACTTATGGAAGGAACTCCCTTGCCTTCCTCTCTGCTCTATCCGAGTACACACCTGTACTCCAAGTAGATCCTGCTTGATACTGCTCCCTGTTGTGTTGCTGTCTATATGATCCTGCACACCTGCAAATCAAACCCGGTTCTGCTCACCTGTGAACCTTGACCTTGCACACACACACCTGCAGATCAACGATCTTACTTACCATGTAGATCTCCTATATAGGCCATGCAACTGTGACCAAGATCCTACATACATGAAGAAATCTACTGATTCTCCAATCCAGCACCTACACCTGGTACTGTGGAACTAGGAGGAACACCCTTGCTCACCTCACACACAGAAGGAACAAACTTTGCTCAACTCAAAATAGAACGCATTTCCAATACAACCATGAGTCTATTATATAGATCTCATCCAAACAATGATTAGACATCTAATTACAATAATTAGATCCGCAGCTCTCAGTCTAAAAATAGATCTAAACATGCAAACACTTGGTTCGTTAGCTAACTGCCCGTAATAAACTCGCAGTCGAACCACACAGGCGACCGACGTCGGTCCCTGTCCGCCTGGGGGTCGCCGACGCCGGCCGATCCATAACCGACGTCGGTTGCTTCCTGTCGCCTACCTACCGATGTCGGTTGGCCAGACCAATGCCAAAGACTTCTGACACTCAGCAACTCATCCTGCAACCTCCTCCATGTCTGCATCAGTGAAGCTTTTAGCTCCACAACCTAACACAAGTGGTATCAAAGATTCAATCTGGTCAAATTTATTGCTGCATTTCTTTGGATCTGGTGAGACATGGCTTCTGGAAGTGGTGAGAGTGAAAAAACATAACATACAATCTAGGAAGAATTAATTTTTTTTGTCAGTGTAGTATTGCTCAAAACACATTTTTGAGAAAAAATAGTTAAAAAAGTCTATAAATTTTTTTTTCCCTTGCACAATTATTGTCATTAGATTCATCTTGGTGAGATGATCATAATGGTATATTCTATCAATACACTTTTTTGGTACCAAAAATTTTACCCTAGTGCACAAAGGTAGTCATTGGATTCATCTTGACAAGGTGATCACAATGGTACCATTTCCTGGTATACTTTTTTGGGGGTCAAGACCCTCATAGGATTTGTATATGGTAGGTTTGAGTACTCGAGGAATAAAAGGGGGGCTAGAAACTCCTAAGACTCCTAATGATGACATGGATTTTGGAACTTTAGATTCGGTGATTTCTCAGCCTCAAGAAGACATAAAGAACTTGGTGAGGCATGATGACTTTGTTGTATTCCAAGTTGATGTTTCAGGGATGCACATAGAGATTAAAAGGGTTTACAATGAATTTCAACATATCACTACACAATTGGCTACCCATACATCTTAGTTTCAGGCCAACAACCCTCCACTCCAATATTAAAACCTTCCTCTTAACAACTCCCATGCTGTTATGAAATTGATGTTGCCAAAAGTGGACATGCATGAGTTTTATGGTAAGGATAATCTCACTTGGATTACCCAAATTGAGAATTTATTTGAGCTACATAAAACTCCTTGTTCTTAGAGAGTGATAGTGGCATCATTATATCTGGAACCTGAGCAATTCATTTGGTATCATTGGTTATGTGCTCAAAGAAAAGAATGGTGCTCATATTACCTAGACTATTTTCACTAAGTATTTGTTAGCTAATTATCAGAATAATGTCTCTGATAACTATTTCAGCCAATTAGCCAAGTTGTGGTAAACAATAACTATGAAGGATTATATTCATCAGTTTTAGAGTCTCTCTTTATGGGTAGAAGATATTAATGAGGAAAATTTGACTGATCTATTTTTGGGTGGCCTCAAAGATAAAATCTAATTCAATGTTTGAATGTTTAACCCAACATATGTAGAAAAAGCTATCCCTAAGTCATGTATGATAGAAGAAAAAGAGATGGTCAAAAATAAAAATTTCAATACGAGTCATGATCGTAACTTTCTAGCACCATCATTTTCATAACCCACCAGATTAATACAATGAAAAATTGAGGATAAGTGAGCTAAAGGTTTATGTTATGGTTGTGACAAAAAATGGAGAAAAGACCATCATTGTGTTGAAAAGAAGCTATTTTACATTGAAGGTGCCAATGACGATGAAGATGATGCAAAAGTATATGATGAGGATGCAAAAGTTCCTGAGGAGGAATATGAAGACTCAGCCTACTATTTTTTGTCATGCCCTTTTAGGTATTAGTACTCCCCAAACTCTTAAGGTGATGGGTTTATTTAAGACATAGAAGGTCACTATCTTGATTAATTCTGGGAGCACACACAACTTCATCCATTGTAATTTGGCTGCTCATTTAAACTATTTCATTTAACCAGTGCTTGAATTTTAGGTTATGATTGTAAATGGTGGTATTGTCAGCTATTTAGAAAAAATTCATAGTATTAAGTTGGCCATGGGAGACTACTTATTGGATTCTCCTATGTTTTTTATTCCCATAGGTGGAACTAATATTATTCTGGGAGTCCAGTGGCTCACCACTTTGGCCACAATTGAGATGAATTTTCAAGAATTATTCATTTTGAAGAAAGGACATTTGAGCTAAGGGGATTAAAGGCTAAATCTCTATAACTTGTTATCTCCCATCAAATGACAAAGATTCTTCATAAGGGTACTGAGGGATTTGTAGCTTGGTTGTTTTCTATGGAAGTACAACCAACTCAACCATCTCCACCTCTTGATCTATAATAAATAATTTATTCTCATTCTATTATTTTTGGAGATATACCGAAAGGACTTCCACCTAGTTGCATGCATGATCATACTATCACACTTATTCCTAGTAGTACACCACCCAACATTAGGCCATATAGGTATCCCTATGCTAAAAAAATTGAAATTAAAAAGATGGTACAAGAGATGTTGGATGTAGGAATCATTTAGCATAGCCAAAGTGAATACTCTTCACCAGTTGTCATGGTGAGAAATAAAGATGACACCTATAAGATGTGCCTTGACTACAGAAAAATCAACAAATACACTATCAAAGATAAGTTTTCGATTCATGTCATTGATGATTTTTTAGATGAATTGAATGGTGATCTTTATATTACCCAGTCAAATCTATGTTCTGGGTATCATCAAATTTAAATCTATGATGAAGACATACCCAAAACCACTTTCAGGACTCATGAGGGCCATTAAGAGTTCTGGCTTATTCTTTTTGGTCTAACAAATGCACCATCTACTTTTCAGAGTTTGATGAATACTATTTTTAATCCATTTTTGAATAAATCTATTCTAGTATTCTTTGATGATATCTTCATTTATAGTAAAAATTGGGAAGACCATTTGCAACATGTGAAATAGGAACTTTCCATTTTGGAGAAAAATCAATTATATGCCAAACCTTCTAAATGTACTTTTGGGACTGGTGAGGTTGAATATTTGGGTCATCTAGTGTCTTATGAAGGAGTGAAAGTGGATCCTAAAAAAATGCAAGCAATGGTAGACTAACCAATTCCTATGACACTCAAGCAAGTCTTGGGATTTTTGGGGTTTACTGATTACTATCACAAGTTTGTCAAAAATTATGGTAGTATTACAGCCCCACTGACCTCTTTGTTAAAGAAAGACTCCTTTCAGTTGACTGATGTAGCTACCCGAGCATTGAAATAATTGAAATTGGCTATGTCCACTACTCCAATATTGGCCACTCTTGATTTTTCTAAGACTTTTATGGTTGAATGTGATGCATCTAGGTATGGTATGGGTGTTGTACTCATGCAAGAGTGTAGACCACTTACATTTACAAGCGATCAACAAAAGGGTAAAAATCAACACAAACCCATCTATGAGAAGGAAATGATGGCCATTTTGCATGCAGTCAAACAATGAAGAGCTTATTTGATAGGTCATCACTTTCAAGTAAAGACTGATCATGATAGTCTCAAATATTTTTTAGAATAAAGGTTTTCATCTGAAGAACAAAAGAAATGGGTTACTAAGATGTTAGGCTATGATTTTAAAATAGTCTACAAAAAAAGCAAGGATAATGTGGTGGCAGATGCACTATCCAAAAAGATAAATCATTAGAGGTATTGCTATGTGCCATAACCATTTTGAAGGCAAATTGGCTAGAGGAAGCATGATTAGAATGGGAACATGATAGTGCTATCCATGATTTGATTAAAAATATTCATCAAGGTTTAGGTGGATTTGAAAAATTCACATGGAAAGGTAATGCACTATGGTATAAAGACATATTGTACCTATGTTATGATTCTCTTCTTAAACAAAAAATTGTTCAAGAACTTCA
Source organism: Torreya grandis (assembly GCA_037957365.1). NCBI lineage: Eukaryota > Viridiplantae > Streptophyta > Pinopsida > Cupressales > Taxaceae > Torreya > Torreya grandis. The sequence goes on along the minus strand of JARHVA010004150.1, from coordinate 314,572 downwards.
CGCAACTCCAATTGGGGGTCATTCTAGATTTTTGAAAACTTATCACAGAATCAAGCAAGAATTTTTTTGGGAAAGTTTCAAGGGGGATATCTAGAAATATATGGGTAATTGTAAGATATGTCAATGAAACAAAGGCAAAACCATCAAAACCCTATGTCTTTTACAACCTTTATCTATCCCTAGTCAGTGTTGGGAGAGGTATATATGGATTTCATTACAGGGTTACCAAGATGTAATGGTTAAAATGTTATCATGGTTGTTGTAAATCATCTCAGTAAGTATGCTTGATTTTGTTCATTATCCCAGCCATGTATTGCTAGTACAGTAGCTGTTGCTTTTCTCAATATAGTTCAGAAATGGAATGGGACCCCTAAGATCATTGTCATTGATAGAGACCCCATTTTTACTAGTAATTTTTGGACTGATTTATTTACATGTTTGGGTAATCAATTAGCTCATAGTTCATCCTATCATCCTCAATCTGATGGATAAATTGAGGTAGTCAAAAAATGTTTGAAAGGATATCTCCATTATTTTGTTTATGATAAACATGATAAATGGGTTCATTGGCTGCCACTTGTTGAATGGTGGTATAATACTTATGTTCATAGTTATTTCAAAATATTTCCTTTTGTGGCACTTTATGGATACCACCCTCCATCCATCACTTTAACCTTGAAGGTCCATCTTAATGTTCGTACAGTTGAAGAACATATTCACCATCAACATGAGGTCCTTGTAATTTTGCATGAAAATTTAGCTATTGCCCAAAATCACATGAAGCAATAGGTAGATCAACACAAAAGTGAGAGTCATTTTAACATTGTTGATTGGGTCTTTGTTCACTTGAAGCCATAGAAATAGATGTCATTGAAACAACAAAAAAAAGATAATAAGCTGTCCCTTATGTATTATATGACTTACCAGATCTTGCAAAAAATTGGTAGTGTGACGTACAAGTTAGAGTTTCTTTCATCCACTCACATACATAAAATATTTCATGTATCATTCATGAAAAAAAGTTATTAGACACAGATTTCCCTTTCAAATAGAATTACCACAATTGGATGAGAAAGGTAGAGTTATTCTTTATCCTAACGCGATCCTTCAAAGGTGCACCAAGCAGTTACATTCCAAAGGAATTATAGATCAAATAGAATAATGTACCATGTGAAGATGTCACTTGGGAGGATGAATAATTTTTTTAGTAACATACAGAGTTGCCACAATGTTGAGGACAACATTGTTTTTTAAGGGGAGAGGCTTGTTACGTCCTTAGCCATTAGTGTGTCTAGGGATATGTGTGGCCTATTTGTGGCTTACATACCTCTTTTATTTACTTTTTATATTTTTGTATGTTCTTAGATAGGTCAACCTATGGAATAGCCTTGGATAAGTAAACTATATATAGGATGTAATGTTTATTCTTTATTCATTATATTAAGTATTATGCTATTATTGAATTGATGTAGAGGTTGCCCCCTCGAAGTGTCTTTGCTATGTTATCTAGTATTCTGTTCTGCTATCAATTATCATTGTGTTATCTCTCATATTTACTTATGCTACATAATATAAAATAATTCTATGTGAATATCTAAGTAATTTAATTACATCTTGGAAAATGTGCATAGGCTCAAATGAAACCTAATCCAATAGTCAAAGTCACAAGAAACACCTTTGGAAGATTGAAATAGCATTTTGACCCTTCTTGGGTTTGTGAAACTAGTCCAAACCCTGTATTAGGGTTTCTACTTTCAAAGTAAATTTTTAGGATTTATAACTATCAATAATTCATGAAATTTGGGGAAAAGTTTGAGTTCAACATGCACAAAGATAATATAGTGTTTTTAAGTTATTTTATGGATAAGTATAGATGGGGGAGGACTGTGTGGTAGATAGGGTAAAAACAAACCTAAAAACCTAAACTAAGAGTAGAAAGAGCCAAAAAAATTATCAAATAGTTGAACCAAAGCCTATAACTTTTTGAATAAATTGGTGTGATTGAGTTCATACAAGAAGAGTCTATGATAGAGTAAGAGGTAGTGTATGATATGAGGTTAATGTTGAGAATTTAATTAGGGTTAAGAAGAAGTTAGAGAGAACTCAAAGGAGTGTAAGGAAGTTTTTTAGAGCCCTATTAAAGCCTAAGGAACCAAAGACAAGATTTTATCTAGGTTGTTCTAAAGCATAAAGACTAGTAAGGGGATAGTCTGAAAGTAAGAGACATTGAATGCATTGAGTAAGCAGAATAGAATGAAGAGTTTAGTGAGACCATCCAAAGAATGGTGGAGAATAAATTAAATTATTAAAATGCAGATATGAATCACAAATGTGTACAAGGTCCAAAGATAGAGATCAAGCAAAAGAAGACAGTGAAAGCTACATGGATATTAGCAAAGAACTTGTACAAGTAGAGTATGCAATAGTTATTTATATCATGAGGGATGGTGAGGGGAAATGAGGGAGTGATTATAAATGATGAGGAATGATGAGGGTAAATAAGGGAGTGATTATAAATGATGAGAGATGATGAGGGAATGATTAGGGATGATGAAGCAATCATTAGAGATGGTAAAGACCAATGAGGGGGTGATTAGGGAGGATGAGGGATGGTGAAAGCCAATTAGGGAGTGATTAGGGATGATGAAGGAGTGATTAAAGATGATGAGGGATGGTGATGTTTAATGAGGGAGTGATGAGGGATGAGTAGCGACAAGGAGTGAATTATTAGGGATGATGAGGCATAATAAGGATCAATGAGGGAGTAATCAGGGATCATGAGGGAGTGATTAGAGATGACTAGGGAAAATGAGGGTCAATGAGGGAATGATTAGGAACAATGAAGAATGATGAACGAATGATTAGGGTGATGAGGCATGAGAAGGAAGTGATCAAGGATGATGGAAGGATGATGAACAAGTGAAATTAACACAAAGTGGTTGTTTGATGTGTGTAGATCATCAATGTGACCTATGTTATCTCAATCACACCAATTTGCATCAATTTCAAAGTGAGTGGTTTGAAAACTTTAATTTTGACAAACCTAAGACTCTTATAAATGCCAATAATCATTTTAAAAGGTAAAAAAACCATAAAAATTACTATATGTTTACCAAAAATGGATATCAAATACAAAAGTTATACTAAAATCCCTAGGTTTAATATTTTAAACCTTGAAAATGCCTAAGTACTGACCTAATTGGATTTTGACAAACTATTTTTCAAATCGTAAAGCATAAAAATGTGAGACTAGCTATATTAGATGCTGAGTGACCCTAATTTCTTATATTTACTAAAATAAATTTAAAGTATAAGTCTATATTTATATTGTAGTAAATATAAATTCAAATTAAATGTAACAAAATAAATGTCAAGATCTACTGCCCACTAAGGGCACACTTGATTACCTTTGTATTAACAACTAAACACGGAATTTAACCAGAATGAATAAGTAACTAGAAAATTCAAAAACAACACGAAATATGAGAGACAATACCCAATTGTATTAATACTCATTCAGAAGAAAATACAATAAAGAAGATGCCACACTTCTTCTTCCCACACCTCTAGAGCTCCCACACTTCTAGGGCTCACCAGTAATTCTCCTTCAACAGTTCACTCCCTCAATTATGGTCACAACAATCAACTCAAACACAGAGTTATTGTTCACCTCCACTAGTCAGTAACAATGCTGCCAGTAAACCAAGTACACAACCATACTCCAAGTAGATCTCCCTTCTCTTGCAACAACCTGCAAATCAACAGACCTTACTTACCATGTAGATATCTCTACACCCTGAAGAACCCTTGTCCTTGCCTCACCAAGTCCTTATGATTCTTCAACCAGTACTCTAGTGGATATTTTACCAGAACTTACACAACCTGCAACTCTTCCTCATCATACACACTCAGCACTTGGAACTAAGAGGAGCTACTCTTGCTCTCTCTACAAGCACAATGGCTATCTATCACACTTTACAATACATCCCATGAGTCTATTATATAGATCTCATGCATACAATAATTAGACCCTAATTACAATAATTGGACACGTAACTCAAGACCAAAAATAGTCTTTTACATGCAAATAACTAGTTCGTTAAACTAACAGTTCATCAACTCACAGTTTTGGAACCGCACAGGCGACCAACGTCGATCTCTGTCTATCTAGAGGTGACTGACGTCAGCTGATCCCTGACTGATGTTGGTAGCTTCTTATCTACCCTTGACCGACGTCAGTTGTCCTGACTGATGCTAATTACTGTGACACTTTAACAACTCCTGTTCGCATCCTTGTGAATCTTTTAGCTCTAGAACCTAACAATCTCCCATTTGGAGATAAACAATTTCACCTGTACATGTACCTGTACCTTTGTGTAATTCATTTCCTAGCTTGTATCCCTCTTCAAGTTCAATCTTGAAGACTAACCACCACACAACACTAACAAGATAATGTTGCAATCATCATCCAACCCGATAAAGAAAACACAATGGGAACATTGACCTTGACTAAAGCCATGCTTTGTCATACACCTATCAAACCTGTACCACTATCTTACAGCTTGCTCAAGACCATATACCCTAGCCTTCTGTCCCACGTGTCCATCCACTCTCTTCTTTAACCTGGGAATCCATTCGTCTTTCAGTGCTTTCATCCCGGCTGGCAACTCTACCAAATCTCCCGCTTGGTTCTCTTCTAAAGAATTCATGCCATGCTCCCACTATTTCTTGGATTCTACCTGCATTGCCTCTTCACGTCTTCCTGGTTCTTGACAATCGATGAAAAAAAAGTAGTATAAAGAAGGTGAACAACGAATATGAGGCTTACTTACCCTTTCAATCCTCCACATGGGCGTTTGAGACCCCTTGACAGCTTGCTATCCGCCCAACATCCATTCTAGTGACCGATCTCGACCATCTCCCAGTCTGCACCCGACTGACATCAGTTCCCTGTGACTGACCCTGATTGCCGACGTCGGTTCCCTTGACTGACGTCGATCTCCACCTGCCTGACACCACTGACTCTGCTGATCTGCACATGACCGACATTGGTACCTATCTATTCGACATTGGTTTCCCATGACCGACGCTGGTAACTGTGTTTTTCTATGAGTGATGACTTTTTACCCACGAGCTCACCTTGGATCAAAACCCTATCCAAATTAACATAGCCTTGCTCAGAATAATTAAGGCCCCTCAGCTAATCTCTGTGCGTCATCTCTTCCATGAACACCAAGGCTTTCCAATTCTTAAGTTTGTCAAAGATATCTATCTTCCGCTTAAGAACATGCATTCCCTTCTTACATATGTGACCAAGCCTACAAAGCCACATCTCTATAATAGAAGGTGAATCAGTAATATAAGTAGATAGATAAAGGATACCTACTTTCTTACCACCATTTAATTCAAGTGCATCCATTGTGAGAGTTACTGTGCATCTCTCATCACCCAAATTTCTTGAAAAAATTAGACTCATCTCCAAGACTGGTACCTGCATGACCTCATTCAACACCCGTGTGTTACCTATCTGCAATTTCAGCTTCACTTCCCCTTTGCCAACCATGTGACAAGGCTCACCAACCCCTAAATAAATCTCTCCAAAGTCTCCCTGGACATACTCATGAAAAGATTCTCTATTTCGGGTTGCATGGAAAGAGGCAACAAAATCTATAGACCAAGATTCTACTTTATCTAGAGCATCCTTTGCAACAACACCCACAACATCTGCTTCTTCATTTCCTTCATGCTGATCTTCCACCAACCAACAATCTTTCTTTACCTGCTCTTTCTTTCCATCAAACAATAATTGACCATTCATGCTATTCAATTTCTCCATTCATAGCTTACTTTCTTCTGCCATTGCTATACTCCCACTCAATTTGAAACCCCTGAGAGTGACCTATAATCAACAAACACTAACAAAATCTGAAACCCCCTGTTAGTGAACCCAAGCTCTGATGAACCTACAACCTCGCTCTGATACCAATTGTCAGGATCTACTGCCCACTAAGGGCACACTTGATTACCTTTGTATTAGCAACTAAACATGGAATTTAACCAGAATGAATAAGTAACTAGAAAATTTAGAAACAACACGGAATATGAGAGACAATACCTAATCGTATTAATACTCATTCAGAAGAAAATACAATAAAGAAGATGCCACACTTCTTCTTCCCACACCTCTAGAGCTCCCACACTTCTAAGGCTCACCAGTAGTTCTCTTTCAACAGTTCACTCTCTTAATTATGGTCACAACAATCAACTCAAACACAGAGTTGTTGTTCACCTCCACTAGTCAGTAACAACACTGCCAGTACACCAAGTACACAATCGTACTCCAAGTAGATCTCCCTTCTCTTGCAACAACCTGCAAATCAACAGACCTTACTTACCATGTAGATATCTCTACACCTTGAAGAACCCTTGTCCTTGCCTCACCAAGTCCTTATGATTCTTCAACCAGTACCCCGATGGATCTTCTACCAGAACTTGCACAACCTGCAACTCTCCCTGATCATACACACTTAGCACCCCTTTGAAACTAGGAGGAGCTACTCTTGCTCTCTCTACACGCAAAATGACTATCTAGCACACTTTAGAATACAACCCATGAGTCTATTATATAGATCTAATGCATAAAATAATTAGAACCTAATTACAATAATTAGACACGCAACTCAAGACCAAAAATAGTCTTTTACATGTAAACAACCGGTTCGTTAAACTAACAGTTCGTCAACTCACAGTTCTAGAACCGCACATGCGACCGATGTTGGTCTCTATCTGTCTGGAGGTGATCGACATCGACCGATCCCTGATCGATGTTGGCAGCTTCCTGTCCACCCCTGACCGATGTCAGTTGTCCTGACCGATGCCGGTTACTGTGACACTTCAGTAACTCCTCCTGTTCGCATCCTGGTGAAGCTTTTAGCTCCACAACCTAACAATAAATGTACACTTATACTTAACATTTAGAGTAGTAAATATAAGCTTATGGAGAAATTTGGCTTCACGTACAACTCTCAAATGCTCGTGGAGTTAGTTTTGGACTTATAACAAAGCAATGCATGTGCATTATAAAATGCATACATGAATTTACAATAACACGTACACATCATTATTTTTTAAATAATGTGTACATGTTATAGCTTGATAATTATCAAGCCATCATTTCAATAACATGATCGCATTAATTAAATAACATGATTATGTTATTTAATAACATGATCACATTACTTAAAATATCCATGAAATTATCCCCCAACTCCGTGCACATACCCATATGTACTATTGATGTTTAGGTGCATTCAATGCAAGAAGAAATGAATTCCAATCATAACAATGATACTTGGGAACTTATAAAACTTCCACATGATAAGAAGTGTATTGGTACTAAATGGGTATATAAGACTAAGTACAATAGTGATGGTAGTGTTGAATGATACAAGGCACACCTAGTTACAAAAGGTTTCACTCAAACATATGGCACAAATTATGAAGATAATATGTACCAATTGCAAGACAATAGACCATTAGAATGGTGATTTTACTAGAAGCTCTAAAGAAATGGAGCATACATCACATGGATATAAAAGGTAACTTCTTGAATAGGTACGTAGAAGAGGAAATCTATGTATAATAAGCACACATTTTTTTAGTAAAAGGTAAAGAAGACCAAGTCTACAAGTTAAACAAGTCTTTATATGGCCTCAAAAAACCACCTAGAGCATGGTATACTAGGATTGGTGGATAGTTTTAGCAAAATGGATTTAAAAGAAATAAGAGTGATCTTATTGTTTACTACAATCAAGAAGGTAACAAGATCCTTATTATAAGTTTATATGTTGATGGTTTGTTATATATGGGCAATAATTTAAGATGAAGGATGAATTCAAAATTACTATAATGAATGAATTTCAAATGAAAGATTTTGGTCTCATGTAATACTTCTTAGGGATGGAGGTTCATCAAAGTAAAGATGACATCTTCATTTTTTCAATAAAATAATGCAAATGTTATGTTGAATAAATTCAATATGGTTGAATGTAAACTAGTCTCCACTTTAATTGTTCATGGAGTTATGCTATGTAGAGAAGATGGTGTTGAAAGAGTTGATGAGACAACATACAAATGTATTGTTGGAAGCTTAATGTTTCTAACTCACACAAAACCATATATTATTTATTCAATTTCTTTTGTATCAAAGTATATGTTTGAGCCATCTAAAATTCATATGAAGACATACAAGATTATTTTGAGGTATGTGAAAGGTACTATTAGTTTTGGTATTCATTATTATACTAACAAAATGTTTGAACTTGTTGGTTTTAGTGATTTTGATTAAAGACATAGTTTGGATGACTAAAATTCAACATCTAGGAATTGTTTATCATTCAATTTTGGTTTGGTTACATGGATCTCAAAGAAGTAAAGTTCAATTGCACTTTCATCTACAAAAGCAAAATATATTTTAGTCACTTCAATAGGTACACAAATATTGTGGCTTTGAAAGATTTTAGAAGAAATTGGTGAAACATAAATTCAACCTACTGTGTTTTTTTGTGATAATGCAAGTGTTATCAAATTAGTCAAGAATATAGTTGATCACAATATGTAAAAGCATTTTGATTTGAAATACCACTTTGGTCGAGATTTGGTTCAAAAGAAAGATGTAAATTTGGAGTATAAAAACACCCAAGAATATGTTGTAGATATTTTCACTAAAACTGTTGTCAAAGTTCAATTATTAAAACTTCAAAATCAAGTTGTTAGTCCAAACAACATAAAGGAAGAAAATGTTGATTGAAGTGTTGTTGACTCTGAATTCTACAAAAGATAAAATCATGCAATGATCATTCATTTATTTAATATTCAATTAATCTATTTTTTAGAATAATAAAACCATTAAAAACTTTAAATAAGTTTAATTTATTATCATAAAAGTAGTTGTTAATTTTTATATAAACTTGGAATATTTTGTTTGAATAGATTAGGATGTATATTTTATAAATACATTTTAATTGACCTTTTTTAATTAAGGACAATGGGTATAAGAATTTGCAGAAGCAATTCTATTTTTGTCTTGAATTTTGTGATTATGCATACTGTGTAATTGATTGTGAATTTATTGTTACTCTTTTTTTTGTGAGTAGTATTTTATTTTATATATTAAATCTTCACAGTTGTAGTTGAAGAATTTTAGGAGAGCTCTGAAGGACCCTGTAAAAATAGTAACTTGTTAAAAATCCTGGGCATGCACCCATCCCAGACTACCTCTTCGATCCATTAAAAATGAAATTGTTGCTTTGCGACTTAAAACTCTAGATACCAATGCTACTTATCTTTCATTTCAAGGACTTTGGCCTCTAAAAATTAGCTTCATGGATGGATTCCAAATACCTAGTCCTACCTAAGTTTAGGTAAGATGAGCCACCATTTCTGTTTTACAGAAATATTTCATAATATATTTTCCTCAAAAGATGGTATGCTAACTACATTAAAAGAGGGACCTAGATGTGGAGGAAATTTGATTCATGCATGAACCAATGACATTTATATTTTAACCCAACCATAAAAAAGTTCAAACATACTGCTATTTGAGTTAGCCTCATAAATCTAGCGGTATTTTTCATAAATTTTGAGATCTTCAAAACTAAGGGATATTTACAGATATACACCCTCTTGATAATGGATGAAGATGAATACCCACTGAGAAATTTTTGAAGAAATAAATTTGGACATAAAAATATTTAAATTATGAAAATGTTGTCTTTCTCTTTTAGACCCTACATCAACGTAGGCATGTAGCTAAAAGACCCTACATCAACGTAGGCATGTAGCTAAAAACTAGCCACTTCTAGATGCTACATCCCCCAATGACAACTAACTACTTCTAGATGCTACATCCCCAAGGACAACACAGTATGCTCTAACTTAATAAAAAAGTTAAAACAAGAGAAATATCTTGGCACTTAAAACAAAATTTGGAAAGTGATAGAAGAAGAAACAACAAACCGGAGTTGTGTGTTCTTTGCACTTAAAACAAATATCTTATTGAATGAAAGGCGTTCAGTTCTATGATTTCTCCCTCATATATTAATGTGTATTATCCCTTGATTAAATATTACTGGACAGCGTACCACATATTTATGCATATCCAAAGTCCAATAAGTCCTGACCGATCCGATCCTCAACACAACATTTCTACTGCAAACGGAGTGAAATTCAGGGGCCGCGTTCTTAAACCCTGATACCCGCAGCACATCTCCCACCGTGTAATTATATAAACATGCATGTCATACCAGCATGAACTTTTTGTGAGATTATATAAAAGGTAGTTGAATTTAATAAATCTAAATGGTTCCAACATGCGTTGGCTCATGCTGTGACCATTTTTTTTTATTATACAAATCTTTAATTTTAGAAGGCAGTTGCTCCTAGGCTGTTGACAAGGAGCAGCGCTCAAACTCGAGATGGCTAGGTGGTAGGTCCTCAACCATACCATTATAACAAAATTGTTTCTTATATATTTAACTGTCTAGCCCAAACCATGATGTCCCCCAACACCATCAGATAGTTTTAAGATTGAGGCCGAATTTGCATTCGTAGTAGGGATAAATTGTGCAAACAAGGGGCAGGTCATTGTTGGAATAATCCAACGTAGGGATATATTGGGCCACGGTGTTTATTATAATGATCCTATCGATATATTTTGTGGGATTACTGGAGCAATGATTCCTTGCCAGGATTTGCTCAAACACTTCCTTTTTATGAGCTCGATTAAATCTAAAGTTGTTAGAAACTTTATAATGCCGCTATTAATCTATCTTAAGGAGACAATGTCCCACTTCCTCCAACACTCCATGAGCCTTCATCCGCACGAGATAAACAGTTATGGTAATGTTGCACTCATCCGCACACTCTCCCAACATTCCTGGAGAAACAAGTATACGATTATTGTTCATGGTGTATGCAACTTTGAGCCTTTTATACACTAGATAAATAGATAAACAGTTAAAAGAAATGTTGCACTCCTCCAAGCACTTTCTTAATATTTATGGAGCGTGACCAATTTACATGTTAATATTTCAAAAAAAATAAAATAAAAAATCAATTAAAAAAAATATATATATATATATATATATATATATATATATATATATATATATATATATATAAAAATTTAATTATTTAAATTATTGAAAATTTTTAAATATTTTAATACACAAAAAAATAATAATAAATTTTAAGCAAAAATTAAAGTGATATAGAGATTATAATTATCCTTTCAAAAAATTTAATAATATTATTTAATAAAATTAAAAAATTATTAATTTAATATTTATTCGAAAACTTTCATAAATAATTTTAATTAGATACTAATTTTTTAAAAACTTTTCTATTAATATATGTGTAAGTTATCTTTTTGATTAATTATTATTTAATTAATAATATTTTTTAAATAATTATATGGTATAATAAAACTCACAAACACTATAAACATTTGTTAATAAAAAAATTGGTAAAATAAACATAATTGAAATAATAAAATAAATACAATTTAATTTATATTTAAAAAAATTAAATATTAATTTTGATCAAATTATTAAGCATTATATTTTTTACGCTTTAATATGATCGATAAATAGGTGATATAGAGATCTTTTCATACCGTGAAGCTAATCTCCATGTGCAACCCCTATTTACCCTGTGGTTTATTTTCAATGAAATACTTTACTTGATTATGACTACTTGGGATTTTAGAGCACGTCTACGAGATTTCAATATGTTCTCCCCCACCATTTATTATCTTCATGACGCTTTAGTCTTTTTTTTGTTTTTTTTGGTATTTTTTAATTTATATATTTTAAAATTAATTTAATAATAAATTACTATCTTAATGATATATTGATTATTCTCATCGAATATTTCCAGATAAGTTTTAATTAATATTTAATTTATTTAAATTTAATTTATTATTATCTATTTGTGACTATAATAAGTTAATGGCATAACACACACACACACACACACACACACACACACACACACAGTGGTGCATGAGGCAACATGTATATAGAATCACTGAATTATATATAGAATCACTGAATTATATAGAATGTCAGAATTTTTGTACATATTTTAGAAATAATTATATAGCAAATTATAATGATGAAAAAGTGCACATCTAAATCAGTGAATTATTTCGGCTAAGCAGCCACGAGTAAAGGCCATCCACACTATAAAACTCACCTAGGGCATGATCCTGGCCTTAACTATTTGACTCTCCATGTTGGGTACCTAAAAGAATTTGTACCCTAGTAGATAGATATAAACAAACATCAACCTCACCAATTAGACTACAACCCTTTCAATAAAATCTTGTAAAATAAAAAAAGGTGACTTGATTAGAACAATGAACCTATCTGTACCTCTTGAAATATATGGTTCTTTATATATCTTATATTAATTGAAGTTACTCCATTAAAAAAATCAACAATTAAAATAACATTTTTTAATTAAAAATCCCACTCTTATTAATACAAATAAAAATAATATAACATTGATCATACTAAAAAATGGGTGGACAAAAAAATCACACCCCAAAATACTGATGTCACACTATGGCAAGCCATGAGAAAATAGTCAAATCACATCATCAAATTTGTTTTACATCATATTCATAAATGTTGATCAATCAAAAATGATGTATAACATAACACAAAGCCCTAGGCCATTAAGTAGTAGCAAAAAATATGGTAGTCAAAGGAGGCAGAGGGGGTAGACTATTTGACTTATCCTAGCTATTATTTCATGGAAGATCCATAGCATCAATAATGGGCTCCCACTCATCAATTTTTTGTTTTTCTTTAGTGACTTATCCCTATTGGGAGGGGGATATAACAATATTCAGGTGAGGAAATGTTTTCTAAGGAGGAATGCCAAAACTATTATTATCATTGTTTAAAAGCTTGTCAAAAATGCCACTGCATAGGGATGTGACAATATGGATAAGAGACACACTGAACCTACCTCTGGAGCATCGATGTTGAAATCCTTGGGCCCAACCTTAAGAGGGTGACCAGTGGTGTGGGAGATCCAAAGGCTCATGACTTATAGAACATGAAGCACTCCCCTAATGATCCAAGAGGATCTGCAAGTGTACCACTTCCAATATAACCTTATCCAGCTAAACTTTAATCTAGAAAAAAACATCGGAACTGATAGTAACTCTATTAGTCATGGAGAAAAATCTTTCCATGGCTTCATTATTAAAAAAAGAAAAAAATCTAGCTTTCTATATATGAAAAAATATATGAACATGAAAAACTACCAAAAATTATTATATCTTGTAGGTAACATAGTCAAATCATTGAGAAGAACCATTTTATAGGTGAATAAATATAGAATAAAGGATTAAAAAAGCGTATGAATCTATTTCCAAGATGACTGAGCATGAAATAAAAACCATAATAAATTATTTAAAGTATCAACTTAATGACAAGTAGGGAAAATTAGATTTGAGACCCTAAGGTGCTTAATCTAGTTTCCAATCTGCATACCTTTGTAAATAATACACAAAATCAAATGAACTTTTTTGGGCTCAAAGTGGGCTTTCCATAGATTTACAAACCTTTGATCCCAAATTGCATTAAGAGACCTTAACCTCCATTGATGGTTAAGGGTTTAACTCTAAATATGATGCATAACTAAGAGTTGCCATCTAATCTAAGGGTTATATCTATATAAAGGAGTGGTTGTAGGTCATTTTGGTCTTGCCACCAAGAGACTCTAGTAGAAACACCAATTTGATGGAAGCACTCATCAATTATGCAGTTTTGAATTTCTTGTATTGACTCCACATCCTTAGGTTTCAGTTGGTACTTGAATCTCAACATATCCCATTGAACCATTCTCTATATGTTTTATAAAAAATGTTCCCAATGGTCTTGATTCCTTTTTTGAAGAGCTCAAGCCCTTTAATCCAAGAAATAATAGAAAACAAAACATTATGAAAATTTAGGATGGGTGAGCACCAGATGTAATTGGAATTAACCCAGAGACCAGTTCTGAATCCATCCCTGATCTAGATGAGGTTAGTTTTGAGAAGCTCCTAGGCTTTCCATTTCATTTTAACAAAAAAGGTGTCACCTACCTAAACAAGGACAGGGGGAAGGAGAAGGTTCTGTAAATCAAGACATTTTCAAGCCTTTCAAATAAGAGTGATTTCTTGGGCAACACAATGTTTTAAAAAGGTCTTTCATGCATCCTTCCTTTCAAGGTTTCTAATGATTCATTTCACACTTAACACGTACCTGTGAAGCCTAATATCAATGAGACCAAGGCCCCCCAGCTTCTTTAGGTGTATAATAAATATCTGAGGAGGCCCTATGAAGACTCCTATAACATTTTGAGTTAGCCAAAATTGAATACCTAAATAATTTATCCAATCCAGCATATGTTGCCTTGGAAGGAACCCAAGAAGAAGAAGAGTAGTAGATGTGAGTAGTATCCACTAGTTTAAAGAAAATTTAAAGCTTTCCTACCAAGGAAATAAGCTTGGTGATCTAGTAAGATATATTTTTCTCAACCTATTATACAACATAAGACTAAATATCAAAAAGGGAAGCCCTAAAGGTAAATGGAATGCAAAAAACATAAATGGTGCACATGGAAGGATTCATTGCCATTGATATACTTCTAGCTAAGGATGTTTGGGGAAAAGAGATTGCTTGTAGGACTAATTCTTTTCCAATTAGATAGAGATCCTAATGTCAGACAAAAAAATTCAAGACATTCCATGGCATTCTGAATAGAGGCATCATCCTCTATAGGGGCAAGAAATTAGTCATTGTGAAGTGCCCATTAATGAGTTCTTGGCCATACTAGAGGAGAGAAATGCCTTTCAACAAGTATATAAACAAGCATTAGCTGAAATATAGATGAAACCTTTGGAAACTAACATATATAACAACGGAGCCAATGGAAAACCTTGTCTTATAGAGATAAGGAATCCCAAAAGTTTGGGAATTCACTCGATTAATAGTAATTCAAGATTTGACATACTAAAAATTTATGTTAACAATATGAAAAAATGAGGGTTAAAACCCAAAGCTTGAAGCATAGAAATAATAAAGGGCCATTCAATTCTGTAATAGAATTTTTTAAATTCTACTTTCACAAACGTGGATTTTTTACTAGAAACCCTATCCCATTACATACATTCCTAAACAACAATTACATTTTCTAAAATAGATATGTTCTAGATGAACCCAATACACTCGCTTATAACAATGAGGGGATGAAGGTGTCTCAGCATGAAAGTAAAGCCTTCAGTAATGGTTTTAAAGGAAACATTTAGAAGGGTTATTGGCCTCCAAATCATAATAAGCTTAGGATATCTAGTATTTGGTATGAACTTGATGCTTCCCTTATTAGTGAGGTTTCTTAAATAATTATAAAAACCCACTTCTAAATATTTTTTAATGATGATCAAGATCACAATATCCCATACAACCTGATAAAATTCATAAGGGAAATTGTCATTCCTAAGATCTTTATTATAGGCCATCTACATGTTCTTTTCCTTGGGATCACAAAAAAAAAAGGTCTATCACAGACAACTCTTTAGGCTTCAAACAACTTTCAAGGGACATCTTGAAGACATTATAAAAGTGTTGCTTCATAGGCTAAAGAGGATGGTTGGGTAGAAAAACCATTCTGGTAATGCTGAACAAAATTCTTGTAGAATGTTTAAGAGTTTGGTAAGCCTAAATTTAGCATACTTAATAGATTTAAACTTGTTTATAGATTTTTTAGAATCAAGAAGGGCAAAAAATTATGTAGTGACCCTGTCCCCTATTCTCAACTAATTAATGTAAGATCAGAATTGGGTTCCCCTAGCCTTGTATGTTTCCTCAAAATTAGGGTTATTTTCAAGATCAAGTTCCTATGAAATCCTATGAAATTTAAGCTTAATAGCATGTTTTTTAAATTAGTTCATGCTTAGTGTTAATACCATATTTGAGCATGTTTTGGAAGTGTTAACCCTACCATGAAATTAGGAACTATAAATTAGTGTTAATCAAGTTCAAGAGCATGTTTTTGAAATATGGTTATTTTCTTCTCGTACAAACATAGAAAGGTAGTAGTCCATTTAATAGCATCTAATCACCAATCAATCCAACCTATATTTCCCATGGGTTTGAGAACCAAGTTTTATATTCACTTCATATGTATGAGGGTTTTCCCATGGTTAAGATGAGTTGTGTTGAGGTAAAAGTGTGACTTACATATTATGGTTTGAGGGTATCTCCAATCAATGTGGATGGGCTAGTGGTATGAGAAAATAGTTGTAGGTTTTGAGGCTAGAGGGAGTAAAAAATTAGCTCTAAATTATTATAAAAATTAAGCTAGTGATCATCGAATATGGCCTAGAATTAGTAGTTGTTAATATAGTATTACTATAAGTGTGATTGATGACTAAATATGTACTAAATATATTGCAAAACTTGATAGTTTTGATTTTTGAATATCTATAGTTAAAATTATAAAATAAAATAATGTAAAACTAATTTTAGAAATGAATTATGGTGTCACACTTTTTCACCCTATTTTATTAAGAAACTATGCTAAGTCTAGCTAGTTACAAAGAAGTCGCATGATAAAGCATGAAAATTTAAAGTTATAAATAAAATTATTATAACACCTTGTATGCAATAGGAAATATTAGGGTTGAATGAGAACTAAAAATGAAATATGCAATCAATGAATACAATGATGAAAATTAGAAAATTAAATTTGCTTAATCACATGTAGGAGTTTACACTTTCACAATGAAGTTTGATAATAATTAACAAGAATTTGGAGGTCTTTCACAGTTGTGGACCTCATATTTTGATGGGGCTCAATCCATAAGGCACTATTTTAGGTATAAATTTTATTAACCCTAATGAGAATAAATACCTTTGTACTTTAAAACTATAGTTCTTATCTACCAACGACCATGTAGAGTATGAAGATTTAATTTTGGGGTTACAGTTTACATTAAATTATAATGTCAAAAAAATTTAATGTTTAGATACTTGGATCTAGTTGCTAATCAAATTATAAGTGCATACAATGTAATATATTATATCTAAATAAATATAACTAAAAATCTTTGGATATAATTGAACAGTTTAAAGTTTTCAATATAAAATCAATTACAAGAGAAACAAATTAGAAAATAGATTATTTAGATACTTTAGTAGTGAATTTGGCCTCACTTTAGGAGTTTGAAATGCATATTTTTTTTTGTAAAAATAGTAACATGTCCTTCAGTCCTTGATAATGTTGACAACTTTTATGTATCTGATGATTACTAGTAGATTATACAATTCATGGGCAATTTTGGTGATTTTGAATCTCGAATTATTGATGGAGATTTTGATCCAATGAAAAAATAAGAAAGCGAAGATGATTGTATCATTCATTTGAAATAAAATAGAATACCTTAAGGAATGTTATCACTGGAAATAGTCTTTAACATGGACCACCTAGATGTAAAACAAAAGCAATAGGAGACAAGTGGATCTAATTTTTCCAAGGTGAATATAGGAACGAATGAATATTGCCAACATGTCAATATTAGATTGAGTTGGTCTAAGCAATAAAAATTGAGAATGAATGAAATATTGACATAATATAAAGATGTGATTACATGGACTTTTGAATACTTAAATATTTTCAATCCTAGGGTTAGCACACATACTAGAACTTAGAGAAGGAGATAAAACTTTCATTTAAAGACATAGACTAAATAATCTTATTCTATAACCTCTCATTCATAAATAAATTTGAAAACTATTAAATTCCAAAATCATATTTATAATCAAATATTCTACTTGGGTAGCTAACTTAGTTATCATGTGAAAGAATAATTGTGAAATTTGACTTTACATGGATTTCATAAATCTCAGTCGAGCTTTGAAAAAGGATAATTATCTATTATCTTCCATAGATGAAGTGGTCTAAATAATTAGTGGGTCTAAAATGATGTCTTTTCTAGATGGATTTTAAGGCTACAACCACGTTTTTGTAGAAAATTTTGATCGAATGAAAGTTGCTTTCAATACTAAATTTAGAAACTTTTGCATTCAAAAAAAGGCCTTTTGAACTAATCAATGCAGGTTATAATTTTTAGCATTCCATGGATTTCTATTTTCAAGGATTCATTGGTGAATGCTTCATTATTTACATGAATAATTTAACTATTTTATCTAAATATAGGGAAGATAATGTGGACCATTTGTGAAGAGAATTTAATATATAAAAAATGTATGGAGTTTCACTTAATCCCAAGAAAATTATTTTTGGAGTCACAGAAGGTAAGTTACTTGTTGGAGAATTAACCTTATTTGGGTCCTTCCTAGGTTTATAGAATTTTTTCAAGTTTTAGTTATATGATTATTTATTATATTTATAAATAAACTTATTTCTTAACTTTATGAGGTTTCACTCAACTCCTTAGTTCACTTGTTAGATTTAAGGTTACTTGCATGTAACTCCCTTCTTCCCACCTAGCACACACTTCCCTCCACTCTCTAAGGGAATAGGCCACAAGTGGCAAACACAAAAGAGGATTGTAAGGTAATCATGAGGTTTCTTATAACTCCCATTCTTTTCATCTTTCTCTATAAAAGGGCCTATAATCTTCTATTTCCTCACTAGAATCTCATAGATCACTCTCTTATTCTCTTCGGTTATTCATTCAATATTGTAGTTGTGGATATTTTAGTAGCAATCCTTATAATAGGATTTCGTGGATTTTTCTCCAATGCATTTGGTTTATCTCTTTAAAAATTTATCCCAACTTATAGTTTTCTCCTTGAGAGGTAACTTAGTTTCTTCCTTATTTTCATTTCTACACTTTCAACATTATTGATAAACATTGTTGGCATAAATACTTTCATGGTATCATAGCTATAGATTTTTAATGGTGTTTTTTTGAATAAATTATGTAGATTTTGAGATGGAAAGAAATTTTTTTTGCTAACATTCTAATTTTTTAAAGCTTCTATATGCTGTCAAACGTGGTTCTTTCACCATTTTTCTTCTAGATTGATCAATGCTAAAAACCTGCTTAGCTATATAAAAAAATATTTTCTTTGATTCTTGTTTTCAATATCTACACTTTTGGTTCTTTAAACCTTTGTTTTGGTTACAATTTTCTATCATTGTTTTTTCTTGAGTAGATTTTATATATTCCTATGGCATCACGTCTTACCCCTTCCTAACACTATAGGTACAATTTATTTTTATTTTTTAATCACTCTTTCCTTTCAGTGATTAATAATGATTTTTAATCTCTTTTGTGATTCTTTTTTTTCCTCTTTCCAAGCATCGTTCTCACGTGCATTGAGTATTTTTTTAGCCAGCTATGTGTTGGTTTTTTACACTTTAAGTTCTATCTTGAGAGTCATTTTTTTGTTCTTTCATGAATGTTTTTTGCTAACTGTTGACTGAGTACAACCAGCTGAATGCTAAGTGATGCACATTTAAGTATGCATTACTCCACTTATGTTTTTATTATTTATGATTTTTTAGTGCTTTAGATGCTCCTATTCCATTTGGCTTTAGTGCTTAGTTTTTTTTCTGGCTTGTGACATTATCTTTCTTCAAGCAAACTCATTACTTTATTAGCTCAGCTTCACTTTTTTAATTAGAATTCTTTGTTATCATTCTTAGCATAATATTCTAAATGATTTAGTCTACTTCCTATGGAATTTTGGTATGCATGGGTGATTTACATGACTTATGTTTGAATTACTTGACTTTATTATTGAGACTGTCACTTTTGTATTGTAATACATTGCATTTCCTAAACTTCATTTAAGTCTTTAATTGAAACAAAAAAAAAACCTTTGCTTAGTCATTTTTTGTTTGTAATTTTAATTTTATTTAAAGCACAATATTTTATATTAAATATTTTTGATGTCCTTTCTTAAGTGGAAGATAAACAATCTACAAAATTATCATTGTTTTAGCTTCATATGCCATACACCATTTTTTGTTTCTTAAAATCCTTAGTTATTTTCATTTACCATTTTAAAGCTTTTTAAAAATATTCAAAGGGTGGTTTGGATGCTCTTTGATTTTGAAAACCACATAATTGGGTTAGTTAATATATATGCTTCTAATGATGCTATTAATCATACCTTATTGTGGATAGGGCTGGTTGACTCACTTCCATATGCTCACTAGATTCTTTATGGTGATTTTAATATGATAGAATCACCAGAAGATAAAGAAGGGAGGCTTACCATGAGGTGGTGTGTAGGAGAACATGAGGCATGGTTCTATCTATGTAACAAACTTGGGGTGTTTGACCCCAATCACCACTGATGGAAAGGTTCTCACTCACCTTGGTTTACTTGGTCTAATTTTCACCAAGGTGAGGATAGGGTGCTCAAAAGGATCGATCAGGCTCTATTAGCCAAATAATATATTTTTTTATTTGTGCCTCTAAAAGGTAAATTTATTTTGGCTATACCAAAAACCTTTCTATCTATCCATCACCCCATTTTCTTCAATGTTGAGTGGACTGCTCCTCAATTTCGGGTGCGTATCACCCAATTTTACCTCAACCCTACCTATTTCAAACATGAACATACCTTGAATCATATTGGTTGCATCTAGAATCTTGATCTAAGATCCACTAGGTCCACTGGATGGATTATGTGGTGGTTTGATGATATCAAATGTACTACCACTTTCCTTAGAATATATGGCAAATAGGCTACCTCTTCTAGATTATTTATTCATCATGCATCCAATTAATAATTTATCAGAGCCTCCTAGGAGCTTGGAGCCTCACCTTTTAATGTACAATTACAAGCTCACATAGCTAATTGGAGATAAAAAATCCAAGTTGATGATGATTACAATGCCAAAGGAGCTCAACTGCATGCAAGAATGCATTAGCTCAAACTAGGTGACAAAGTGACCAAATAATTTTTTATCTTGCTTCAGTGTAGTCAAGCAACCAATAAGATCAAGGACATTAAAGGTATAGCTAGGTACTTAAGTAAATTACCTAAGGTGTAGTAAGAATTTGTTTCTCACTACCAAGATGTGTTCACCTCTCAACTAGATACTACTACTGGACAAGATGCTCTCACCCATTGTTTGCAATTTATTCCTTGTAAGCTTTCAAAGGCCCAGAGAGTCGCTTGTGATCGAACTCTTAGTCTTAATGATATTGAGGAAGCTATTACAAAGATGGCCACTAATAAGGCTCTTAGAATTGATCGATTCCCTTGTGATTTTTACCATTCTTTATGGGACACTATGGGCCCTGAACTTCATAAGGTTTATATTGAAGCTTTGCATATTAATTCTATGAGGACTCTCAAAAATCAAGGTAATATTAAGTTCATTCGCAAAGCTAGAGACATAGAAGTGTTGACCAATTGGAGGCCTATTATTTTATTCAATGTTTCCTATAAGATCATTACTAAAGCTTTAGCCCTTAGAATTAAACATATCTTTCCTCTAGTTGTGAGGAGTGAACAAACTGGTTTCATTCAGAATTATTATATCATGGACAATGTGATAGTTCTTTGAGAAGGCATGGAGTGGGACAAAACTTCCAATCCAAAAGCTCTTTCTGTCAAGATTGACTTTGAAAAATCTTATGACCACATATAATGGCCCTTTATCTGAAAGAATGAGCAGGAGATACACAGGATCCACAGGATCAATCCAGGAGAGAGAACCCACAACAAATAACCTGCAAATATTTCCAGAGAATAAATAAATTTGTCACACCTAAAAAATAGGTGGTAATCCACAAATTTCTCTGTATATTCTCAATAATCTCTCGTTAATTTCTCATATAATGCAAAGTATTTATAATACAAATAGTTTGTTTCATGTTAACAAACTATTTGTAATGATTACAAAATAGAGAAAACAAACTATTTGTTTTCTCATACTACGAACAAATATATTGTTGAGAAATTCTCAACAATAAAATAAATTAACCAAGGTAAATAAATTTTACCCTCGGTAATAAATAACTTACCCTATTAACCATAGGTAAGCTTAAATATGCATTATTCCAACACCCTCCCTTAAGCGAAACATAGGGAGAATGACAAACAAGGATGGGTCCCGGCTACTAGGCCTGATAAGGTACCCATGTACAAACCAATCAAAATATATGAAAAATAAAGGAAGGAAGGACTTCATGGGAAATCCCCCCCAAGGACAACTTCCTTCACCCCAAGCATCACTCGCAACTGAAGATAACGAGGAGAAGCCAAAGGTTTAGTGAAGATGTCTGCAATCACATGGAATTTACAAATTTGGATTTTATGCAGCATAAGGTGTTCAAAAAAGATAAATCCGTACGGCTATACAGCAGGCAAAAAACAGTTTTTAATTTCCTGTTGTTGGCTTCCAAAACGTTGTACAGCATGATCCAAATTCATCAAAATTTATATGGATAGAAAGATATAAGAGTCAGCTTTCATTAACAGGTCTTAGATTTGAAAAAAATCCACCGTACGATCTGCCACATCAGAAAAACGGACAGTTACTGCAGTCTGCCAACAGTCTGCCAACAGGGACCAGTCTGCAAATTTTTGAATGAAAGAGCTGTACGTCCTGATCCAAATGCGAAAATTCAAATTGAAATGGATTCCTGACTTGATTTCCTACGTCCTCATGAAAAAAAATCTGATTTTTGGAATCTGTACGGTCATTTAATGAGCATAAAGTACAGAATTTTCCAAAAAAAAAAAACTAGTAAATAAGAACCAGAATTTGAGAGAATTAAAAATATCTGTAACACATCAATAAAATAATATTTTTGAATGTGTTAAAATATGAAAATTTCAGGGAAGAGGATCTTCAACTGGAACTCCAAGCTCTGATACCATGAAAGAATGAGCAGGAGATACACAGGATCCACAGGATCAATCCAGGAGAGAGAACCCACAACAAATAACCTGCAAATATTTCCAGAGAATAAATAAATTTGTCACACCTAAAAAATAGGTGGTAATCCACAAATTTCTCTGTATATTCTCAATAATCTCTCGTTAATTTCTCATATAATGCAAAGTATTTATAATACAAATAGTTTGTTTCATGTTAACAAACTATTTGTAATGATTACAAAATAGAGAAAACAAACTATTTGTTTTCTCATACTACGAACAAATATATTGTTGAGAAATTCTCAACAATAAAATAAATTAACCAAGGTAAATAAATTTTACCCTCGGTAATAAATAACTTACCCTATTAACCATAGGTAAGCTTAAATATGCATTATTCCAACATTATCACAACCATATTACAAGCTCTTGGCTTTGGACCAAAATTTGTGCACACTATTAACATGCTCTTTCAGGATGTTGGAGCTTGCATCACCATAAAAGGTGCCCAATATCATATATTTGAGATACATAGATTGATTAGACAAGGTTTCCCACTTGCCCTTACCCTTTATGTGCTTGTTGTAGAAGGTTTTAATTACCTTTTATCTAAATATATTTCTGATGGGCTGGTTAAAGGTATCTCTCTTCTACCTCAGATCATCAATTGGTTAATGGTCACTTTGCAGATGACTCTTTTCTCACTTTCCAAGAAGATGAAGAGTCAGTCAGGAATGCCATGCAATGCCTTGATATTTTTTGTTTGGCCTCAGGTTCTTCCATCTAATTGAAAAAGACCCAATACTATAGATAGTATCTATCTTCTAAACCCCCTTAGCTTGAGGGTTACCAATGGCAATGGATCCTCCCTAGTGTTCAATTTAAATTCCTTGGCATTCCTTTAGCCTATCGGGATTCCCCTATTGACCTTTGGTATTATGTTATATAGAGGGTTGAAAAAAATTGTCTATTGGATTGTTAAGCCTCTTACTCTAGCTGGGAAATTTTAGATCTGCTCTAAGGTCTTGGCTGCTACTCATGTTTATTACTCTCCCTATTGGGCCCCTTCTAACGCCTCCTATGCCAAGTTGGGAAAGATTCTTCATGACTTCCTCTAGGCCAATTCTGAAGGCCATCAAGGATTTCATAGAGTGTATTAGGCCATTTTTTTTAGGCCTAATGAAGCATGTGGTCTTGGCCTTATTGACATTAAACTTTAGGGCATAAATCTCAATGTTAAGTGGATTATAAGAGGCTTGGAAGTAGATGAATCCTAGAAGATCCTTATCAAAAACTACTTTGCTCAAGGATCTCCTCTAGGTAGGAAGGCATGGCAGGGTCTTGGTTTGCATACCCTCCTAATCACTCCTATTATTGTCAAAATCATTGGATCTTTTGTCATACAAATCATTTGGAAGGCTTAAGAGAAGCTTAAGTCTCACTTGGTATGGGTTGGAGATGGATTCAGGAATGGTCTCTCTATTAATTCTCAATCTCTATGGTTGTCCCCTATTCTCAATTTCCATAATGTTTCCTTTGCCATGGTTCCTTGGATAAAAAGTATTAGGCTTTTAAAAAAGGGTATTAAACACATTGGAGATCTTTTTTGAAAGATCTCTTAGGACTAGGTACCTTGGAATATTGTGAAAGCTACGTTTTAGCTTAACAAAGAAGATAAAGAATCTCTTTTTGAAATTAAGGATGTTATACTTGATGAGTATCTACACAAAATTTGAGTGTCCTCTCTCACCCCATGCTAGAAGGATTGGAATTGGCCTATAACCACTCATTTTTATTGTCATACCCCTATGTTGGGATATAACCTTCTTGCTCCCTAGCATATAGATACTAAGGTACTCAACAGACATTGGAGTCTTAAATCTCTTCACCATGTCTGGCTAAATATATTTAATAATATATTGTGGGCTCTCTTGGAACCTAAAAATCTCACTTTTTTTGGTGCATTATGTATCATGGGCTCCCTTTTGGAGACCAGCTAAATCATATGGGGATTCCTAATCCCACTTGTCATGCTTGTCACCACCTAGAAACCATTAAACACCTTTTTTGGTTTTGTCTCCATGCTCAATTTGCCTAGAGATGGATTCACTCTCTTTTTAAACAATTCAAACCTAAAATGTTCACCTAAAAAATGGCTCTCTTGGGGGACTCAATCTTGCTTCTTTCAAGATACAACATATTTTGGCAGATTTTTTGCATTGATATTTTATTTCAAATCTGGAAGTCTATAAATAAAGATTGTTTTAATCATGAATCTATGGAAATTGGTTTTTAAATTTCTCTACCTTGGTAAAATTATGATCAGCTACAATAAACTCAAGAGAAAAAAAATGATTGTTGGGAGCCTCTTACCTTGGATGAGGACCCCCTAGCTAACGAGGGGTGGGGAAGGAAGCCTCAAGACCTTCCATTGCCTCTGTCACTTGTTACCATGTTTGTTGTTGCTATTTAAGGAATTATTTTTTGGGTTGTGCTTTATCCTTTTTTGGTTGTTAGTGCACACATTTTAGACATTCTAGCCGTTATGGTCTTTTACTTACTTCTACTACTTTCTTAAGGCTTATATAGCCTGGTGTAATTTTGGGGTATGAATTTTCCATCCATCTTTTTTGTATAATTAATTATATTTTATTTTTTAAAATATTTTTTTATTTAATAAAATGCACTTTTCAATTTTAAAAAAATATTCAAAGAGAGTACAACATGTGAGTTTGTGTGGTAAATATGTTTTGATTTCAAGCATATTATTTCAAACTAAGCTAATTTAAGATTTTAACCATAGGGTTAGTGGATTTGTTTAAAGAAATTTTTTAAACTTTCTTTGATTTATTTTGAAGTATTAAACTTTTATGACAACTTTTTAAATAAAAAGTGGAATCTTTCTTAATGATCCATTTTTTAAAAGGATTTGATATAAACAAAAGATTTTTATTTTATATTTGACGCATGTCATTCTAAAATTGAAAACCTTTTTAAGTTATTTGTTTTTTATAAAAATTTTAAAGTATTTTAAAAAATAAAATAAAATATTAAATAATTTCTATTTTTTCCCAAGATAAAGGCATTTTGGTATTCTAGCACAAGTTACTTTTTTAAGCTAATTATTCCAATAGTTTTATTTTTAAGTAAATTTAAAGTTTTTTTTAATTTTAAATATTTAAATTAATTTTGATTTCATAAATTAATAGTGTAGATTTATATTTAAAATTTAATTCAAAGCTTATCTATGTTACATTAATCTATTTTAAGCTTTATTGGATTTTTTGTTAGCTTAAAACATATATAATTATTTGAAATGTTTTTCACATTAGCCATATTTTTAGCTTATAAAAAGGATAAACATCAAAATAAATTTAAAAATGATGAGATTATTACTCTTAAATATCATATTGCTTGTCAAAATGAGACTATAATGCTTTACAAACCTCTTTTCATGAATGAATATACACCATGCAATCTTATATTGACTCAATTAATGCTAAATTTAGATCTTTTACTAATGTTAATATCTCTAATATTGATGAAAATAATTATGTTTTTCAAACACCTAAATCTTCTTTAAACACTTCTTCTACCAACTCTAGTTTAAAAATCATGCATAAATGGGCTATTTGGGTGGTGCACTTGGTAAGTATGAAGATGTTATTATTCAACCTATTTTATCTATTTCTAGTGTAAATTATAAAGGTCTTGGTTTTAATGATTTTTCTATTATAAAATCAGAATCTTAATGTCCTCCTCATAGAAGGACTTATAATAATTTTTTTATTAAATACTGCTTTTAATGCTCATGATTTGGTTAAAAAATTTAAAATTTGCATGCATTATAGAAAATATGGGCATCATATATCTAAATATTGGAAATTTTATCTATGAAAATCTTGTGGTAAATCCACATATAACATATTTTATTGTTGAAAATGATTAAATCTCCTAGCTCTATATGTAAAACTATTTGGATTCATAAATAAAATGAATCTTATAAATACTTTGATGTCTTCTTATTATAAATTCTCTAATGCTTCATGTAGAATATCTTTTGCAAGTGATACATCTTCTTTGTCTAAGTTTTGATTAACTCATATCTCGTATAAATTTTTATTTTTTATTTCAAATGATATATACTTTATTTAAATATTTTTTACTACCAATTTTTCATGTAGGTATTCACACTTTATGATGGAAGTTTTTTTTTTTTTTTAAAATTATTATTATTATAAATATTTGCCTGGTTGTATATATACTTTTATTACATTATGTATGTAGATTATATTTTTGTCATATGGTTACTTAACTTGAAATATTGGTGTTAACATGTTGTCTTGTATGTTCTTTGGATCACTACGATTTGTTGGTCTTTATTCTATTGTATATCCATCATATTGTTTGAAATTTTTTTTTAGAGATTCTTGGTGATCATATTTTCTTCCTTGTGATTTTTGGTGCCACTTTCTCTTACTTATTCTCTAAAATTTTATAATTCCCCTTGAAGAAAGTTTATATTAAGGGTGAGTATTATGTAATTTCAACTCCCTTCTTCTTTATTAAAACTTTTCTCTTCTTTTGTAACCTAATTGTTTAAGAGGGAGGGTTGGAGAATTAACTTTATTTCTATCCTTCCTAGATTTATAGGCTTTTTAAAGTCTTAGTTATGTGTGTATTTATTGTATTTATAAATACAATTTTTTAACATTTATGAGGTGTGATTCACCACCCTAATCCACTTGATATATTTATAGTTACTTGCATGTAACTCCCTTCATTCCACTTGGAACATACCTCCCTCTATTCTTTAAGGGAATAGGCCACAAGTGGCACACACAAAGGAGGCTTGTAAAATAATCATGGGACTTCATGTAACTCCCATTCTTTTTCCCTTGGTCTATAAAATAGCCTTTCCTCTCCTTTTTCCTCGCTATTATCTCATATATCTCTCTTGTTTTCTTATGTTAATTTTATCAATATTGTACTTGAGGAGATTTTGGTATCAAGACTTTTAATAATTTTAAGTGGGTTTTGTCTGATGCATTCAGTTTCTTATTTTAAAATCTTTTCTCAACTTGTGGTTTTCACCTTGAGAGGTAACATAGTTTCTTTATTATTTTTATTTATATACTTTCAACATTATTGATAAATGTTATTGGCAAAAATCATTTCATTACTAGCCTTTTAATCACCAAATGAATGTATTTTTATTGACCCTAAAAGAGTTTGAAATATTTATAAAATTCCATATCCTAATAGTAATAAGGAACTCAAGTATTTATTTGGTAACATAAATTCCATTCAAAAAGTCATTTCAATATTTTTAGAGATTATAAAACTATTGAATGTGATGTTAGAATAGCATATAGAATTGGAATGGATAAATGAAGTTAAGAAAACATTTCAATATATCAAAAGTGTTATCTCCCAAGCTCTAATTTTGATTATCCTAAACTTCACCAAGGACTTATTCCTATATTATTATACATCATAATACACTATAGAATTTTTGATCACTCAAAAGGTTGAATATAATTAATATCTTATCACTTTCATGATTACCAACCTAAACGATGTAAAATTTAAATATTCAATGAATGATAATCAAATTTATGCTTTGATAAAATAGTAAATATATTTAGGAACTATATTTTGTGAATTAAGATATAGGCCACTGTCCTAGACAAGGTTGTCAAACTCAAACTTGGATAGAATGAGATAAGTGAATGAAGAGGTAAATAGATGGCCAAATTACAAGACTTTCACTTAGAAATAAAACCTACCAAAATGGTATGAGGATAAGACATTATTAATTTAACCACATATAATGACCAGTTTATTTCCGTTGAGCAAGTCAACTAATCACAAAAAGTTGGTGATGGTTGGTAAACACAAACTATTCACTACCACTCATAGGTACATGTCCTCCTAAACTAAAAGAGAATAGAGAAGAGAAATTAAGTTCAAATCAACACACTATATGATTAAAAATGGAGTGATGCATATAAAAAAAGAAATAATATATTTAAGGTGTGTTTTTAATGAAAACCTACATATATCCTTGACAACTTTTATTAGAATATAGGAAGTGTACACCCCTCAAGAAGTGGTATAACTCATAAAATCCTAAGGATGGGATACTAATGGCCTATTATTTTCAATTATACACACAGTCATGTTAGAACTTGTCACCAATGTCAAGTATTTGAGAAAAGAGAAAAGCATGGAATTATTCCTATGTAATATGTGATTCAATGATGCCCTTTTGTAGAATGGAGTCTAGATTTTTCAGGGGTAATTAATCCCAATTCATTAGTTGAACACAAATTTTTCATAATAAATACATATTATTACATGAGATGGATTGAATTAGTTTTTATAAATAATGCTATAGAACAATATGTAATCAAATTATTCAAGGAAAATATTTTAATCAAATTTGGAGCACCAGTTTATTTAGTGTGATAATGGCTAACTTTTTAATATACAATATTTACTGAGGTGGCCTACAAAAATCATATTATTATTAAGTTTTATTCAAGTTATTGTCCACAAGAAAATGAAATTGATGAATCTACCAACTAAATTTTTATTGATATCATAAATAAATCAGCAAAAATTAAACCAAGATAATGACACCTATTAGTCAAATTTTCACTATGTGCATATGAAAATAGACATAAACAGGTTTTAAAATCTTCACCTTTCCTATTGGTATATGGAAAACAACCTATTTTTGACATTAATATCATGTTTCGAACATACCATTTTATGCAAGAGCATATGTAAAATACTTACAAGATTAAGTCTATGTTACAAGACATTGTTCAAGTGGAAGTTACATAAATATAAGCTTTGGAGAAATTTAGTGAACATTAGGACATTCTCAAAAGACGGTTCGACAAAAGATCAAAAATCAAAGTCTTTAGGATTTTATACCTAGTCTTTATATGGGACAAATTACATGAGAAGAATAGGGATCATGATAAGTTTAGTCCATTATGGATTGGACCATATAATATTTTTGCAATTTTGAGTAATATTTATTTTCAATTGAAAGACATATAAGGTAAGGTAATGAGTTCACTTCTCCATTTAATGGGTAGTTATTAAAATAATATTTTATAGTTTATTCAATTGGTAACATCTCAGAATGACTATGCGTTTTGATTTATCAGTAGGGGTACATTATATTCCTATCTACTTTCTTAAATTAAATTTTCTACTTTCCTAGAATAGGTTTTCTACATATCTAGATTAATTTGTTTTACTTTCTTAGATTAAATTTATTGCCTTCTTAGGTTAAATTTCCTTTTAAATTGTTGTGTGTTTCAACAAGGTAATTTTGACCACTTGTAGATAAATTTCCAAAATTTATCTCAGAAGGTAGTTAAACACACAAATATTCATGGTCTTAACTATAATTAATTTGGATCTCAAAATTATAGTACATGTCATGATTGGATGAAAAGTTTTATTCATATTAAATTAATTTATCAGATTCTTTAAAGTTACTTTGATATTTTCGTACAAATTTTGAAAGACATCTCATTTTGAAAGACTAATTAGGAATTTACATGCAGAATTTTTTTTTGAGATATAATAAACATCGAGAAAGACCAAATATTAGTGAAATATCTTGTTTATAATTATGTTTATTCCTATACACCCATCCAATGCTGGTTCCCAACACTTTTTCAAAGAAATTTGTATAGAAAATAAAACTCATATAAGAAGGGAGATTCAATTAATTTCTACCTAGGTTGTGGATGACTAGTTGACAGTAGGTATATGTTTATAGTAGAATCAAAGGTATCTCTATCAGGTCTAAAAATGTTTGGTTGGTATAAGAGCAATACTTGGCTTTCCATACATACGTAATTAAAATTTATAATAAATGTAGATAAGGAAAGGCAAAGAGACCTCAGTGTTAGTTTTAATATTTTTTCACAACTCTCATAACAAGGGAAAATAATCTTCACCTAATAACACATGATATAAAAAGTGATAAGGATTAATATTTTGCATGACAATGTTAATGTCTCTTTTAGTTCTCTGATTATTTTATTTCTTCATTATAAAATTAAATATATGTTGTGATAGTTAAGACATATATTATGGGTTATCAAATATTCAAGATAATTTTTCCATTCAGTCACCATTTGTTGTAACCAACATGCCCCATTTAAAAAAATAAATAAATACAAACCATTTTTTCCTTAGAAATCCTAAGTTTGGTTCTCATAAATATATAAATTGACCCTAAAATAATTTTAGATGAAAATATACCAAAACCCAAATGTTGTCATTTATGAATTAATTTATAATTTTTTTGTTAAAATTGAGGAAAAATTTAACTAGAAGGATGGGTTCAATTTTAGTTTGAATTATTTGACTAATTGAGTCAATCATTTAATTGTCAATTTTATCAAGTTTTAGAAGGTAGAATTGGTGAATAGGTATCACTCACTCATCTAAACTTTGAGGACCATCAAAATGCATTGTACATAAAAATAATTTTAGAATGTTTCCTAAGCTAGTTTTTTCCACATATGTACATATCTATGCATTATCAGTCTTCATCAGAGAAATTCAATTACTAAGTTCTACGACCAACTAACTACATGATATTTGGCCATGCATATTCATCTTTTTGCATCATACTTCTCATCCTAGGGTTATATGTTTCAAAAACCAATGACCACCAAAGTAAGTGAGATATTTTCATGAGTCTCCATATCATCTAATCATGGAATTAAAGATAGAAAGATAAGCTTCAAAGATAGGCAACTGAGTGACCAAATGAGATCACTCCACTTGTCATCATCATGTTGTATAGAGGCCAATAGATAAAATGGCAGACCTAGAGATACAAACTAAGAAATGTAATAGTGTATTAAAACATGTTAGCCTTTTCATATTCATATTAAATGTGTCATTTACATTCAATGTTAGTCATCTACCACATGTCATTCCATGTGTCATCATCTCATTGATTCGTACACTGACACAACCTGAAGACATAAAGGCAAGCATAAATCAATAAATAAAATGAAGATATGCCACATGTCGTTCAATGACATAATAAGATATGAATAAAAAATATAAAGGTCATGATTTAATGACATGGAGACAACTATAAAAGCAAATTGACACATTAAAACTAAAAGGATGACTAAGGAACCAAAAAGAGAAATAAAGTGTCACATGTTAAATAAACCCATGAATGCGTACATAATAGAATTAAATTTAAATTAGAATGGATAAGTGATGAATACCATTATAATACAATTAATTCTCAAACGTGAAGGATTATAATAATGAATTCAAAAGGTAAGCTCTTTGATTATTCTAGATTACAATTAACTTGAACTGATTTAAAGGACTAGCTGAATTTAGATTATGGGACCCTAAGAGGGTAATAATGTAACATAAACATAACCTCCAAATATAATTCAAGGAAAATTATGCACACTATGAATATGAGCACGATTTAATATTTTTCAATCTTGGAGATGATTCTAAGGTTTATATAATGATGAGAAATGTTACGATGTCCATAGGGATTATTCATATGATATAATATTATCCATCCATTATAATGGAGGATGCAATCATGATAGAGCAAGAGGCAATCCCCTGAGCATGTTGAGTAACCTCAAGTAGAAGAATAAATTGAGGAAAAAACTAATGAACAACTGAAATCAAGGGTCTGAATAATGTTCCAAAGACAAAGGACAAATGAAAATATGATATATACATGTATAAACCAAACCACAAATATCATGTCTTTTCATAGTCCTTTCATAGGAGATTTTGGCTGAAGAATATGAGCTTTGTTCACATTTAGCCTTGTATTTCATTTGATTCATTTAAGGTCATGTTCTATGCTTGAGTCACCTTTTTGCCTTTTTTTGGTCATCCCAAGCCTTTCAAAGAGTCATTCCACCATAGCCAACTCAATTTTTATATCTTCTTCCCATCCCCATAGGTCTTGGGACTATAGGATAGGAGTGTTGGGGTTAGAATATGACATCGATGCCACTAGTGTCCATTTCTATTACTCTTATCTAAGGTCATTTTGACATCCAATGGCCAATTTCTTTCACTAGTTAGGTCCCAACACCTTTATTAACTTCCTCCTTAATATTTCCCATGTCAATTAAATGCAAATAAAGCTCTAAAATTAAAAATGATAAATCTCCTATATAAATAAATATATAAGGTATTTTATATCTAGCACTTACTACTTTGTCACATTACATAATAAAAATTAGTCATTAGTATAGCTCAACATTCTGCATCACACATAGACTTGCATGCTTGATCAAGAAATGGCCTAGGCAAAAGTCATTCTTACATCTACCATGCATGTTGATTATGCACATTTTGTAAGGGAGAAATACAGTTGATTTGAGACCCTCTCTTGAGGTTTGATGTAGGCAGTAATCATGATAATAGGGGTTCTATATCATGTAATTATTCTTCCCCTAACCTAGTTTTAACCCCTTTTGATTTTGATGAATTTATTGTTTACATGTGTGTAGATGGATACAAGGTTTTGAGATTGAAATAGACCTAAAACAAGCTCTATTGACTTCCATCCCCTAAAATTTTATAAATACGCTCATATAAACCTAACAAATAAATCTTAGAAAGCTTAGATCCTCAAGACAACAATGGTAGAGGTGGAATACAACACCGAGCTACTCTTGTCCACTTTAGATATTCCTATCTATTAAAAAATGAAGGCCAAATCCATATTATAGACAATGCCCCAATCTTGCACCTTAATTTCCATCTCTTAAATCATTCATTTCAGCCCATTTTCAGATAGGTTTATTTGTCTTTCTTATATAAATTGCTTGATAAAAATCTATAGTTTACCCTATTAAACTAAATTATTCCCCTTATTCTAGACCCCTTATTATTTAAGAACTAAACACTATATTCTAAAAAATAATTAAATGTTTTTGTGCACCTCACTTACTTTCAACAAGCCTAAAACCCTAGCTACACTTAGTGTTTTTCCTTCATATTTTGAGAAAAAAATTAATTTTTAAATTATAATTTTATACAAACTTTTGTTCATTTATCCTATTCAATATTGTTTTTATTATTTAAAATTATTGCATAATTTTCAAAAATTTTAAAACCCTAACTCAAAACCCTAGATTTCCAAACTAGGTCCTCAAACCCTAAGCCTACCTCACAAATTTTAGAAAACTATTTTGGAATTTTTGTAAATTGTTTTGAGTGTCTAAAACATTTTAAAAATCTCAATACTAGTAGTTATTTTATGTAAAAATTTAATTTTTAATTTTTGTATACATTTTAATGTATTTATCCTATTGAAAATTATTTTTATAATTCAAATTATTGACACAATTTTCAATAATTCTAAAACTCTAGCTCAAAACCCTTGATTTCCAAACTAGGTCCTTAAACCCCAAGTTTTTCTCCCATAAATTTTTTTGAGAAATAATTTGAATTTTTTGCAAATTGTTTACTTTGTCAAAAATATTTTCAAAATATCTATATTAGTAGTTATTTTTGCTTTTATTTGCTTATCAGTACTTTTACACACTCTCTTTGGTGAAAGAAATAAAATGGCTGCTAAGGCACTTCTTCCCTCTCATCCCATAGATCAATTTATAAAATTTTCTCATAATTATGAAAATGAATGGACAAATTAGCAAAATTGCACATTAGATAAAAATGTGGAAAATTATTTCATTTACAATGAAGATAATTACTATTATTGTAATGAGGAATATGATGATATACATGATAGTGATAGTGAAGTACAAGTAGATACATTTTCTTCTCTCAAACCTATCTCTTTTATTCCCTCTTCTAAATAAAATAATTTTTATAAATGGGAAAGATAATTTTCACCTCATTCCCCTATGCACAATTCACCAAAAGAACATATTAGTCATGTAATTCCAAGTGAACCTCTTGATGGTGATGATTTTATTCCATGTGAACCTAATCTCTCTCTCTCTCTCTCTCTCTCTCTCTCTCTACATCAATGTTCAAATTACAACAATATAAATGCAATGGAATCAAATTGCTAATGTATCTCATCTTATAAACTCTACTTTTTCAAAAGAAGGTCTAAATGATAACTCTATTTCTCTTACTTTTCATTATAGTAATGCATTTATTCCACCCATAGATAGCATAGATGCACATGATATTCCAATTTCAAATGATAGTTTGTTGCATATTAGAAAAGAATTAAATTATTCTCTTACATCCCTTCCTAGTTACACTAAAAGTAATAATGAATATGATAGTGAACATGCAAGTGAATATGAAAATGAGAGTGGTTATGAACAATATTCTAATTATGATAATGCATAGATTAAAATGATTATTATGCACAGAGTGAAGAAGAATACGAATCTCATTTTTCTAACTCTTCTCTCACTCCTCTCAAACATAATGCACTTCAAAATGTTGTTTCTACTTCTATGCATGATTCTATTTCAATAATGCACATGTTAATGCTAATATCCCATCTTCTACTTAATTATAATGTGATACACTAAAACATAAAGATACTAATGATTCTTACAAGCCACCCCTCACTTCATTAGAACCCAGTTCTCACTCTACAACTAAAGAGACTGGTAGCCCACATCCCTCTAGTAAGATAAAAGTTACCATTACTCCCAAGTTTTAAGTGAGCACACCCACTCTTTATGATCCAATTGATAAATGTAGAATTCCCATAGGTTAAATGAACAATCAAATTCACCAATTAAATCAACCACTTCAAGATGTTAATGTACCACCCCAGTAGATTCTCTCTTTGATGTATATAGTAGTGAATGACAACACCAATTACATCTCCTTACCTTAGAAAACAAGGATTATAAGTCTTGGATGGATGCCAATGATCTACATGGTAACCCAATTCTAAAGACATTCATAAAAGCTTCATTGCCTAAGCATTTACATACTATCATTGCCTCACTTTGATAGAACTAGAGATCCATTTATACACCTTCAAGCCTTTTAGAAGGCTTTGACATCTCATGTGAGTCCTTTGATTCTACTAAAATTGTTCTAGTAGACATCAGTGGGTGTAACACAAAATTGGTTCTTTCATCTACTCCCTATTGGCTCCTTACACACATATGATGACTTAGATGAGGCATTTATTAGACATTAAATAGCAAACATGGGCCATCATGTTACATATGATAAAATTGTAACCTTACATCAAAATACTTCAGAGCCAATTAGTGATTATATCTTACTATTTAAGAATCACATGTTACGATTGATATACAAACTAGTAGATTTAGAAATTTAGCATATCTTTATTAAGTGGCTTCACCAACCTCTCCCCTAGCATCTACTATATCAGATAGAGTCCTTTTTTAGACACTTATGCTACATAGTTTTAGCATTGGAAATGAAATTAGGATTGATTGAGGTAGATTTAGCTGATTAGATTACTCTACATTTCATAGTAGTATCTACAGCTCCTAGTATCCAACATCGACTATGTCCTAAAAAAGATAGGAGACCACAACTAAAAAAGCAACCAGTTAAGAATAAAGAGCTAGTTTCTAGAGCACAACCTATAGTATGCACTATAGAGAACAACATCATGGCACCACTATAATTTGATTCAGATTAGGATATCCCATTTGTCATATTATTATCACTACTAGATAGGAGGTTAATCACATTGCCTTCTACTCATTGATGAGATCCACATCTCCTATCGAAATAACCTCATCAACCCTTTTGTAACTATTAAACATAGAGATTATGATTGTTATGGAGTCAAAGATTACATTAATAGATGTATTGATAATGGCATCATAACATTTACACAGTGGGTACCTATATTTCCTTCCTCATGGAACTATAGACCTCATTTATCCATGATTGAGTCATCCTAAGACATTCCTTCATAGGAATCATCGGTCAATCATCATGAGAGAAATGCAAGTTTTATGATAGAGTCTCGTAAAATATCTCTTATTCCACCTATTCAAAAGGTTTGGAAACTAGTACATCAAGAACAACCTACATATAACAATGTAGTATGAAGAGTACATAGTATCATTTCATATACATATCCAATAGAGTCACAGGCACCATAGTAGAGTATTAATCATGATAAATATTCACTACGACCAGATTTTTTTAGTCTTATCTAATGTAGAAATCCACTAAAGTTAAGATTAAATGAACCCACATCACAAGGTAATACTCATGAGAAATATTAAGTACAACTACATTTTATTGGTCCTATCTCACATAGTAATCCACTACATTTAAGATTAAATGAGACCCCTTCATAGGTTTTAGCTTGACCTCGATCTATGGCTCAGTCATACACATAAGATTAGAGGCCACATGGTATGTGATTATGGATAGATGATCCTTCTTCATAGCACACAGTCCCTATTGCACATCTAATCAAGTTATATTCTTTAGAATCCACATATCCAACTATAGTTAGTACATAGTAAATAGTATCATATACAGAGGATATTCCTACACATCATGAGTAATATGGGCACTTTTTTAGTTGTCCATCAATGTTTAGATAGTGATACAACATAAAGTGATATGATGCACATTCATACTAGAATTATTTTATAGCTTCAGTTAGCAGGGAAACAATGGAGCTAAAGGTCTAGCTAGCCTTTATATTCATGATCCACTCTTTGGGAAGTAATATGCACAATGTGTTATCTTACATCCCCACATAATAACAACTAACATCCCTCATTTCCAATAAATATCCATAGCCAAAATAAGCTTATCAAAAACCTAGATCTTACCAAATCCTATTTTACCAACATTAAACAAACTTAACCCATCCCAATAATTTACCAACCTCAAACCAACTCAATTTATCCCAATAATTTCATAATTATAAAACCAATAAATTCTTTACTTACATATAATTTGAAATCAAAAGGTAGCATCACACTTATCAAATTAATCAAATCACATATCCCAAGTACCATTTTTCCAAATATATATAACCTTTAACATCAATACCATATCAACCATTTATAAAATAACAAAATGAAGTGAATATAACAATATATTTCAAATCCCATAACACAGTATGCATGAGTCAAAATAGAAACAATATCCATATATATAACAATGTTTTCAAGACATATACATCATATCAAGATACAATAAATTATGGATGGGAATCATGCCCTCACTCTCAATCTCACTCTCTCTTCTAGTACTAGTCCCATAATCCACTCTCATATTCGATGGCCCCACACTTACTCGAGATCTCAAATGCCTCTTACAATGACTATCTTACTCCAGAAACTAACTATACTCCTCACACAAATCCACATACCACTTCTGAAGCTCTGTGTACTCATTTATAATCCTCATACTCATTAATCTATAATTATGTGGATACATCCTATGCTTATCTATCTCAACCCTTAGTTCATCTCTCTCTCTCTCTTGCCACCCTAACATATGTAGCTATAGCTATCACAACTCTATCAGATAAATGAGCATAAACACCCAACTACATAATAACTGACAATACTATATTGCTATCCCTACCTCTCTTATATATTCTTGATGGCACACCAACAAAGTACAAAGATGCATGATTAATAACATCTACACTCATATCATCTTGTAATGTCACCTAACGTGCACTAAGTGGTAAATGTAAAATATGGTACACATCCTATAGAGTAATTGTAATCTCTCTAGTAGTAATCTAAGAAGTACATGTGTTTACATTACACCTCTCACATAAGGTGGTAATAAGATACCTATCCCACTGTATAGTGCCTAGGTCACACACATAACCTAACCTTGCCCTATCCATCATAGCTCTCTCATCAGCTGACAAAGGTAATAATCTCAGTGTTTTCATCACTAGGCCTCTATATAACTCCCTCATTTTTACCTCACCCTAAAAAAACACCATAAAATATTATATATGTAAGTCACCCATGGTAAGTAGAATAACTAAGATACAAAACAATAGGCAACAACTCAAAATCCCAAAAAACTAGCCCTAGTGGACAACAGTGCTATAAAAGGACACTAGCATTGGAAAATAATGCTAGAACCTAGATAATAATACTGAACACTAGATAAGAGCATTGAATTCTAAACATGAGCATTTAAAGCAGTGAAAATTTCTTAGAACAATTCTAAATGACTCAAAAACATCAAAAATAGGTTTCCAAATAGGCAAAAATCATGCATTTCAGGTACTTACTAGGGTAATCTCCCCACCAACCTCAACCTATACTGTCAACTACTCAAATTAGGTCATGACAAGTGCTCATGTCCTCAGCATATCTCCTAATCTATAGCTCTAAATCTCAAACTATTCAATGTGCAAATGAATCAAGAATCAATCCAACTTTCCTATATCAAATAACTTTTTTGTCTAAAGCAAAATACCATTTTGCCTATAACTTTAATCTTGTACCTCCATTTTTCAAACAATTTTTTTCCACAAAATCATAATAATGATACCTTTGAGATCATGTAAACCTTATTCTCTTACTACATCATCTACCTACTATGGCACATATATCTCTATACCTATTTTATATCTAGACATACAATTTGGTCCTAACCAATCAAAGACTCGTTTAACTATCAAACAATTCAGTCTAACCAATCGAAAGCTCATTCAAATTTCAAAAAACTTAGTCTCATTAATCAAGTAACTTGTCAGTCAATTCAAACTATACCAACCTTGATTCTATCATTATGCCACTTGTCATCACTTTTAGTTCAAACTCTTCTATCATGAGATCTTGTCCCTGTTCCCAAAAGGGGGCATCATTCCCACTATTCCTATTCTTACACTTACCCAATATAACCCATTTGATCTCATAAGTGGATATACCATGGTTCTTACGCCTCTAATAGTAATACCATCAGGTTCACCTCAGATCAGTCAAAATATATAGTGATTTAGACTACATGGGTCACTCAACATGGTTCTTACACCTTTAGTATTTAGATTATTGGATTCAACTAAGAATGGTCACAATAAATAGTAATTTAGAATACATGTGTCACTTAGCATTACTTAGAACATTCAAAGGGATACACCTTAATTTTATGGATATATAGACTAGTCAGATATAGTGGTTCAGGTTATATGGATTTATAATGACTTCTATATAGATTTAGACTCAGATACCAAATTTGGGGGCATGTACATACTACACTTCCCACACATGCAACTTCATACAACATGACATAGTTACAAGATTAGATAACATATTGTAGTCATAGTGTAGAGCACATTATTTTGATATCTAGTTTTGCACATGGGACATGACATGATAGCTCATTTCCACATGTGGTTAGAAAAAATTATAGACTATACATATGCATCAGTCACATACCAAATATAGGGTCATGACACATATTTTCATGTTCTTCACCATCCAGGATTATACAGATTGGAATGTCAAGACATGTCATTATCTTCTTGCACATTTACTAGAGTTTTAGATTACACTTAATTGTCACTAGGTTGGACCATATAATCAACTATAATGGTTGGTCCATAACATTACCCAGACCCTAAATACATGAGTTTGAACAAGACAGAGGTTAGACATTGGT
This sequence comes from Torreya grandis, assembly GCA_037957365.1. Classification (NCBI taxonomy): domain Eukaryota; kingdom Viridiplantae; phylum Streptophyta; class Pinopsida; order Cupressales; family Taxaceae; genus Torreya; species Torreya grandis. The sequence continues at coordinate 274,013 of JARHVA010004150.1, read as the reverse complement.
TTTGGGCCTTGGAGCACTAATTAGTTCCATTTTAGATTATTTAGAGTGGGGGCATGATAGACTTTGTTGTTCATAATATAAAAATTTTATACACACATTTTAGATTACATGAGTTTATGTGGGATAGAGGATAGACATCGATTTTGGGCCTCTAGGTATTTCTCATTACAATCAAATTTAGCACAAGGGCCATGCATTGGCTTCCTTATCCATGTTATATAGATTCCACTTTCAGATTTAGTACAAGGGCATCCATTTCAAGGATTCCTTCTTTATCTAGGCACTATTCATCTCTCCATCCACTTCCCTGGTCAGTAAGTAAGTTGGACCATTTTTTTTAACACACTTATCTCCACATAATTAGGTTTAGGTACACATTTTATTTTCTTTATTTTAATCGAGTAATTTATTTCATTGCATCACTAAATTAAAAGTGGGGGAATGTATACACCCTAAATTAGTCAAGCAACCACATATATCATTTATTTTCATAGTCTTTTCATAGGGGACTCTGACTAGGGAATATAAGCTTTGTTCAAATTTATCCATATCTTTCATTTTATTTATTTAGGGTCAGGTTCTATGCTTGAGTCAGCTTTTTTCCTATTCCCAGTCATCCTGAGCCTTTCAAATAGTCATTCCACTTCAATCAGGGCAGGTTTTTTTCTTCTTCCCATCCCTTAAGTCTTGAGACTATAAGATATGAACACTAGGGTTGGACTACAATGCCAATGACACTAGTGTTGATTTATAACACTCTTGTCTAGGTTCATTTTGACCTCTAACATTTAGTTTCTTTTGCTAGTTGGGTCCCAACCCCTTTCTTAGTTTCATCCCTAATTTTTCCCATGTCAGCCAAATGCAAATAAAGTTCTCAAATTTCAAATAATGAGTCTCCTATATAAAGGACTACATAAGGAATTTTATATCTAACACTTGCTACTTTAACACATTAAATAATAAAAGTCAATTAATAATATAGCTCAGCATTCTACATCACACATAAACTTGCATACTTGAATAGTTTCTTTTGGTAGTTGGGTCTCAACCCATTTCTTAGTTTCATCCCTAAGTTTTCCCATGTCGACCAAATGAAAATGAAGCTCTCAAATTCAAAATAATTAATCTCCTATATAAATTAATACACAAGGCATTATATATCAAACACTTACTACTTTGGCACATTACATAATAAAAGTCAATCAATAATATATCTCAACATTCTACATCACACATAAACTTGCATGATTGATCAAGGAAGGTCCTAGGTGAAATTAATTCTTCCATATACTATGTGCATTGATTATGCACATTCCCTAAGGGATACCTACATTTGATCTGGGACCCTATGTTGAGGGTTAATTTAGGTAGTGATTAGGATAGTAGGGGTTGTAGCTCATGCGATCATTCTTCTCCTAACCTAATTTTTCCCACTTTTCCTTTGGATGCTTTTTTTTTGCATGTGTATAGATGGATGTAGAGTTTTGAGATGGAAACATGCCTAAAACAAGCTATGTTGACTTTTAACCTCTAAAATTTTATACAAAAGCTCAAACAAACCTTTCGAACAAAACCCAAAAATCTAAAATCCTTAGGATAATAACAATAGAGGTGAACTATAATTATAGTTATTGCCACTCCTATCCACTTTTTGTGCTCCTATCTAATTAAAAAATGAAGGTTGGATCTAGATTATATATAGCGCCCCAGTCCTGCACCTCAATTTTCAACTTCTGAATAATCTATTTCAACTCAATTTTAGATAAATTTATTTCTCTTCGTCATGTAAATTTCTTCATAAAAATCTATACTTTAACCTATTCAACTATATTTTCCCCCTTATTCCAGACCCCTTATTATTTAGTAATTATACACTAGATTTCCAAAAATAATAAAATAATACACAAGTATGCCTTTAGTACCAAAATTACTCAACATATTTAACTACCTCCCATATGTCATATATTATTTAAATTAATCTAATTTTCCCTCTAATTTACACTACATTTAAATCCATTGGTATTCCTTTTACTAATGCCTCTACTCTTGAAATTACTTCAGTTGTGGATTCTCTAGTTAGCACCATTACTAATTTTTACACTATCCCTATGCCTATCACCTATATACACATTTCAAAAATATTTCAAATTCTAACATAAATTTATATTAAACATCCTATTTTTTATACATTTCTATTAAAAACCACAATGGCTAGCCCACATTTTAAAATTTTAGTGTCTCGATCAATTTTCTACATAGTCCCTTTACAAGCAGGTATTTATACCTAATTGGGGCTATTAATAATGCACATTGTTTAGATATATACATCAATAGTCTCATAATATTATTGTCCCAACCTTAGAAAATATGTACTCAAAACTATTCCACATACCAAGATGTCTAAAGAGAATATGGTTATCCCATGTTTCCCTTCACCATCCAGTTCTGCATGTTATGTTCCCTAATTATACCCTTCCATCCTATGCAACCTCAAAAAGGTCCTTTATCTCCTTCCATAATCATGCCTCCACCAAAAAACACCTTCACCTTACCACTGAAGCTTCCACTCAAACCTTCTCTTAGGACTTGCTAGTGACTTCCATAGGATACAATAAATGTAAGCAAATCAGTCAACCATATAATACTTGGTTATCATTGAGGACCCAAAATTGATTATAGAGTTTTATTAAACCTCAAATAAATTTAAAAGTGTGATGAGGATAATAGTAATAACATGAATTGATCGAATTGAGTTTATAAGAGAATAATATCTCTTCTCACTAACAAAAAAGAGAAAAGTTAGGCCTAGGGAGGAAGATGAGATCATATAGGATCCTATTTATACGGTTGATTACATCATAGGAGTATTGAATAAGATTTTTTGTGGCATAAAATAAACTAATAAAATATTATATGCACAAGGTAGAATAGATATTCCAAATAACATATTGAATAATGTGTAGAGTTCTGCTAAGACCCTTTATAACATTTGATGTTCTATACGTCAATCAAGGGTAGAGTCAAAACCATAATCGGAAAATGTTGTGATTTTATATGAATCTATAAATATATTACATGCCAAATTTAACTTTATTATTAAGGTAGTAAGACAAAAATCATATCAACATCTCAAATTACTTCAACTTCCAAACATCACTTTGGAATAAAATTATGTGATCAATAAGAGGGCTCATTTAATGGAATGAGATAAATAGATGTATTATTTAGTTAGAAAATTTAAGGTATACGATAAAAAGGTCATCCAAATATTGAGATATATGTACATAAATAGCATATACACACCACTTAGGTAGGTAATAACTAGGATATTCTTTGACAATTTGCTTCAAATTGTTGCAAAATTTTTTAAGATATAATATTCAGAATTAGTGATTAAGTGATCTGATTGATTAATTTTTTAATGGAAAAATTAACATAATCATAATTATTTAATTATTTCTCTACAAATTCTAATTTGTTGCATAATAAATTTATGGACAAATTCCTATTGTTATTCAATTGGGAACTATCAAATCTGAAACCATAAACCTAGATTGTTTTAAATGTATGACTGAATATGTGAAGATATAGGAGATATAATATATAGCCACCCATTCAAAATATTTGTATTAATGAGATCAAAAATTTACAACTATATCTTCATATCCTATATATACTATAATTCATACCCTAACAAGTCTTGTACTCATTGCACTTCCCTTCACTTTTACTCCTTTACAGGCTCAATCAGGACCAACTATAGTAGCATCTCTAAGTAATATAAAAAAATTGGAGATGCAAAGACCATATATAAAAATTTTAATTTTATCATCCTCTTCCTCTATTAATTCCAATTAAACATTCTCAACAATAGTCTAGTCTAGTTCAAGTGTAGTCTCAACTAATAATTCTACTTAGACTCAATAGAGTGACTGTTGGAGTCTAATTTTGACATATTTATTTATATACTTTTATTATGAATTATAAAACTAAATTAATACTCTTTTATTTATAAAAATTATAAATTATGTAGATTTTGCATGCTAAATTAAGATTCAATCTTATTTTAGACCTTGTAAAATTAGACAAGCTTTGAATATGAGGCAACCCATCAAAATTTATTTATACATGTCTTTTACTCATTGTAAATAGAGGAAAATTTAGTGAATGTGATGTCTCTTCCAGCTTTATGTGTTTCATTCAATAAATTCATTATGTTGAAAAATATATAATAGGTTGTATATGTGTTTTGTTTGCAGTTATTAGATAGAACATTATTTTAGTCTTAATCAATTATTTTGTTATAGATAATGATTACAAAATTTTAGTGACATTAGATATGCATAAAAATATCATACTAAAAACATATTTAATTTTAATAACTAAGTCATTTCATAATTATTTACTTAGACTCATTATTATGTTTGATTGTGTTTTATTCTTATAGGTAACCCAAAATAAACATTGGTTCATGACATAAGTTCAACCTAAGATATTAAGTCAACTTAGAAGGGTTAATATTTGATTGAATCATAGAGCCTCAATCATTTTTTCCCTAACTTTCCTCTTTTTGTCTTTTTTATCAAATTCACCTTAGTCCCTTAGTCTAGATCCATCCATATTCCTCAAATAGAATTTATATTGAGTGTCAGACATCTTTCATATCTAAACCATCTAAAGTTAATAACTACTTTGCTCACTATTATTCTTCCACCATGAGATTATTTATAAAATTGAAACCCATAACTCGTGTCTTGGAGTGAAAATTTTAATTATCATAAAATGTTATGACCTTCTCATAAGAATATATGGTGTGCATAAAAACACATCAACACTAGGGATACATGTATACATGCCTTACAGATCATGAATGATTTAATTACTATCAATCCACTGAATCTATGAAAAATTATTTTCCTCATATGGATTCATCTAGTCATATAGTGGTACATCCTAATATTCAAAAATCAAACATGATTCCTACAATTACATTGAGAACACTTTCATATAATAGTGTAAGTGACAAACATTGTGATTTTGGAGTAAAATATTTACAAAAAATGGGTTACAAAGGATAAGGCATAAGAAATAATAAACATGGTATTATTTACCCTATTAAGGAATCTACTAAAAAATGTAATTATGCCCTTGGTTACACTAATCATTCATGTAATTCAAAATTAATTATATCTGCACACTAACATATAGCTTTTTGTAAAAATATCCAACAAATTATAGCTCAGTCAACCATGTACCTACATTATCATTGGTGTGCCCTGATCTTATTGACAATGTTTTCCCATTAGATATCTCAAAATTTGATGAGTTATCCTATCAATGGTTATTTTATATAATATTTAGGATCATGTGAGGATAACCATCCCTTCTATCATAAAAAAATGTTTTCTCATTCTATAAATGCTCATGTATATTTTAACGAGACTGATATCTCACAAGATAATGTCCCTATCAATGGTTTTAGCATCATTAAATTCACCATATACTAAATAAAGGTCCACACTTGTCAATGAATAAGTAGTGAAATTTAATTATGGAATAGATATAGGACTGTGAACATTACTTTTGGTTGCAACACTTAAAATGAGTAGGATCAACCAATAATATAACCATTGCATGATTTTATTGAGATTTTATCTTTAGCATATTCTAATATGTCAAGGATTGGTGCTTCAGTGGTAGTACATCAAATAACACTTTACATAGATGCAAAACCAATTAATAATAAAATTCATAAAATGCATCCCAAAGTTACGTTGCATGTTAAAGATGAAATTCAAATATTGATCAATGAGGATTTCATTCAAATCATGACCTATCTAAAATGGATATCTAATATTTTTAGTCATAGAGCCTAATAAACAATTAGTTTTTATTTTGATTCCAACTATTTAAATAAGGCATGCATTAAAGATTATTTTCCACTATCTAATACTGACATGATCATAGATGTCAATGTTGGATATGAGATTCTATCATTCATATATGGATTCATTACAAAAATCAAACCAAATTATGGATGAGAACCAAGAGAAAAAATTCTTCATTACACCATGGGGAACCTTTGTTACATAGTAATGCATTTTGGGTTAGAAAATGAATGAGCCACTTATCAATGGGCTATGACACATATATTTCATGATCTCATTCACAATACAATTGAAGATTATGTAGATGATATATTAAAAAATCCAAACAAATACAAGATAATGAAATTGATTTACCACATATATTTCAATGGTTATGCCAGTATAATATATGATTGAATCAAAAGAAATGTATCTTTGGTGTCACATCTAGAAAATTATTAGGATTTATTATTTCACGGCAAAATATTGAGGTTGATCCCAATAAATTAAAAGTTATCATTGATATGAATCTGCCTCAAGGATTGAATAAACTCCAATATTTACATGTTAAAATTCAAGCAATCCGTCAATTTATAGCCTAGTTCACTGATAACACAACACTTTACCAGACTACTAAAAATATATATAAATTTTGAATGGAATACAAAATTTAAATATATTTTCTAGGAAATCAAGAAATATTTATTGAATCCACCTATTCTCATGCCCCTGACACCAAAAATGCCACTTCTATTATACATTTCTACTACATATCACATACTATGCACTTTACTAGCATAGTATGATGATGATGATCGCAAAGAGCGAGACATCTACTATATTAGTGGCACACTTGTTAAGTATGAGAACATTATACTACAATGGAAAAATTATGTCTATCTCTTCTATTCACCACAATAAAAAGTTAGACATTACATGATAAATAATGAAATTCATGTTATTACCAAAGCTCATTCATTGAATTTTATCATGTCAAAGACTCAGTTTTTAGGACATATAGCCAAATGGGTAATTATAATCACGGAATTCAATTTAAAAATAATACCTAAAATTTTTATAGAAATATAAATTATTTCAAACCATCTAGTTGTTACTACACTACATGATACATAACCATTTAGAGATACTTTTAGAGATGATTTCATAACATATATTACTACAAAGGATATGTGGAAAATGTTCTTTTATAGATTTAAATGCACATCATGCATAGGTGCAAGGATTGTTATTATACTCCATGGGGATAACCAATGTCATTCGTATATAGATTGGGCTTCCCATATACAAATAATATTGTAGAATACAAGGCACTAATTCTATGTTTATGTGTAACATAGACACTCAAAATCTGTTAGAGCAATTAATATCTAAGTGGTTATTATTAACCCTTGACTTACATTGGTAAGTAATTAAATAAATAATAATATATTATTTCTTTACTTGAGGTGTAAATTTAGGGAAAATAAAGAATCTTATTATAGCTATTTAATATTTATTAATTAGATTTATCGAGGTGGATGGACCCATTATTTTCATAACAATCACATCCATTCATGAATCATTATAAATAGGGTTTTACAGCTATTATAGTTATATTGAACACACAAATATTTAAGTATTCTTGCATGTGTTAAATACTTGTCTGAGAAAAAATTGTGAAGAATTTATGTGAGGAGTGAGATGAAGAAGATTTGATCTATTGGGGTTATTATTATTTCTCAATATTAAATATCACTTTGCTAGATTTTTTACCTTTTGGAGATTTTTCTAGGATAAATACAACTTTTGTGTTTAATTGATCTAGCCTCATTATGTTATGTTTTTCTCATTAACTCTCTTTTAGATTCATGCTTATTACATTCTATGTATTTAACATGCTATCAAAGCTAGTGGAGAGGATTTTAATCAGCAAGCATATAAAATATTAAATTAAATATCGATAATTGATATTTAAATTTATTCAAAGCCTAGGCACTTAGATACAATTACCTACCCTAGGCACTTTAAAAAAAATAAACATAGTTTTTTGTGCATCAAATTACGTTCTAAAATTTTTATTCACTTAGTTTTGAAAAAATAAAGAACTGTGTAATTTTTCAAGGCCTGAGAAGCTCTGGATCAATGTATTCAAATTTATCTCTCTTCCATTAGTGCACCTATATAGCTTGGGAGATTGGCAAAAATTGGTTTTGACACCAAAATGTATTTTGAAAGGCTTACTGGCATTGTGAGAGGATTTCAAAAAGATCTACAGATTTTGAAGGCCGGAGAAGGTCTTTACCTCCCTTAAGATTCTCCTCTACTCGTAGATATGTAACATTTCCACCTATAATATATATTGATCTAAGTATAAAGTTCTTTCAAATATATATATATATATTTTTTAATTTTACAAATTTTATTTAGCTTTTATTAAAATATTTCACCAAAATGTTAAAAATCAAGTAATTTGTTTTTTATTTTTGTTTATATATATATATATAAAATTAAATATAATATTTTCCATGTAATTTTTTGAATTCACTCATAGATGAGTTGGTGATTATAAATTTTGGTAAAAACTTGTAAAGGACAAGTCTAGTGTTCAAGATTTTTTCTTTTATCTTCTTGTTGACTTTAGTTAAAATCAATTATAAATTATTATTAATTGAAATCTATATTTTAATTTGTGTGCCAACTTTTCACGTGTCTAAAACCTTAGTTGACCTGTGAAACTTGTTTTGACTTTTGACCTAGTGAATTTTTTGACAAACATAGTTATGTAACAAGTTGACCTCTAAGTTTCAGCATGTTTCTGATGCATTGGAGTGGTCCATTTTTTTTTTTTTGAAGTCTTTTATTAAATTTTTTACACTTTTTTTAATAATAGTGTTTAAGTGGTCATTTTGAGTGCGACTCTTTTGACACCTATATTTGTAAAACTTTAATTTAATTTTTTATTTTATTTGACATTTAAATTATGTAATTAAGTGTAATTACATGTAAAATTAATTTTACTTTAAAATAGTTAAAAAAATATATTTAAAATAGTATCATTATAAGCATTTGTTTACTGTCTTATTTAAAGAGAAGCTATGGCTTTGCCTCATTTTTTATTAGATAAATTTCATATATTTAATATAAATAAATATAATATATGAAAAATGCATGTTAAATCTGAATTATGGTTTATAAATTATGGAATATTTTCATTGGGACTAAAAAACCCCTTCTGGATGACATATAACCCATGAGCTTACCAATTGATTTAAACATAAATCATACAAAGCTATGTCCATTAACTTATGAAGTGTTAAGGATGAATTTATTCTCCACAATGGTAATCAAGAGTCTCATAGCAATGCTTGGAAACTCCTTGATTCTATGTACGAAGATACTCACCTTTCAAAGATAATTAAATTAATCTTTGAATTATTAACTATACCTATAAAGGGTGATGAAAAAATTGTTAATTTTCTTACTAAAACTAAAAATATTAAATCTCGATTAGCTTGATGTAATTATTATTTGATTCATGATCAGTTGATTTATTTTATCATTCAGTTAAATATTTATGAAAAGTTTAGAAATTTGATTTCAATTTTGAATTCTAAGTATCAATTTGAACAAGATATAACTAAACTTACCACCTTGTATGATGTCCTAATTCAAGAAGAGAATGTTATGAAAAAAAATTATTCTAAAGAGAATGCTAATCAAAAACTTTTCAGATTAAATAATAATTTTGATAACACTAAAAATCAAAACTTTATTCTTAATTCTGCTAAAGGTAAACACAACAATAATAAATATGATAATAAAAATCATACACCTAAGTTTAATATAAATTACAATCTATGTGGTAGATTTAGTCATAGAAGGGAAACCTCTTATAAATATAAAGATTAAAAAAAATTAAATTTTTAAAAATAACAAAGGGAAAAAATCCTTATCAAAACAAGTAAAAGAATCAAAACCATAATCATTCAAATAGTATTGCTTTATATGCTATTTTATATGATTCAAATGAAAATGAATGAATTTTAGATAATAGTGTATCACACCATATGATATGCTTATATGATATTTTATGTGATTCTAGAGATATCTCTAAAATAATTTTCTTTGAAGATATTTTTTTTTGGAAGCAATTAAATAGGGAAAATAATTTTTTTAAATGTTATTATTAACATTGTTTTCTATGTACCTAATCTTAAAAAGAATTTGATATCTTGTTCTCAACTTATAAATGATAATTTCTTTGTAACATTAATTAAAGATAGTTCATCTATTAGAAGTCAATTTGGATTATTGATTGTTGAAGTTGTTCAAAAGAATGGTTTATATATCTTTTATCCTTCCTCTGCATGTTTAATTTCATTTCATAATAAAAATAAATATTAGTTATAGCATAAAAGATTAGGACATATTAATTTTATAATTTTACATGATATGTTTGTTAGTAATATTATTATTGGACTTTCATTTATTCCTTCTCATCATGAAACTTTTGAAGATTGCTTACGTGGTAAGCAACATAATGACCCCTTTCACAAGAATCATGATACAAATTTCTCACATCCTTTAGAATTGGTTCATAATGATGTTGTATGACCTCTTGAAGTTGTATCTATTAATTATTATTTGTATAATTTTAATTTTATTGATGATTATACGAGAATGATCTATTCTTATTTCATTAAGAATAAATTTGATGTTTTCTTCTAAGTTTAAATAATTTAAAGCTTATGTTGAAAATGCATTTAATTTTTTTATTAAGAGATTAAGAAATGATAATAGTGGTGAATATATTAGTAAAGAGTTTGATTTTTTTTAATGAGTTATGTTATTCAAAGGGAAATAACAACTTTTTATTCCCATCAGGAAAATGGTATTGCTGAAAAGAAAAATGCACCATCATAAAAATGGCTAGAACAGTGTTACAATCTGTAAATATTCCTAAGTTCTTATGGGCCTAAGTCATGAACATTGTTTTTCATATTTTGAATAGATTCCCTACCAAATCTTTTCTTCTTTTTACCCCTATAGAAATGTGGACTAAAAAAAATATAGTTGGCTCATCTAAAGATCTTTGGTAGTCCTATTTATATCTTTATTCCTAAAGTTAAAAGAAATAAGCTTGATCCAAATTCCTATTCTTACATTTTTGTAGGATATGAAGGTAAGACAAAATGTTTAAGAGTGTATGACTCTCTAAAAGTCAGATCATTGAGAATAGAAATGTTCTTATTCTCAAAAAAACCTTTTGTTAGTCTTATATGGATTTTCCTCAGTGTTCTTTTGTTGATAAACCTGAATCTCATATTTTTCTTTGTAATCAAATAGATGCCCTTAAGTAATTTGATTCATTTATGGATAACTTAGAGTCTAAGGAACCCCTTAGATTTAATGTTTAATCTAAAACACTTAAATGGGCATAATCCTTAATTCATTCTTCTAATGTTGATAATATTAATAAATTAATTAGAAGTCAACATTTTTATCATGCATTGATGACTATGTATGAATGTGAACTTTAATTATTTAAGGAATCCACTTGAGATGATAGATAGAATGTTATTATGTAAGCTGCATATAATTATTTAATTAAAAATTAGACTTGAAATCTTGTCCCTCTACCTAAAAGACATATTTTTAGTTGTAGTTGAATTTATAAGATCAAATATAATTCAGTTAGTAAAATTAAAAAGTTTAAAAATAGATTAGTTACTCGTAAAGTCTACTAAAAAAACCTGAGATTGATTATGTTGAAACATTTGCTCCTATAGTAAAAATGAGTATCTTTAGACATCATATTGTTCATACAACTTAAAATAGTTAGATTATCCACTAAATAAATGTAAATAATGCATTTATAAATTATGATTTAGAATAAAAAATCTATATAACTCATCCTTAGACTTCTTATTGTTCATACAACTTAAAATAGTTAGATTATCCACTAAATAAATGTAAATAATGCATTTATAAATGATGAATTAGAATAAAAAATCTATATAAATCATCCTAAAGGTTTCACTAATCCTAATAGAGAATATTATGTATGTAAGTTAAAAATATCTTTTTATGGTTTAAAAAGAAGCTCCTCCAACTTGGTATTCTAAGATTACATATATTTTGAAACAATTAGATTTTTTTAATTTCTATTCAGATAATGATCTCTTTGTTAAAGTTAAAAATAGTTGTTTGATTCTAATTGTATTATATATCGATAATTTATTGATTACTAGTGATCTAACTAGTTTAATTCATAAATACAAGGATAAACTAAGTCAAATATTTAAAATGACTAATTTAAATATGTTACATAATTTTTTAAGAATGGATATATTTTAACATAAATTTTCAATTGTTATATCACAATCTAAGTATGCACATAATCTTGTTATTAAGTTTAACATGCATGATTGTAAATCTACCACTACTCCTATTGAAGTTGGTATTAAAAATGATTCTAAACCTACAAGTAAAAAATATAACACTACTTTATATAGATAACTTATTGTAAGTTTGATTTATCTAATCATTACTAGGCCAAATATTTTGTATGTTGTTAGTGTTGCTTCTAGATTTGTGCAGGATCTCTATCTGGATCATTAGAAATTAGCTAAACATATTCTTCATTATATCAAAGGAACTATTAGTTATGATTTATTTTATTATTCCATTGATAATGCTAAATTATATGGTTATTGTGTTGCTGATCATGTTGGTGATACTTTAGATCATAAATCTACTTCTAGATGCGAGTTTAAGTTTGGTGCATGTGCTATCACTTAGAGAAACAAGAAGAAACCTAATGATTGTCTCTCTTCTATAGAAGTTGAGTAAAAAAGTGCTATATAAACTATTAAAAATTCCATGTGGCTATGAAAGTTATTTATAGAACTTCATTTTCATATTTATTATAATACCATCCTTCATTGTGATAAACAAAGATATACTTATATATAATACTAAATTATATGGTTATTGTGATGTTGACTATGCTGGTGATACTTTAGATGATAAAGATACTTATAGATACAAGTTTCAGTTTGGTGTAAGTGATATATATTGGAGCAACAAGAAAAAACCTATTGACTCTCTCTCTTCTATATAAGCAAAGTACAAGAGTGTTATAGATGTTACAAAATATTATATGTGGCTATGAAGGTTATTGATAGAACTTTATTTGTATATTTATAAGAGTACCATCTTTTATTGTGATAAGTAAGTTCTATTTTTAGAAAATGAGAAATTATATAGTTATTATGATGCTAACCATGCTAGTGATACTTTAGATCATAAATCTACTTCTAGATACGAGTTTAAGTTGTGTGCGAGTGTTATCACTTGGAGTAACAAGAAGCAATCTACTAAATCTCTCTCTTCTATAGAAGATGAGTACAAATTTGCTATAGAAGCTATTAAAAAATCCATATGGATATGAAGGTTATTGATAGAACTTCATTTACATATTTAATATAGTACCATCTTTCATTGTGATAAGCAATGTTATACTTCTAGGTAATGCTAAATTATATGGTTATTATGATTCTGACCATACTGGTGATACTTTAGATCATAAATCTACTTCTAGATATCAATTTAAATTTTTTGTAGGTGCTATAACTTGTACCAAAAAGAAGCAACCCACTCTCTCTCTCTCTCTCTCTCTCTCTCTCTCTCTCTCTCTCTTCTATAGAAGGTAAGTACAAAAGTGATATAGAAGCTACTAAAAAATCTATGGCTATTAAAGTTATTGATAGAACTTCATTTAGATATTTATTATAGTACCATCCTTCATTGTGGTAATTAAAGTTTTACTTCTAGATAATGTTAATTTATATGGTTATTGTGATACTGACCATGCTGGTGATACTTTAGATCATAAATCTACTTCTAGATATGAGTTTAATTTTGGTATAGGTACTAACACTTGGATCAATAAGAAGTAATCTACTAAATCTCTCTCTTATATAAAATATTAGTACAGAAGTGCTATAGAAGCTACTAAAAAATCTATGTGGATATGAAGGTTATTGATATAACTTCATTTGGATATTTATTATAGCACTATCTTTCCTTGTGATAAGCAAAATTATACTTTTAGATAATGATAAATTATATAGTTATTATGATATTGACCATGCTGGTGATACTTTAGATCATAAATCTACTTCACATGAATTTAATTTTAGTGTAGGGTCTATCATTTAGAGCAACAAGAAGCAACCTACTGACTCCCTCTCTTTTATTGAAAATTAGTACAAAAGTGCTATAGAATCTAATAAAAAATCCATATGAATAAGAAGGTTATTGATATAAATTCATTTAGATATTTATTATAGTACCATCCTTTATTGTGATAAGCAAAGTTGTATAGCTCTGGTAAAAAATCTATTGTAGCATGAAAGAACTACATATATTAAAGTTTATATGCATTTTATTTGAGAAAAAGTCCTCAATAATGATATTGATTTGTATTTATATATTATGGATGAAAAAGTGGTAGATATCTTCTCAAAATCACTTGATGCTACCAAATTTTGTCAATTTCATACAAAGTTGGGCCTCTCAGAGTTGCCATTGAGTGGAAGTATGAATGATAATGCCACTTCCTAGTGGCCATGTGTTTCTTCTACTATATACTTATTCTCTTTGTAAAGCATTTTAAACTTCATGTGGATGTTTTTTTATTTGAGTAAAATTCATGTGTATGTTTTATTTTTATACCGCTATACATTAAAAAGCATAATTTGTAAGTGAGGGTCCTTTTATTATAAAAGGCTAAAAATATGCTTAGTGATTATTTATGAAAAATAGTGAAATGTAATCTCATAACCATGCTAGCCTAAACTTATTTTAGAGAATTTTATGTATTATCATTTATTTTGTGTCAAAATGTGATTTTTTGCATGATTAAGGTTTTTAAATCTTTCATATTTTGCACATAGTATAAGTCCTTTATGGTGACTATGGATTTTATCCCCACTTAGCATTAAGGAGGAGTGTTAGATTAATTAATGTCTAAGTGTTCCTTATTAACCCTTTAATTACATTGGTAAGTAATTAACTAAATAATAATATATTATTTGTTTACTCAAGGTGTAAACTTTGAGAAAATAAATAATCTTATTATAGTTATTTAATATTTACCAAATGTTTATTAATTAGATTTATCGAGGTGGATGGACCCATTATTTTTTTAATGGTCACATCCCCTCTTGAATCATTATAAATAAATTTTTATCCTTATTCTAATTACATTTAACATAAAAATATTCAAGTATTCCTACATGTGGAAAATACTTGTTTGAGAAAATTTTGTAAAAAATTTATGTGAGTGACATGAAAAAGATTTGAAGTCTTGGGGTTATTATTTTTTCTAAATATTTAATATAACTAAGATTTATAGGGATTAAAAATTGGTCTTAAATGAAATTAATGATGTCTATCAAACAAAATAGGAAAGGCTAATTCCATGTAGAAATATTTTACAGTATTTATGTTCACATTGTGATAACTTTTCAATTGAAAATATCTCACAAAAGGATAATCATCATGTAGATGAAATGGTTGGTGTGTCATCCTTAATACCAATTGACATCAATTATGGTCATATTATCTTCATAATATAATGTTTGAAAACACCATCAGTCTCACATGTATTTAGTTTATCCTTATTTGTCTTAGCAACTACACATAGTGAAAATGCCCTAAAATGATTCACACATATCTATAAATTTTTGAATAATTCAATTATACCAAATACCATTACCAGAAATGACAAACAAAAATATTAGATATATTCCCTCTATTATGTCATCATCAATAGGGATTTTTCCAAATAATAATTTGAGGGACACTTAATTTTATGTTTTAACATTAATTAATCCAAGCTATCTATATGTTAAGTACACAATAGGGGATTAGTGGTCATTTTTGCAGAGAATAAATGTCATACAAACTAGTCGAATGGGGAAACTATTAGCCTACCATGGAATAATAATGTCATGAATATGCCAAGTTATGTGATAAATGTAACCAATACAATAATATCCACCATGTTTTTTCACATGAATTACAACCTTTTATTTTAACTTGGCTATTCGCACTTTGCAAATTTGACTTAAGTGAAAAAATATTTCCAGAATCAACAAGTTTGCATAAATTTATTAATATAACTATGAAATATTCCACTAAATTGGTGGAAGATATCACCCTATAGTCAACTAAAAGATAAGACATGTTTATTTTTTATGACAAACATCATCTCCCACTTTACTCTCCCTTTATCTATTATCATAGATAATGGCTTATATTTCAAAAAAAAAGCAATTAAAAATTTATCTACTAAGTATAAGATTAAACACGCATTTTATATTCCTCACTACCCTTAGGTTTATTTACAATAAAAAACTATCAATAAAACTTTAAATAAGATATTTATAAAAATAGTTACTAAATTTGATGATGATTGGCATAATTAGTTAGTTTATGCATTATGAACCTACTACACGAGCATCTACACACCCACTAGGTCTACTCTATATTCATTAATATATATATATATATATATATATATATATATATATATATATATATATATATATATATATATATATATATATATATATATAATAAGATTTATTTAAATAAAATTATAAATAACATATTTACATGTATCTCTCAAAGGACTCATTATAGATGAACAATATAGAGACAAACACCACATGACTTAGAGAAGTTGGATCATACTCACATATAAGAAACTGAACATATTTAAGTATATTAGAAATCACATTTATAAATATTTCAATAAGTGAAAAAAAATTGATAATTTGATGTTGGTGACTTGGTTTTAAAGGATAATTTAAAAAATGCCAATGCAAAATTGGAAATAAAAGGCAAGTTCAAGCCCAATTAGTTAGGGTCATATGTGATTACATAAACACTCAATACAAAAGTTTATCATCTCACTTCCCTTAAATTAGAATAATTTATGAACCTAAAAAACATTATTCATCTACGATAGTTCCATATTTAAACATTTTAAAACTCAACATAATTTTATCCAAATATATATATGCTAAAAAATAGAAAAAAGTAAAATATTCCAGAAAATACCAATATCAAGACCTATGCATTCTTATGTTCAATTAATCATACATAAAATAATTTGTGTATAGTTATTCAATAAAATTTTTAGTTGATCTATATTATATAAGCTTCATAAGTTTACATGAGTGATTGTAGAGCATACATGATACCATTTCTAGACTTAGTTATATGTGATATCACTTTTACACATTCTAAAACTGCATTAAGATAAGAGCACCCTATTGGAAATGGGTTCCCTTATATGTTGTTCATTATACCATTTTCATCCCAATGAGATCAACTTATCATTTCTCAATTTCAAACCACACAATATTCTTATATGTACATACACTAGCTAAATCACTGAGGGCATCATATACACGTGTTTTATCCTTATTTGGCTATATTTTCTTATTCACAGCTTGATTATTTACATATAATTATATCCATAAATATTTCTCACTCACTAAACCCTTGATATTTTATTAGTTACCTTAATTACTAAATTTACTCATGTCACAAACTTGATTATGTTGATCAATTGCATTCTATCATGCATGTTTTTCATGTTGATTTATTGATGTGTGTATTATGTGTATTCTATATTTGGCTCGAGGACATTTAAATATGTATTTGGCATGTGTGGATTTAATATTTAATTATTTGATTATATGAATTTTAGTTACATTTCAACATGTCCCTTTTATGTGTCCATTTGCCTTCTATTGCATATTTTTGTGTGTTTTACGTGTACTCTTTAATTGTGTGTGTTAAGGCCATGACTTGCTTTCTTGTTTACTTAGTTTCAATGCCATGATGAGCATCATGCATCCCACCAACCCTTTTGAATCCATGATGGATAACATTCATAACTCTTCAAGTATTTATATTCATGTCTCTAGACTCAATTTTTATTAGTTACATGTATGCCTAAATGCTAAAATCTATCTTCAAATTCTCACTATTTATGTTAGTTCTTACATGCATATCACATTGATATTATGATTAGTTTATGTATATGATGATGCCATGATGATCCATGTTATCACTAATACTCATAATTACATATTTATTTTATATAAAATTTCCACATACATTTTTTATTTTTGAGTTAAGTTATTGTGTAGGCTCAATAACTCACCTCAAAAGAGTGGGCATACAATAGCTTGTCTTAAAACTAATCTCTACATTTTAGAATACATATAAAATTATTTAGGTATCACATAGTTGGTAAAATTTAAAACTAATAAATTAGTTTCAGACATGATCACCCTATTGTATAGGGGTGCACTATTATATTGTTCATTCCCCCATTATTGTCCAAATACCTCAAAAATAATCATGTCTAGAATATTTCAAAATCTCAATCAGCCTAGAGTTTTTTGTAATAGAATTATAGTCTAAATTTACATTATTATTCATATTTTCTATATTTGTATAATATTTTGTAACTTTTGAGGCATCATGCATTACATGATGTTCCAAGTTCATCACACATGTTTTTCCTAAGAATCATCATTATTATTACTCAATCTCAAAATATATATACACCAAATATTAGATCATGTGCATGTGCATAACACATGGGTTCCTCCTTACTCATTTTGACACTAGTTTCATAGATGGAATGGAAATCCATGCCATTATCCATGTTGTATCCACCAAACCAATATTACACTAGTTATTTACACCATTTTTGTACCAAAATAATGTATTGAGATTCATATAAGGATTTTAAAATACTTCACTACTTTGGGTATGCAATGATGTATTCAAGCACACATTTAGTTCTTAAGAACACTCACCCATTGATGAATATTGGGTCATGCACAATCCAATCCAAACTATTCAATGCAAATAAAATCTCCAAGGGTCCTACCCTCTATAGTCACTAGTTTTACACCATATTTTACAATAAAAAATGTAATGATTTATATAACCAATCATATGTATTTATTCATATTTTTCACTAGTTATATCTATTCTATTGGATACCTATCTTAAGTAAATATTGATTTAATACATGTTTTATTTCATTTTTTCTTGAAACATAGTTGAACATTGTGGCCTATAATTAGGATTACACTTCACAAGGAAGTTTCTGTATGCACTTTTCATTTTACTCTAATAGTTTCAAATTTAATGAATTATTATAATAAAATAGGTGTAAATTTATACATATAAATTAAATTTTAAGATAAAAAAATGAACTTGTGACCACTCTTATTACACACTTAGGTCATGACCTATTCTAGGGCTTTTTGACCACTTTCCTCCACTTTGCATAGAAGACTCGTTATTCTAAGTTATTTTATGACCATAGTATTTACCTATATCTTATGAAAATATAATGAAGCCTCACTTAGGTTGTCTTTATGCTCTGATGCCACTGATAACAATCCAATAGATTTAACCAAACAAAATCACCTAAGGTAAATCTTGTGCCCACTGAGGTGGGTCCACAAGTATTTTGTTAATAAAAATTAAAAAAGTACATAAAAAGGGTGCCAATATTTTTTTAACCCTTTTACATTGAAAAACATATATTTATAAGTTTTCACCATGTATCGGTAAAAACCAACTAACCTATTAATCAACTCCCATGGGAATTCCACCTGAAAGGAAGTTTTTATTATTTAACACGAAACATAAAACTAACCAAATAAAAATAAGTTAATTTATTTATGGGGGTATCTTTATAAAAATAATAATCCCACATTTACATTTATTATTTACAAAAAAACTTACCAAAATCCTAAGCTAAGACTTTGGAAAAAGCCCTAACATTTCCTTCATAATAACTGTAGATGCAGTTCTTAAAAGACACAAAGTTTATCATGCCTTCTCCTATTATAAATTACCATGCTACCATGGAAATTTAATCTCCATTAACAACCCCACATGACTCGCACACCAGTATCCCCGTAATGTCAACCATTACCACTCTATCCTCTCTACATTTTCCACAATGCATTGGCACTTCTATTCTGCACACCAACTAATTTTTTAAAACTATCAGAGCTTTTTAGGAAGTTTTTTTGTCACAGACTCTATTGATCAATTTAATACATGTTCTTAGCTAAGCCTTGTTACATTGAATCGGGATTTAGGGTATAGCGGGGATATAAAATCTATGGTCTAAATTTAGTAATATTACCATCCATCCTCATGGATATCCATGATTATATAATATTGGTAAATGTAATATAATATTAGTAATAAGGTGATTCCATATAGTCAATATATCCATTATGGCCATTTATTAGCCAAATATAGTTATGCTCTAATATCCAGTGACATGCTAAAATAATACACAAGTAGGAATTAATTAGTAGGGTGACTCCAAGAAAATACTAAAATATAGAAACTCATATGAGTAGGGTAGTTATAGAGTAATTACTTAACTATATAATACATGTTGTAGATAAATAATAAAAAAACTATAGGTACTAAAGGACATTAAACTCAACGACTGCACTATATTAAGCCTAGTGACTTCATAAAATTATACTTAGTGATTATCAAAAGTATAGCTATTACAAAAGAGATTAAAGTAGTATATTCTAATATTAAAATGATTTATATGCATGAACAATTTTAAATCATTGTAACATTTATCATTTAAGTTATGTTGAAAATTATAGTCATTCACCTAACATATAATCGATTTACTAACATACAAGCAATCATAACTTTACTAATAGTCATATTAACTATATACAATAATTTAGCACCATAATTTAAATAATTCCTTAATCCGTACACCAATTATACTCTAGATAAGTCACCTATTTAAATATTATATAGACTAATTAGGGAGACATCAATTATTATTTACTACTACTACTACTACTACTACTACTACTACTAATAATAATAATAATAATAATAATAATAATAATAATAATAATAATAATAATAATAATAATAATAATAATGTACCATTTAAATTGCTACAATCATGTTTTGAAGTTGATGTCTATAGAAAATAGATCACTGTAATGATTGTAAAGCTTGGATTTAATCAACGACATACAATGCTACCAACTTGACTAGAAATTTTAGTCATTATGTATTCACTAAATAATTATGCTATATACATGTCCAAAAATAATCATATGTAATAATATATTACTATGCTACTACTATAGTTACTCATTATTTAGTCATATAATTTAGCTAATCCTACATAGTTCGTTACCTTGTTTAAGTAAAAGGGTAAAGAATGAGTTTTCTACTATACATATTGGTAGAATATGGTAGGGTACCCAACTATTTATTACCAAATTGTTATATGAGTCGTATATTATGTTCAATAATAGTAAATCAAACACAAAATTGGAATTCTTCATAGTTCAAACTAGAATTCATACCACCTA
This sequence comes from Torreya grandis, assembly GCA_037957365.1. Lineage (NCBI taxonomy): Eukaryota > Viridiplantae > Streptophyta > Pinopsida > Cupressales > Taxaceae > Torreya > Torreya grandis. Next base: position 252,661 of record JARHVA010004150.1, on the reverse strand, counting down.
CCTCTAAAAGCCTTGACTCATTTTTTTTGAAGAGTCTCCTTCCTCCTCTATATGATTTCCTCCTATGCCTCGCTCAGGTCATCCCATTTTCCTCCTTTCCATAAGCCTCCTTTTTCTAACATAGGTGTAATCTTTGTTTTAAATATTTTTTCTTTTTTTAATAAAGCAATGTTTTTTCCCTTTTCAATATTATTTTATTTATTTTAAAATCCTCACTTTTGTTTTAATTCCATTTTTATGAGTTTATAATTTTAGTCTGTAAATTTTATTTTATTTTATTTTTTGTCTTATCTCCTTTTTTTTTCCAGGGAATTTCTAATTTTTAGTATACTTTAAATATGGAATGCTAAGCTTCCTAATTTTATTAAATTGAATTAACATCCAAATATATATATCAATTCTAAATTACAATTTCAAAATTTAAAAATAACCCATATTTTAAATTTATTTTTGCCAAAATTGTTCCTACCATCATTAATGACAAGATGTGTCACACACACACAAAAAAATTATTACAATATTTTACTTACTCTAGCAAACCATAGAAAGAAATATTTCAAACAAAAATTAAACACACCATAATAAATTATTTTTAATGAATTTATACCATGTGATAATTAGTGTGGTGTGTGTAGGGTTTCATCAGCTCTCTATTGACCTCTAACATCTCCATCGATGTCACATTCTCCTATGATGCTCTCTGTCCAGCATGCTCTGAGAGATGAGGTCACTTATATTAAACTCATAAGATGTAAGTAGTTAGATCATATCACATGATAAACACATACCAATAAATATAACTCAAATAATACATTAATATGCTCTAAATGTAAATGCATACATTAACCAAATCATAGTAAAACAATCATGTACCATCATGCATGTAAGAAATTTTATACTATTTCATAATAACATATATCTCAAATTTAGTTAAAAATACGTAAATTTAAATTTTTTAGATATAGATATTCATGGATAATTTTAGCAATTTTTACTTGGTGAGGAATCTAGATGTAAAATCTTTCCCCCCAGAACTAGTATTCAACCCTAATGACTCTTACTTAAATATAAGATATGAATTAAAATGTTATTTATCAAATTAAAAACATGACATAAAATATAAAATTAAATAATAAATGGTAAATTTCATTTATAATTCATTATAGTTCCATAAAGTTTCGCTATTCTAAGAGTATTGGTACCACAAGACCCTACTCAATGACATCTTCCTATTATGAAAACATGGTTATGAGTATTAGTTACTCTGACTGGTTCTATCATAACCACCCCAAGGTCCATAATCGAATGTAAAGCCTATAAAAATATGATAAAGTTTCACTAACCTCCCAAAATACTCATGAGATCATCACAAAAGTCAAAAGAAATGATCAAGGAGAGTTCCACAAAAGCTTCTAGTCCCTTTACATATCTCTCCAACCTCGATAGTTTTTTTCTCATTCTAGAGAAAAATAATTAGAGAACATAGAAAGAATGATTTGTATAAGTTAATACTATAGTACACCATGTAGCTCCTAATAAGTATAAAATGTCAATACTATCCTTACTCTGCAAAGATATTTACAAGTATGATGATGAATAAGAAATGGAAATACTACATCTCTAATGTATACTAAATCCTGGAAAACCCATCTAGAATATAGATGCACATGGACATATGATTGAATTTGATAAGTTCTCCCCAAATCCTAGATTTGACAAGTTAATCTATTGGATTCAACTCAATAACAACTGAGTCAATGTGAGGTGAAGTAGGATACTATCCTATCACTTAGAACTCATTTTCCTAATTCACCACTCTTCCCTTAGGTCTCTATGACCTAATAATCTCTAAAAGGTACACAATGTTTAAATAATAATAATTTTATGCTAAAAAAACCTTGAAATCAAATATATATGCTAAAAAATTATAGATGTATCAACATACATACAAGATAAATCATACAATCAATCCATAATCATATTAAATTACCACTAGCCACACATAATTAGTACCACATTTCACATCTTAACTTATGGTTTTACATTCATAGTTAAGAGTAAATGATGTTAAAATTAACATAACATACAAAGGCCAAGGATTACACCATCCTTTCAACCTGGGGCAAGCAAGAAAATATCTCCCTACTTTCTCAACTAGTAAGCAACAAATAAATTTTTTATCTCAACCCCTAGATTGACAAGATGTTTCGTACATCCTATACTCTACTTGCTTTCAGTGAAAGGTATAAAAATAACAATTAAGAACATGTTTTAATCTAAAAGAGAATAATATAAATCTAATCAAGGGTGAATAATAACATAATAATTCTTAATACAAAATTTAATATATAATTCAAGGTTTGCCACTCCACATGGTCTAAAATCACAAGATTAGGTAAAATAGTGACCCTAAAATGTCACAAGAGAAACATTGAGAACAATAATCTAAAAACTCCTTCATATCCTCACAAGGTATAAATTAAATGCCACAACTCAATGTTGCCAAATCACTACCTACATACAAAATCCATAAGTATAGTGTCACAATCCATTTCCACAACATGGAGAAATAAAATACTAACCATAAGATGAATCAATTCAACAAATCCTACATCTTCTTTCTCAACAAGAAGTAAATTAACATTTATTCCCTGATTGCAAGGAATATGGTCAAAACAACATTTCAAAAACAAGTTCTCATTTTAAAAAACTAAATCAACATCATGAAAATGTGATTCCTCTCAATATCTTATAATGATGTCAATGGATAATTAGGTAATAAAAGCTCACCTCTAAGATAACTAAGAGATTTGACACTCCTTCCTTGACCACATAACATAAGAGTTCCAAACCTTAAGCAATATCCTAACACATAAGAATTCTCAACTAAGACAGTAGTACTCTACTACAAGAAAAGTTCCACCGCACTAGGTCGTACCAACTAAAAATAGTCTCATAAGATTTTCCATTTCAAATATTTATATAAATAAGACACCAAAAAATTAAAGCACATATATTTAAGTGAGTAACATCCCATGTTTATTAAACACTCAAAACATAAAACATAAATGGCAAATGTGACTTGATTACCAGAAAGGATGGAATCATACTCAAGGTGTTTGATCTAAGTGATCAACTATGGTATAAATATTTTTTTCATCACTCATGAACTACTATTTATACTCACCTACCTAAACCTTAAATACACTGGTCATCATTGGGATATTCAATAATTATATCCCTTATTTAACTCAAAAGGGTACAAGTAATCCTAAGGGTATGTAGTAAAAAATAGTAGTGCAATACTTCATGTCATGAGGTTCACACTGGTGAACAAAAACATACTAAAATGTTAATGGACTCATTAGGTCTTAGAGTTTGAGCCACAACTCTAATACCACATATAACAACCCCACTTTGTTAGACATCAAAATATGTGAATTTTTTGTTTAATTAAACATATATACAAAAAATAGATTACACCACAAGAATATATAAAGACTATAGTAATACTCAGGGTGTGATAATAGTAACAAGCATAATATATCAATAATCACTGATCTCTAATATCACTGGAGTTCATGTCATAATATGAATATAAAAATTAATCACATTAACTTAGTTATAACTAAAATAAGTCTATAACCATCACTATCAATATAAAATAATAAGTGATTATAACTCTTCATGATAATATTTAATAATAAATATAATACTATACAATGTACATATAAGATAAATGGCTTCTCTGGAGCATAGTTCCTAAACTTAGGTATCTGTGGTAATCTCAAATGTTGTCTCAATAATTATTACTATTGTAGGGAGGGATAGCATCATCTGATTAATTTTCCATACCAACCATGGACCAATGATATCCCACACTAATGCCATCAAGAAATGGGCATCCCTTCATGGATGAGTAACTAGTGACAATATGAAAATCTAGAGACACAAGAAAGTGTCAATGTGTTGCGTGATTTATAACTAAACTAAGCATGAAATGTATCATAGAAAAATTGATCTATTTCAAGATATAACACATACATGTAAACCATACTCATGAAATGATAGTGTCTCATTAAACATATTTTGTCTAAAAATTTTATGAATAATAAATAATAACTATCACTAGATCAATCAAATTTATACGTACCACTTGATTAGATTACGTTCATCTGTCATTGTGATACTAGTAATCCAATAAATTCCATCTCAATCCTTACTCCATATCAACATTGTAGATTTCTCAAATATAATTCAACCACAAGATTCATTTAATTTGCATCCTAATAGCACACACATCATATAATATTTTAATTATAGGAGTAACCAAAGCACACATTTATTCCATCAAACATATCAATGAATCTTATATTATTTTCCATCCCATACTAGAAATAATGACTATATTTTATACATTTTGGGTAAAATTACAAGTTTTCTCCAATCAGTCATATACAATAGTCTTAAATACATGGAAACATAAATTGTTATTCAAGTAACTAGGTATAAAAAAGCAAAACATAGTTCCCATGGAACACAATAATATACTAACATAGAATTTTTTAAACTTTATAAATTGTATGCATGCATACACATAGTCCTACTAACTATCAGAAAACATATTATTCATAGTTATAACCAACATGCATATAATTGGCTAGTAAAACATAGATGTGAGTCTAGTCATATTAATTGTGGTATGTACCATCAAGGTAAAACATACATCTATGTTATAGTACTATATGATATCCCATATTATCAAATTTCACAACTACATAAAAAACACATAACTAAACTTACAATTTCAAGAATTAAATAATCTCATACATAATAGCAATCAAGCAAGTACGGGGTTATACCACCTAGATATACCCCAAGTTTAAACTACTTACCAGCATTCAAATAAACATATCTATAAGCACACATCATGATGCACCATTATATGTTAAATATAACCAAACACTCTCATAATCATTTATTACACAAAATTACTTAACATCTAATCAATCATTTGTAGAGAAACAGAGAATCCATAAAATTATTATAACATTAATTTAAACATCTGATTTTATTTTAAATAATTAAAAAAAAAAAATGGTTATAGCTTTGATAGGTTCAATCCCATAGACATCTTGATGTCTAGGTAAAATCTTACTTCTAGCTACAAACTTTAGCATATGATGTAACATAGCTATTTTCATTAGGTAATTATGTTTCATACTTAAATCTATGTGTAGATATAGTAAAACAAGACTCAATACATAAGAAACATAGGATAATCCAAACCAATATTTATCATTTGTTATGGATTTATATGCACACATTCACTAACTTAATTATATATGACTATTTTAATATAGTTAATACTCCACCCAAGGTTTATAACTATAATCAGACACCCCTATGTTCCTAAATACACTATTAGGCATGTTTACACTCATTTCCTAAAAATAATCTTCCAAAAGACTCAATTTTACATAGCCTTATTTTCAATTTTGAACCAAGCTTATTAAAACTTCATCTGAGTTTTGATTCAACATGGAATGGTTATAAATTCCCTACTTTATAGCTTTATCTCTTTTCCTTAGAAAACACATGACACTTACAAAGTCATGTTTCTAATTCATTTCATAATATTTCATGTATTTATGTTCATACTGCAACAAAAGTGAAACTAAGTTTTATATAATCTTTCATAAAGTAAATTATCAACCTGAATCTCTTTGCATAATAGCTTGCAAGTGTTCTCTAGGACATTAAAATATTTGTAAATGCCTTCAATTCTAAATTTGACATCATCGACCTCAGTAATAAATGCCAATATAGTAGACACAATCAGAAGGGGATGATGTGCAATAGTCAAAAAACATTGGAAAGAACACTACAAAAGGAATCCTCCATGTTTCATCATTTTATTTGTTTTTCCAAGATCATTATCATAAAATAGTGGGAAGTGATTGATCACTCCAAGAAGTTAATGTTTAAGTACTTGAGAACTCTATTGTACATTCAACCCAATTCACTGACATCATAATTAATCATTACCAAAACATATCTTATCATCACAGGAAGATGACTTTGTTGAATAATCACATAGATAACAACACCAATTATAATATCAACCCATATTCCTACACCCCACCATACCTATGTGAGTTTTTACATAATATATTTAATCTCACACACATTTTCCATAGGTAATCTTAGTAATGATGCGATCTCCTATAATTTATTCATTGCAATCACTTTTTTTCGTTCATCATAATCATAGACTATGTTCTTGGCCAACACAAAGTTCTCCATGCCTTCTCCTATTGTGAAGTACCATGCCACCATGTAAATTGCATCTTCATTAATAAACCCATATGAATCGCACACTAACATCACCGTAATGGCATCTGTTATCACACTATCTTCTCTGCATTTACCACCCATTTTGCATACCAGCTGACTTTTTTTTAAACTGTAAGAGCTTGTGAGGAAAATATTTTCTCACACAATCCTTAGATGAATTTAATACATGTTATTATCTAAACCATGGTGTATGTGAATCAAGACTTAAGGTATAGTGGGGATATAAAATCCATAGTTCAAATTCAGTAATATTACCATCCATCCTCATGGACATCTATAGTTATATAATATTGGTCAATGCCATATAATATAAGTATTAGAGTGATGTCATATAGTCAATATAGTGATGGTGACTAGTTATTAGACAAATATAGTTATGCTCTAATATTCAGTGACTTTCTAAAATAATACACCAGCAGGAATTAATTGGTAGGGCAATGCCAAACAATATAAAGTTATACATATGCAGCTATGATACACTCATAAGTTGAAAATATTAAAATATAGCAAATCATATGAGCTGGGTAGTTATAGGCCAATGCCTTAACTATAGAATACATTTTGTAAAGAAATAATAAAAAAATTACAGTGAGTATATGACATTAAACTCAGTGACTACACTATATTAAGCCCAACGACTTAAAAAAACTATACTTAGTGATTATTAAAAGCACAATTATTAGAAAAGAGTTTAAAGTGGTATAATCTAATATTAAATCACTTTATATGCATGAATAATTTTAAATCAATGTAACATTTAGTAATTAAGTTATTTTGAAAAGTACAATGATTCACCTAACATATAACTAATTTACCAGCATACAAGCAATCATAACATTACTAATAGTCATATTAACTGTATTAAAGAATTTGGTTACATAATTTAAATAATTCAATAATTGTTTCACTGATTGTACTTTAGATAAGTCACCTATTTCAATATTATACAGACTAATCAATGACACATCAAATATTATTTACTACTACTGATAATATAATACCATTTAAATTACTATCATCATGTTTTCAAGTCATTATCTATGAAAAACAAATCATTGCAATGATTGTAAAGCCCAGATTTAATGAGTGACATACAGTGATACCAACTTGATTAGTGATTTTAGTCATTACATATTTTCACTACATAATTAGGCTATATACATATATGATAATAATCATATGTAACAATATATTGCTATGTCACTACTATAGCTACGTATTATCTAGTCATATAATCTAGCTAATCATAGATAATTGGTTGCCTTGATTAAGTTCAAGTGTAAAGAATGAGTTTCCTACTTTATGGATTGGTATAATATGGTAGGATACCAAATAGATTATTACCAAATTGTTATATGAGTCTTATACTATGTTCAATAATAGTATATTAGACACAAAATTTGAATTCTTCATAGTTAAAACTATAATTCATACCACCTACCTCTCAAAGCCTTGACTTAGATTTGGTTGGAAGGGTCTCCTTCCTCCCCTTTTCCTCTTTTCCTTAATACTACTTTTTCTAACATAGGTGTAATATTTGTTTTAAAGATTTCATCTTTTTTTTAATAAAGCAATGCTTTTTCCCCTTTCTTTATTCTTTTCCTTCTTTTAAGATTCTCACTTTTGTTTTAATTTCCTTTTTTATGAGTTTCTAATTTTAGTCTTTAAATTTACTTTTATTTTACTTTTTGTCTTTTCTTTATTTACTTTTCTTTTTCAGGCAATTTATATTTTTTAATATAATTTAAATATGGACTGTTAAACTCCTTAATTTTATTAAATTAAATTAGCATCTAAATATAATATAACAATTTTAAATGACAATTTTGAAATTTACAAATAATGCATATTTAAAATTTAATTTTACCTAAATTGTTCCTACCAGCATTAATAACAAGACATGTCACATACATAAAATAATTCATTATGATATTTTACTTACTCTGGTAAACCACATAAATCAATATTCTCAATAAGAAATAAATACATCACAAGCAATTATTTTTAATGAATTTATACCATGTGCGAACTAGGGTGGTGTGTGCAAGGTTTTGCCAACTCTCTATCAATCTCTAATGTCTCCATATATATCACCCTCTCTAATGATTCTTTCCTTCCAACATGATTTAAAATATGATTTCTCTTGCATCCACCTCACAACATGCAAGTAATTAGATCATTTGACATGATAAACACATAGTAATAAATAAAACATAAAAAGTACATTAATATGTTCAAAATATAAATGCATACATTAACCAACTCATAGTAAATTTATACCACGTGTTAACTAGTGTGGTGTGTGTAGGGTTTCGCTAGCTTTCTATCAATGTCCAACATATTCATCTATTCACCCTCTCTAATGATGATCTCCCTCAAGCATGATTTGAGAGATTATTTCTCTAGTATCCACCTCATAACATGTAGGTAATTATATCATTTGACATGATAAACACATAGTAATAAATAAGACATAAAAAATATATTAATATGTTCAAAATATAAATGAATACATTAACCAACTCACATTAAATCAATAATTTTCCATCATGCATCTAAGCAATATTCTACTATCCGATAATAACATATATCTCAAGCTTAGTTAAACATAGCAAAATTTAAATTTGCCAAATATAGTTATCCACATATAATATTAGAAAGTTTTGCCTAGAGAGTTATTGAGATGTAACACCATAAATCCTAAAGTGGAGGTGATAATGATAAAATAACTCACCGAGGTGATAAAGTCAAGAATTATCTTTCTTATCAAGCACACTTCATCGGTTGCCAACTTAGTTCCTATGAGAAAAAAGAGTGGTGAGATCAGGTTAGTTATGAATTTTAGAGACTTGAATATGTTGTCATTAAAGGATCATTATCCTCTACCTTCAATGAAGAAAATACTTCAAGTAGAGGTAGGTTCCCAATGTTTCTCACTTTTGGATGTCTATTCAAGCTATAACCAAGTGTTGGTAAAAGATTAAGATCAATATAAGACAAAATTCACTACTAAATGGGGCACACATGCGTACAAGAGAATGTCATATGTGTTTTTCAATGTAGGTGCCACATTCCAAAGAGATAAATATATGGATTTCTAAGGTTTGATCAATGAGATGATACTAATACACCTTGATGACATAATTATTTTTATAAAGATTCTAATGACCACTTGAATCATATAAGGCTAATATTTGAAAATTTTAGGTGATATAGGGTTTATCTTAATCCCAAGAAGTGTGTTTTTTCTATTTATGAGGGTAAATTACTTAGTCACATTATTTCTAAAGATGAGCTTGCTATATACCTTGATAGGCTGAGTTACCTACTTTGTCACTGCCCAAACATAAGAAAGCTTTGGAAAGTTTTATTTGGAAGATCAATTTTGTTAGGATATTCATTCCTAGATTTTCCACTCTTGTGAGGCCTATAACATATATGTTGAAAAATCATAAAGAATTTATTTGGACCAAGGAAGGGAAGGCTAGTTTTGAAGCTATTAAATCAGTTATTGCTCAAGTACCCACACTAATCAGTCTTGATTTAATTAAGGACTTATTCTTGTATTATTTTGTCAATATTAAAACCATATCTTATATGTTAATTCAGAAGAGTAATGAAGGACTTGAAAAACATATAGCTTTTTTTAGTCAAGGAATAGAAGGCTATGAACAAAGGTACATATATGTTGAGAAATAAGAATTGGTAGTTGTAATAAGCCTTAATAAATTTAGGCATATGGTGTCCAAAAATAAAATACATGTCATGAAAACCCACCCAAGCATAATTTAATTCTTCTTGAATAAATAATTGATCTGAAAACTGAAAATGCAAGTGTAGCAAATTCGAATAACACACTTTTGCATTTAAAAAATCTTTATAATTCCCAACTTTTTCATTAAATTTTGAATAAAGAAATTAAAATTAAGATCAAAATTATTAAATAGTAGAGAAAAATCAGAAGAAATCACCAACAAATTGATAATGGAGTTCGGCTTCAATAGCCTATGTCTCCAAGTCTATTCAAAATGAGGACATTTCCATTAATTTGTGCATCAAATGGATTACAAATTAAATTCAAGTCTTCAATTCACCTTCCGTGATCTCCACTTGCCTGTATAAATATCTCTCAATAATTGAAAATAAAGGCCCAAGGCCATACAAAACATATATTTTTCTCTGACCTTTTAAATTCTTTTACACAGTCGGCTGTCTCATACCCTTCAAGTGGAAATTTGCCCCTCTTATATCACTTCCAAGCCCGTGGCTCAAGTGGTCAAAGGCTTATTATTTTGGATGAAAGGTGCTAGGTTCAAGGCATTGGCCTCCTTCTTGGTCACCTTACACTTATCTTTTATCCCGCATTTGGGAGTTTGAAACTGTTCATAACCCTTTTAAGGCTTGATAGCCCCCATAATGAATGCCAACATCCCTTTTTGGAGGGAGACTTTATGCACTAAGGGTAATCTTGGCACCTAATTTAGACCACCATTGGAAAGTTTGTCATCACTTGGTCTTGGTGTGTGAACACATGGTCTTGGCGTGATAACACATGGTCTTGGCATGATAATAAGTGGTTGCATGGTAGGTATGGCATGACAGGGTTGAAAAGTCTTATTCAAAGTGGAAAATAATTATCCCACATTGGTGGGGTTTGAGCAGCCTTGGTAACATAAATACAATGTTGTGAGCAATAGCATATGAAGTATAAGAGGCCAAGGCACCCCTCTAAAAGAGTGTGTTGACCCTCGTTGAGGGCCCCTAGCAAGCAAATAGTAGGACCCATGGATCCTCATATGATTGCCAATCAAAGACCAGAGGCTAAAAACAAACACCAAACCAATTTTTTTACACCAATTCACAATTCCACGTGTCAAATGGTTATTGGACCACTTGGTGTATTATATAGTGCCACATCACTTTTCGACACCTATTAATCACCTGTCACAAGAATGCTTCAGGAAGATTTATCTCAAGCATCCAAAATCCATTTTGCATTCTAGAAGAAGCATAAAAAATCTCTCAATGAACTCTACGATGTGCAAATGGTTCGACCAAAATTTGAAGACTTTAAAAAATGAAACGGTACATGGATCCACCTGGATCACTCCTCCCCACTAGGAACTTTTGGACTGCTGAAATTTGAAATTAATTGGTAATGAGGTGAGGGTATTTCTCCCTCACCCTTCCAGCTTCCATCTATTTGGCCTTTTTTGGGTGGATCCCTTTGAGACCAACATGAAGATATTCAACATCACCTCTTCATGAAGTCCATACATTCCTGTCAAGAATAGTATCTTCCTAAAATTATGTTAGATATTTAAGAGAAAAATCATCAACATAAGGAATGTATACACTTTTCCCATGATTAATAATCACTGGAGGCTCATAAAATTTCAGATTTTCCACATTTACAACCAAATAAATCTGCATGTAAGATGGTAAATCTAATCGGAAAGCATTTGTAGCAATTTTTTCTATAATCCAAAAAGGACCATACCAGATTGGTTTCAAATTTTTACCTTCACCTGTCAATTTTTCCTTATTGATGTGAAGCCATACCATATCACCTACAACAAATTGGTGATCAACACGATGTTTGTCATGTCTAGCTTTATACTTGGCTTGACTTTTCTCCAATTGAGTATGAACATTCTGATGTATGAGTTGTATTTGTTCAATGAACTTCTTAGCTCGAATGGCTTCTTTTGGTTCACCAACAACTGTATCCTATACATAGAAAACACCTAGATGAGATTTAGGTAAGTATCCATAACAAACTTTCAATGAAGTTTTCATAGTAGAATAATGAAGTGCCCGATTATATGCATGTTGTATGTAACACAATTGTTCATCCCATAACTTTGGATGTTTATTACTATAACCCCTACGTAAATGTACCATATTTTGATTCACAACCTCTATTTGCCCATCGGTTTGCAGATGAAATGCAGTGCTCTTTTTTAATTTAGTGTCCATTATTCCCCACAAAGTTGACCAAAACTGCCCAATAAATTGAGAATCTTGAGAAAAAATAATTGAAGTAGGCAAACCAAAATGAACCCATACATGTTTAAAGAACAAGTGTGTAGTGCCTTCCCCAGTAATTTGTTTAGTGAAAGGAATCAAAATACACATCTTGCTAAATCTATCCATAATCACATATAAATAGTCATGTTTTCTTTGTGTCATAGGCAAACCCCCCACAAAATCCATGGAGATACTTTCCCATGGGTGAGTAGGAATAGGTAGAGGAGTGTAAAGTCCTAGTTTCCTGTTACTAGGTTTGCTTGTGGCACAAAGAGTACATCCCTTAATATATTTGGCAACATGTTCCTGCATACGGGGCTAGTAACAATACATTTTCAAATGTGCAACCTTTTTAGCAACTCTAAAATGAGCAAAAATAAGAGAAGTATGTGCTTCTCTAATCATGTGCACCCTCTCATTTTGAGGTATACAAAGTTTACCCAAATGATACAAAAGATCATTGTGTACATGATAGTCCAATTCTTCTACTTGTCTACTACTCATCAAGTCTTTATAGACATCCTAAAAATTAAGAACATTAACATATTGTTCTTTATAACTTTTATGAGACAAAGAACCATGTTGTAAAAGAATAGATGCAACAACCATATGAGGCCTAGACATCATATCTACAACCTTATTCTAAATACCTTTTTTATACTTAATCACAAGATGAAATTTTTGTAAGAAACCCATCCAATGAAAATGTCTAGACTGTTTTAGCTTAGTTTGTGATTGGAGATAGTGTAAGGGCTGATGATCTATATGTATTATTGATTCCTTTCCCATTGAGTAATGTTTCCATTTTTTTAACACTTTGAACCAAGGCATACAATTCCTTATCATAAGTGGGGTATTTTATTACTACACTTAAGAAAGTTTTAGAATGATAGCAAACTAGTTTCTTACCTTGCTTTAAAATGGCTCCCATATCATACTCATTTGCATCCATCTTGATCTCAAATGGTTTTTTTATATCAGGAAGTGCCAAGACCAGAGTAGTACTTATATTTTCTTTCAAAGTGTCAAAGGATTTTTGATGTTTGCCTCCCCACTGAAAGACCTATTTCACACTTGTCAAAGAATGCAAAGGTGATGCAATATATGAAAATTGAGCAATAAACTTTCTCCAAAATTGTAATGCACCAAGAAAACTTCTAACCTCAGTTTTATTAGTGGGTATAGGCTAGCTAACAATGGATGCTACTTTTGCAGGATCGATTTTCAATTCACCACGTCCTACAATGTAACCCAAGTATATCAAAAAGGTCTTGCCAAATTCACATTTTGACATTTTTAAATAAAGTTTTTCCCTTCGTAATGCATCCATGACTTTCTTAATGTGGATCACATGTTCTTCCTAAGACTTGCTAAAAATAAATATATCATCTAAGTAGACTATAATAAAATTATCAAGGAACTATCTAAAAACATCATTCATCAATCTCATGAATGTAGCCGGGGCATTACACAACCTGAAAGGCATAACATGCCATTAAAACAATCCCTGTTTTGTTTTGAAGGTGGTTTTCTAAACATCACCTTTAATAATTCTTACTTGATGATATCCACTTCTCAAATTTAACTTAGTGAAATAAATAACATGTTTTAATTGATCCAATAAATCATCAATACGAGGAAGAGGGTAACGATTCTTAATAGTAATTTTATTTAAGGCACAAAAATCAACACACATTCACCAAGTGCCATCTTTCTTTGGCACCAAAATAATGGGTGAACCAATAAGAGATGAACTTGGATGAATAATACCTTTATCTAATAAATCAATTACCTATTTTTTGATTTCCTCATTTTCCACCATTGATAACCTATACATGCCAATGTTAGGGAGAAGAGAATTTTTCAATAGCTAAAATTCATGTTGTACTCCCCTTTTAGGGGGCAAACCCTTAGGATCCTGAAATACATCATCATAAGTACAAATGATTTCACCCAATTCATTCTTGTTTTTAGGATCACAATTTTCCAAAGCCTGAGAATATTCTTTTTCCTTAGACTTAATCAACATGAGACAAAAAGTCTTGCTTGAATTAACTAGCCTTTTCATTTGCCTTGATGTAACCAAGGAAAGACTTGTTTTAATGTGATGTGCTCTGGCTATATATTCAATGCCATCCTTAACAAGCAAGTACTTATTCTCCTCTCTATAAAAAATTGCTTTCCTATCATAAAAATATGGTCTTCCCAAAACAATCCCACATATGTCCAATAGGACAACATCCAACTCAACTTCATATATGAACTTGGATGTGATGGCAAACCTCAGTCTACAAGTTTGTGAGACTTGTAGCTTTGCATTGTCATACACCCAACCTAGTGGATAAGGCTTCGGATGGGGATTGGTTTGTAAGCCTAACTTCTTAACAACCTCTTTAGAAATTAAATTTTCTTGTGAACCACTATCAAATAGAGTGTCAATCTTAGTATGTTTTGAAACAACTCTAATGTGGACCAATTCATTTCTTTTCTTATCAACATGCACATAAATGTGTTTAGAAGAAGATGCATCATTTGATGACTTAGTGCCAGAAACTGAAAGAGAAGAATCATTATGCAATCCCACAGCTGTGATCTTAGTTTCATCACCTGAATCTGAACATAAGTCCTGAACCATATCATTAGTCTTCTTTTCTTTCTTTTCAAACCTTTTAGGCCTTAACTCTCGGTGTAGTTTCCAACACTTAGACTCATCATGATTTTTCTTGCAATGATTACAAAATGGTTTTCCTTCTTTTTTAACAGTAAAAGTGGATTTCCATTTACCCTTCCCTGATGAACTTTCCCCTTTGAATTGCTTAACATTAGATTGCTTACTTTTAACTTTAGGAAGAGAGTATTTTGATTATTTTCCTCTAGCCTCTAAATGAGTGGCTTGTACACATACTACATCTAAATTAGTGGGATTTAACATAATAATCATATGTCTTAAGTAACTATGTAGCCCACCTATATATTTTAGTAGTGTTTCTTGTGTGTAAAGAGGAACATTCAAAAGTAAAGCTTTTTTCCTAAATTCCTGTGTATAATCTTGAACATTTTGGCCTTTTCCTTGTCTAACACTTTTCCAATCCATCATGGCTTGTTGCATAGAGACTAAAGGATAAAATTGATTTATGAGTTCTTCAACAAATTCATTCCAAGTAGAAATTGAGTTACCTTTTTGAAGCTCGATTTCTTTCAACTTACTCTCCCACCAGATGATAGTTGTGCCTCCCATAAGAAGAGTAGCCAAATGAATTTTTGATTCATGCCCTGCAATCTTTTGGACCCTACAATAAAATTTTATTTGCTTGAACCAATTATCAAATTTTTGGCATTAAATTCACCAATAAACATTGGTAATTCAAACTTAATATCCAATTTAAGGGAAGGGAGAGATTTCATAGTTTTTTTACCATCATCTGATGAAGAAGGTTTTTTGGTTTCCTCAACTTTCAATTCTTATGAATCACCTTTATTATTCTCAAATTTCTTTTGTTTGTCATGGTATAATTCCTCAACCATGCTTCTCATTTCCATGAAGGCTCAGTGGAAAGCTTGTTTGAATTCCATCTCTTCTTCGGCCATCCTTGAAGCATGCCTTGAGCCAATCTCCAGATTATACTAAATGAGTTTTCATTCACCCTTTTGGGATTTAGACCTTGTCAACATACACTATCAATCACTATTCAATAAAAACTGCTCTGATACAAAAAATCTGATCTAAAAACTGAAAATACAAGTGTAGCAAATTTGAATAACACACTTTTGCATTTAAAAGATCTTTATAATTCTTGACTTTTTCTTTAAATTTTAAATAAAGAAATTAAAAATAGATTTAAAATGAAGATCAAAATTATTAAACAGTAGAGAAAAATTAGAAGAAATCACCAGCAAATTGATAACAGAATTCAGCTTCAATAGCCTATGTCTCCAGGTCCATTCGAAGTGAGGACCATTTCCATTAATTTGTGCATCAAAGGGCTTACAAATTAAATTCAAGTCTTCAATTCACCTTCCCTAGTCTCTACTTGCCTGTATAAATATCTCTCAGACCTGAAAATAAAGGCCCAAGGCCATACAAAGCATATATTATTCTCTAACCTTCTTAATTATTTTACACAGTCGGCTGTCTCATACCCTTCAAGTAGAAAATTTACCCTCTTATATCACTTCCAATCCTGTGGATCAAGCAGTCAAAGGCTTATCTTTTTGGATGAGAGGTATTGGGTTCAAGGCATTGGCCTCCTTCTTGGGTGCTTTACTCTTATCTTTTATCCCACATTTGGGAGTTTGAAACTATTCATAACCCTTTTAAGGCTTGGTAGCCCCCATAATGAATGCTAACATCCCTTTTTGGAGGGAGACTTAGGCGCTAAGGGTAATCTTGGTGCCTAACATAGACCACCATTAGAAAGTGTGTCATCACTTGGTCTTGGCATGTGAACACATGGTCTTGGCATGATAACACATGGTCTTGGCATGATAACAAGTGGTTGCATGGCAGGTATGGCGTGGTAGGGTTGAAAAGTCTTATTCAAAGTGGAAAAAAATTATCCTACATTGGTGGGGTTTAAGTAGCCTTGGTAACATAAATACAATGTTTTGAGCAATAGCATATGAAGTATAAGAGGCCAAGGCACCCCTCTACAATAGTGTGTCAACCCTCACTGAGGGCCCCTAGTGAGCAAATAGAGGGGTCCACAGATTCTCATATGACCGCCTGTCGATGACTAGAGTCTAAAAATAAACACCAAACCAATTTCTTTACACTAATTCAAATTCTAATGTGTCAAATGGTTATTAGACCACTTGGCATATTACACAATTATACATCACTTTTTGACACCTATTAATCACCTGTCACAAGAATGCTTCAACAAGCTTTATCTCCAACATCTAGACTCTATTTTGCATTTTAGAAGGAGCATCAGAAAGCTCTCGACAAACTCTATGATGTGAAAATGGTTTGATCAGAATTTGAAGACTTTTAAAAATTAAATGGTACATGGATCCACTTGGATCAATAATTGAATGAGAAAAGATTTGGATGGATAACAAAGGTGATGGAGTATGATGTTGAGATGAATGTCACTAAGCTAGTGAGAGGGAGAGGGATATGTTAACACATAATATCAAACCTAAAATAATAAAAATATGGTTTTGGAATTTAGATATCATCCTAATATAGCTTCATCTTCATCTTCTCCAAGTTGGACACATGAAATGATGAGGTTCCTTCAAACAGGTGAGTGTTCTATAGGTCTAGATCAAGAAAGAAGGAGATACTTCAAATTAAAAGAAATAACTTACACTATTATGGATGGAATTAGTTTTAGAAAATACCTCAATAAAATATTTATATGATGTGTGTAAATAGATCAGATTGATAGGATCCTATAACAATTCCATGATGGACTAGTAGGAGGTCATTTTGCACCTAAAACTACAGTTGAAAAAATAATGAGGGTTGGTTACTATTGGCCTAGCCTATTAAAGTATTCATATGCTTGGGTTATAATATGTCAAAATTTTGCACACTTTACAAGAAAACAAAGACTTTAATCCCTTCTTTTTAATCCTATTCAATTTGAACAACCATTCATGTAGTGGGGACATAAATTTACTAGAATGATTAATCAGCCATCTAGTACAAGCCATAAATGGGTTCTTACAGGTACCAACTATTTCACAAGGTGGATAGAAGAATTGGACCTCAAAGAGACTAATGAAACTTTGGTTATTAAATTTTATGAAACCCTAGTGAAAATATTTGAGGTGCCTGCATCAATAAATTTTGATAATTCCATGGCTTTTAGTGGTGTAAGAAGAATGGAATGCCCTCTCTAATATGGTATATAATTAAGTACTTATTATAAATACTACCCCCAAGGAAATGGTCTATATGAATCTAATAATAAGACCTTGATCTAAATTATAAACATGATAGTATAATATAATCAAAGGACTTGGCACACTTGATTAAAGATAACCCTATGGGCTGATAGGATCACCCAAAAGATTGAAATTATTAACTCACCCTATATGTGTGTCTATGGGAGAGAAGTCAAACTACCCATTTGAATTGGATTACCAGATCTTGAGTTGTCACATCAGATTAATAGAATGGAGAATGATCCTATGGATATAATTTTGGCATAATTAATGGCCTTATAGGAAGCAAGAAACCATGATATGCACACAATGGAATGTCACCAAGCAAAAGTGAAAAGAAACTTTAACAAGAGAAATAGGGCAAGAAAATATCTATAGGGAGAATTTTTTATGAAGTGGGATGCTAATATAACTAATATTGGTAAACACACTAATTTTTATGCATTATAGAGTGGACCTTATATTGTCATTGCTTTAAAAGAACACAATACCTTTTAGATTGCAGGACTCAATGGAGAAGAGTTGAGTATCCCATTAAATGGGATACATTTTAATCCATGCTATTGAGGTAAAATTTACAACTTTGTATATATTAGAGTAGGTCTTTGTGTTACCTAAGTGATTCAATCATAAGTGTGTGTCTTGTTTTCTTTATGCTGTTCTTTCCTCCAAGTGTCTTATGACACATGTGAGGTATGGTGTGGTGTCTTGTCTTGTGTTTGTCCACTTGAATTGGTTTCAAAGTTGCTATCAAGTATTATTATAAGTTTTCCTCAAGTAATGTTGTATTCATGAATCCAGAGTGCAATGGATCTACTAATTTGCTAGTCTATATTCATAACAAGCATGCATTCCTAGGAGGTCGCCAAAGATGTTAACCAAATTTTGGATACCAAAGACCAATTTAACAAAAAACTTATCTTGTCAAGCCTTCATCTTGGATTTCAAGCTTAAAAATACATCATAAGGCATGGTTATCATTTTTAAAGGTGATTTTGACAAGTTTAAGGTAAATATGTTTTTAGTTTCATGCTTGTCTAGTCATGACTTGCCTTAACCAAGTAGGATCAAGAATGTCAAAGGGTTCAATAGTCTTTATCATATCATGTAGGTAAGTTAATGTTTATTTAATGTGTCCCATGGTCTTACAAGTGCATTAATTAAAGTTAATATTATTATCTAATGCTTAAACTCACTTTGAAATCCTTGTTTGATCATTTGTAATGTCCAATAAGGGAATATATTAAGAATGTGGCAGGGTTGCAGAAAAAGGGAGTGTTTGATAAATCATCCCACATCTGTATAGGTGTGATGGAGCTCAGGGAACACTTGTTAATCTATAATGTGATAATTATCAAGAAAAAATAGTGGTTCATTGATCCAACACTACGGAGCCTTGGTTGAAAGATAATTCAAGGAACAAGAACAAAACAATAACAATAATTCTATCTCTAAGAAGAGATGTTTTATTCATCAAATTTGCTTATCCGAACATATGCTTATCTCTAAGAAGAGATGTCTGATTTCCATTTTAGGTTACATCTTTATTTATACACATTTTTAAGGTAGGAGGAGGATGTGGAAGGTCACTAATCTCAAGGGAGATCAAGTGGTTTGACTTCCATGATTTACAACAATACAAAATTCAAGGAATTACTATTTTTATAAACTTACTATTTTTAAACTACCCTACTAAAATTGAAATTTAAGGAACTTTTATTAATTTTTCTAGGGTCAAAACCCATCAAGTAAATATTGTGCCATCTGAGAATGTTCCCCTCATTCTTAGCTTTCCAATAGTTTAAATGGGGAGTCAAATGGAACTATGGTGCAAAAGTTATGCCTCTCAAAAGTTCTGCCACCAGTTGAGGTAGAACCATCATTATGACTCCCAGAATTTCTACCACCAATTGAGGTAGAACCATCACCTGAATTGTCACCTAAAATGTTTCTCAAATAATTCAAGAAGTTTATACCTGTTACATACATAAGAACACTTTCAGACATTCCCATAGCTCTTTCCAATCCATACAAGTTAAAATATAATCATTTTGGGAGGTTTATAACTCTAACAACATAAAATATTATTCATCTCTCCCATCACTCTCCTTCATAGCTCAAGAAGGTAGTTTAATATTCATTTGGTAGGAGAAATAGAGATAAAGTTGTAAACTTGGATCTTGGACATAGGATGGGAACCTAGTGCCTTTCTAATTTAGTGCATTGGTTGCATAGTTAATCCTTGTAACTTTATGAACAATCATTAAGAATTTAAGGGGAAAAAATGAACTTTAAAATCTTACCTACATCATTTTACCTTAAGTATGGAATTTTAAATTCAAACTCTTAGGTGAAGATAATCAATTATTGTCTCTTGAAAATAATTATAAATCTATTATATTATCTCCCCCTATGATTCTTCATGATCTTCTTTGGTGCAGGGTCCAATGTCTTTATTTTAGGAGTTTGTACATGACAGTCTTGTGTGTAGGAATTGTGGTGCCTTTCATTATGAATGAGTGAATTAAATAAACATCAAAAAAAATTGTTTAAGTTAATAAAGTTCTCTCATAATTATCTAACTCATCGATGATTGATAATATCCAAGGTTTGAGGTTACAATTCCTCTATAAGAGCCTCTCAAAAGAGTATTGTGAGCCTGCAGGTCTACAAACTTGTAGGCCACCATTAACATAAAATGTTGGTATTAATGAATTGAATCCCATATTTTTAAAAATATCATGAGGTCTATTTTAAAACCCTAAATCATATTGTCATCACAAACCTCATTTCATTTTGTAACTCAAATAAGACTACGTGCTTGAGGAGGACTATGTAAGCCCAAATAAGAAATATGAGGGATATAAATGAACATTTAAGGTGATTTTAGTATATGAGGAGACTAACTAGTACTTAAATATAAATTTAATTTTTCTCTAAAGGCATAAAATGAGTCAACTATACTCAAGAGATAATAAAAAATAGTGAAAAGGGTGTTGACTCAGCTAACAACTTATAGACCTGCTATCAAATAGTGGACACAAAAGGTATGACTAATAATGAATTTGTAAATATTTAAGGGGGATTGATATAAAATGAAATGGATTAGAAAAATTCCATCAATATAAATCAATTTTTAGGCTAGTTTAGCCCAAAACTCAAAAAATTAACCAATAGCTAGTAAGTCTTGTTGACTACAAATAGGCATGTCAAGGCAAAATGAAAAAAAAAGTCATGAACTGGTGAAAGTAAGTATAAGGATGTTTTATATATTTTAAAATCATTATAATATATTCTATTACCCACTCAAAATTTACTGAGGTGTCAATAAAAATAATAGATTACTCTAATTTGTAGTCAAGAGCTCAAATGATCACCTACAACCTATTTGTAAGCAATGCAATCAAAGTGAATGTTGTATGGAGGGTGGAAGGTATATATAATATTATTTTGACTTATAAAAAATATTATTAATGTCCACCACTCCATTTTTAGACCATCAAGGCACCAAAAAAGACCAAAAATAGTCTACTCTAGACTTGCAGACTTACCATCACCACCTACAGGCCTGCTAAGGCAAGAAGAAAAAGTAGAGAAATCGAGTATGAGAAGTGAATATTCAATAGTTTAAATAGGTTATATAAGGTATAATAAGGTTAATATCCTTATTAATACTATAAAAAATTTATATCCAATAAAGATACGCAATATCTCTAGATTTGCAGTCATGAAATCAAATTACCATCTACAGGTTTGTGCTTGACAAGATGAAAACATGCATATGTTTGATATTGGAATGGATTTATATAGTTTTTATAGATTCATGGGATCCTAATATAATCATATTTAATAATTTGAGATTTTTAAATATGATTCTAACCTTAAAGAAAGTCAATTAGGGCTAAAATACACCTACAGGTTTAAAACCCTCAGAAGGTCTACTACAGTCAGTAAGGCCAAGCCTTGAACACATGAGATATAAAAATTCAATGAAAAGAAAATTATAAAATGTGTGATAATTTTTAAAGTATCATTGGTATGGTTAAATTTAATTTTTTTTAGTTTGAGGTGTTTTGTGCTAAAAACCATGCTCTCAATCCTCACACAGTCAACTAACCCAAGAGGTCAACTTTGTGAAGCTCAAAAATTCTTGGAATTAGTAAATGGTGATAAATAAATATATTATGTGATTAAGGAGGTATAATTATCCAAAAATATATCACCATTTCACTCATTCAACCACACACCTGTATGAACCATCCTTAAGACTAGAGTTCTCTCTAAATCATGTTTTTGTCTTGTGAAGGAACATGAGGAGCATTTCCTTAAGCTTAAAAGTGTAAGGTGGATTTACATGGGAGATAAATCTCATATTATATATTTTGGAGTTCTCCATAATATAATATTTTTTTATTTTTTTCTTGGATTAAGTCTATGTTCTTTATAAACCATCATTGAGATAGTAAACAAGTAAAACCTTGATAAACATACCTAGAAGACTCGATGAGAGAAAAGATGGGTTAAATTAATTCAAATAGACTATTATAGCTTGTAAATGACTATAATATTCCTCGTATATCCTATTGTATCATAAATAATATACTTGGTAGCACATGTGAAGGGTACAATGTATGGAATAAGCCTAAAACGATTAATTGTAGGCATGTTTATGGGTATACAAGATGGTGGTAAGACTCCAAATCAAGTAAATAGGAATATAGTGTTATGGAAGAGTTACTATAGCTTATATATACCTTTACATGTCTCTTGAGGTTATTTATGAACTATTTAAGTCATGAATTTGGGCCTAAAAGGGTGTCATCACTACTTTGTTGTCAAAAAAGCTTAGTTGTAAACCTATGGAGCATTATTATTGTTAGAATTAGCTATAGGATCTAATTAATCTAATAGAAAGCATAAATAAGAGGTAAAATAGTAATACTAATAAATAATAATTGTATATCCAAGATAATAAACTAAATGAATAAATAACTTAAATATGATGAATTATTTTGAAATTTTAATCTTAATCTAATGTAGAATACACAAATAGTCATTGCTTATATAGAGCAAGGTGTGCATGCTAAAGATCGAGGAAATCACACAACATGTGTAGTTTAATTTATATCTAACTATAAAAATAGTGGAGTGTAACTCCACACTAACAAGATAGTTGTCCAACTTGTGTAAATGATCAACACAAGTTGACTACTAGTTAGGAAATCTTATCCTATCTTAACTTGAATAGTGGAGTGAAACTCCACTATAACAAGATAACTGTCCAAGCTAACTACTATCCAAGCAAGCTTATCCTATTTGGGGAAAATTATTAATAAATATAATAAACTAATTACAATAAGTAAATAGTGTACCAATCTAAATAATAAATACAAGTAAATGTAATAAAGCAAATAAATACACCAACACCCCCCCCCCCCCCCCCCTTTAAGCAAAGCTTAGGTAGGGCTATCTAGATAAAATTCCGATTAATGTGTAGTCATATTAGGTAATTTATATAAATAGATGAGGAAAGGAAAAAACTCCTCAAAATGAAGTTCTAGGAAACCTCCCTTGAAGAATTGATGTCATACACACTCAAAAGAGATTTCAAGTGAAGATACTTGATCTCGGTGAAAGGTTTTCTAAAAATATCTACAATGTACTCCTCTATAGGACAATATTGAAGATCAATGATCTTTGCCTAAATCAACTCCCTAATAAAGTGCATATGGATCTTTATGTGTTTGGTTCTCTGATGATGAACTAGATTCTTTGAGATCTAGATAGTGCTATGGTTGTCATAGTAGATGACTAATTGCTTCTAAAATGGAACACTAAGCTTAGTGATAATATTCTAAAGCCAAATAGCCTCAGTAGTGGCATTAATAGCACCATGATACTCAGCCTCTATAGATGAAAGATAAATAACATGTTTCTTCTTGTTCTGCCAAAAAATGGGGCTAGATTTGAAGTGAAATTTGTAACTAGAAGTGGACTTACGATTATCATAATCATCAACCCAATTAGTACTTTTGTATCCAACAAAGTATAAACTAGTACCCACTATATAGTAAATCCCATATCTAATAGTTCCCTGAATGTAGCTCAAAATTTACTTGGTAGCTATCCAATAAAGCTCATGTGGTGTCTTCACAAAGTGTGAAACCATCCCAACTGCGTATAAAATGTTTATTCATGTATGATTCAGATAGATGAGGCTACTTAAAAGTTAGTGATACAATGTGGCATTAATAAAGGGAGTGAAATAATGAACCTAAAGTCTAACTCTAGATAAGAAAGGAGTCAATGTAGGCCTGTAATCAGCCATGTGAAACCAAGTTAATAAGTCCATTGCATAATTAGGCTATGAAAGTTTAATCTTGAAATAAGACTGTGTTATCTTAATCTCAAGAAAATAGTGAAATAATCCCATGTATGTCATAGAAAACCTATCATGAAGTACAGTCTTAACACTATTGATGATAGATGTTGTGCTCCCTATAACAATGAGATCATCCACATAGAGCACCAAGTATAATAGTGAAACTTCCTACCATAGAATATAGACATTTGGATCTGAGTGACATCTCAAAAATGTAACTAAAAGAAGAAATGTGTCCATCTTGGAAAACCAAGCCCTAGGGGCTTGTTTCAGACCATAGAGAGACTTTTACAAGTGACACACCAATGAAGAATCCATAATGAAACCCTATGGCTACTCCATACATATCTCCTCATGAAGATCCCCATGAAAAAAGGTGCTCTTCACATCCATCTAATGTACAACCCAACCATGAGCTACTTATAGTCAATTCCTTCCACTTAGAAAAAACCTTTGACCACTAAGTGTGCTTTATAATTATCAATATTTTCATTTGTTGCAAACTTAGTCTGATATATCCACCTACATTATATTAATTTTCTTTCCTTAAAAAGAGAAACAAGATCCCAAGTGTTGTTCTTAATCAATGAGTCATACACTTCTTCAATTTTTGAATCCCACTCAACTATCCTTGTGGATTCTTAAAAAAATTGTGGATCAAAAGCTATGGCAATGTAGGAATGTGGAAGATCATGTTATGACCATGTTCTCCTTCTATCTAATGGATCATTAACAAGAGGTTATACATCCACCAAAGTTTGTCTATCCCACAAAAGCACCAATGGGTGAAGATTTGGAGGAGGAAGAGGAGGAACATGACCTGGTAAACCCTGTTAGGGAGGTTTTCCCTCATCATCCCTACAAGTAGATGAAGTAGGAGTATCATCATCACTGCTATCTAATTCTTCTAAGGAAGAAGAATGAGAAATGTTAGAAGATAAGTCTAAAGGATTTCTTCAAAGTAAACACTTCTAGCTATAATAAGCTCTTATGAATCTAGATAAATAAGTTGATATCCCTTAACACCATCAAAATATCCTACAAATATGTAAGTCTAACTTTGTTGTTCTAAAGCATGGTGCTTATTTTAGGGTATGTGAGCGCTAGACTACTAAAGACTGAAATGATGCACATCTAGCTTCATGTTGCACCAAGCTTCAATAGGTGTTATCTCTTTAAAGCTTTGTGAGGAACTCTATTCTATATATATGCAGCATAATTAATTGCTTCCACCTAGTACTCAGGTACTAATGATTTTGCATTAATCATAAAACTTACCATTTCTTTTAAGAATCTATTATTCCTCTCTGTTACACCATTATGTTGAGATGTGTATGCAATTAAATGTTGAAAATCAATTCCTTCAAGAGCATAGAATTGTTCAAACTTGTCCACATATTCCCTCCCATTATCTGTGTGGAGGATCTTGACATACTTGCTAGATTGTTTCTCTGTTAGATCTTTGAACTCTAGAAATCCATCAGATACTTCATTCTTGAGTTTCAAAAAATAAACCCAAGTATATCTGAAATAGTCATCAATAAATATGAGAACATATCAAGTTTTACTAAAAGACAAAGTAGGTAATAGACCTACTAAATCATAATGAACAAGTTCAAGGACTTGTGTAGCCCTCTAAGCCTTCCCTTTATCAAACTTATTTTTTGGATGTTTGCTTAAGGCATAACCATGACATACACCCCTTAAAAACTAAATTTTTGGAAGTCTTGTAACCATCTCCTACTCACTAAGTTGTTGTAAATAGTAGTAGTTTAGATGAACAAACCACTCATACCATAGCTTGCTCACTGAATCAGTGTGTGAGATCAAATTTGTAGAGGAAGACTGAGGCACAAAATGTGAAAATGAATAAATCTAAGTATGTTAAATTTTCCCACTACAACTAAGGCATTATCCTTCAACTCCTTGATTAATAGAGAATTGCATGTGAACTCAAATTTCCTACCAGTATCAAAGTGAGTGATTTGGTAGACATAGAGAAGCTTAGTTGATAACTCTGACACATAGAGGACATCCTCACATACACCACTATCAACATCAACTGTACCTTTTCCTATAACATCTATCTTAGAATCATCACCTATGAGAATATGAGGCAAGGAACTTGGTTTTAATCCAAACAATTATTCATAATTATAACCCATATGGTGTGAAGCACCTGAGTCAATTACCCATAACTTAGGATAATTTTTTAGTGCAATTAGTGTCGTAGCTTTCCCTTTCCTTGAATTTGAAGGTCATCAATCTCTTTCTTCTAATAATCTTATTCACTATGAAACCCCTTTTTACTATAAGGGCAAGGAGTTCCAGTCCTTTCCTATGAATCCCTTTTCTTATTAGTGTATTTATAATCTCCTTGTGAGGAAGATTGTTTCCTTTTATTCTTATCATTTTGTGACTTATTCTCATTATTTTGCTTCTATTTACTTGAACTTGTATTTGATGCTGATGTTGAAACTTGCTTATGTAGAGATTGACTTGCAACTAGAGCTTGACATTTGGATGACTTGACTAGACCCATAGCTATTAACTTTTCATCTTCAACCATTAGAATCTTAGATAATACCTCAAAGATGGGCATTTGATATGTTATGCCCAATGTGAGCCTATGAGTCTGAAAGCTAGAAACAAAGGATGAATATTCAGGACTTAATTTATGTAAGGCACTAAAAATCAATTGAACATCCTTTTTTTTATCAATTTTACATTCAAAAAGTTTTGCTCTATGATCTATGACTTTAGTGATGTAGTCTTGTATTGTAGCATAATTTTTAGGATCCAAACTAATGAGTTTGTTGTCAATTTGGTAACTACAAACCTCATCTATTTTTTGAAACAATGATGCTAATTTATCCCATGTATTTTATGTAGTTGTACATTTTTCAAGATGAAAATTCAAATATAAAGACATGTAAGATCAAATGGATCCAATTACCTTTGTAGTTTCAAAGTGAAAGAGTTGTAACTCTTTTGCATCAGTAGATGGAGTAAGAAGAGTTGTTATGTAAGGCATATATCCTAACATAATTAATTCATTTCAAGAATTCTATTTCCATATGTTATAGTTATATATTGTTAATAGTGGGAACTTAGGATTCCCCATGATGCCTTCGAAAATAAACCATCACAAAGCAGAAATCAAAGTAAAAAACACACCATAAAACCCCCATAAATTAATTAGTTTTATCCCACCCAGAAAGTATTTTATATCACATTATGATTGAGTACAATTAAAAGGCTATATTATATTTTTTTCAATTTACAAAAAGCTTAATTAACACCTCTATTCTAAAAGCATAAAAAATATTAAGTTTATTATAAAACTTTCTACACCAATGTGTTGTGATCAAAAAAATATTAACTTTAGAAAAAATAAGACCTTAATACGAGGTCATATGTGAAAATTATGAACCTTTGAAGTTAGAAAAATGAGGACGAGCAAGAGCTACTGTAGAAAAATCTAGACAAATCTATAAAAAACTGAAAGTACAACAGTGAAGAAAATAAAATTTTAATCTATTTTTAAAAAAATCACTCAAAAATACCTCAAAATGTTCAAATGCTGGGCTCTTAAAGTTGCTCTTTCAAATCTCCCTGTTGATCTATGAGGCCTACCAATTTTATTTATTTTTGGTCTGCATATTCTGTATGGTCTGTATGATCATTCCTGGGAGCAAAAAAAAATGCCTTCTAGGTGACTATGTCCAAATTGGATAAATGTTATAAGGACGTTTAGGTTTTGATGCCTTCTGAATGTAACCATGAGGTCCTTTTTGCTCAAAAAACATTTTGATTTTATGTACCCACTAGATTTAGGGTGTGGTGCTTCTAAATTAAACCCTTGCCAATTTTACCTCTTTAACCCAATTTGGACAAAATTGTAGATGATTTTAACTATCTCAGGCACTTTGAACTCAATGGTGAGATAAAAAATTCTCCAAAAAGCTTCAATTTGTGCCTATATACAAAATAAAAAAAATGATTTTCTATCTAGATATTTTTCTCTTGAATATTAATAATTTATAAATTCAAAATACCTCTGGTACCATGTTATAAATAACTATAGGATCTAATGAATCTAACAGAAAGAATAAATAAGAGATAAAATAGTAATAGTAATAAACAATAATTGTATATTTAAGACAATAATAGAAATGAATAACTCAAATATGATGAATTACTCTGATAATTGAATATTAATCTGATGTAGAATACACAAATAACCATTGTTTATATAGAGCAAGGCATGTATGATAAAGATTAGGGAACTCACACAACACGTGTAGTTCAACTAATATCTGACTACAGGAATAGTGGAGTGTAACTCCACAATAACAAGATAGGTGTCCAACTTGTGTAAATGATCAACACAAGTTGACTACTAGTTAAAAATCTTATCCTATTTTACCCTAAATAGTGGAGTGGAAATCCACTGTAACAAGATAAGTGTCCAAGTTGACTACTAACTAAGCAAGCTTATCCTATTTGGTGCAAATTATTAATAAATATAATAAAGTAATTATAATAAGTAATTAGTGCACCAATCTAACTAATAAATACAAGTAAATGCAATAAAGTAAATAAATGCAACAATAATTATAGAGATTTAATCCAATGTATTTTTTTATCCTATAATGGTATAGGCCTGATCAGACCATCATCAATCTTTGGAACATATAAATTTATTGAAAAAACACTCTAATTCTTTCTCAAGCCTGAACATGCATCTAAGCTAGGGTTTTGGCCACTTCTTGGTTCACCCATCCATAGAATATCTGAGATACTCAAATTTGACATGGAGAATTATTATAAGGTCCTAAAAGTGAATCAAACATTTATCTATAATTTCACACATGTGATGGATGTGTAGAAGCAAATATTAGTTTCTAGGCATAAAGACCTAATTGAGGGCTAATTAGAGAGAGAAACAAGTGGAATAAGTATACTTTCACACATGGTATGGTTATAAAAAATTGTATAGAGAAGTAATACAATAGTGGGTACTCAGATATATTCTTATTTTTCTAGGATCATCTATATAATATCATAGACGAGGAGCTTTGTCTATTTTCAGGGCTAAAAGGAAATGAAGGCAAGTAAGAGCCTTGGGTGTGAAATGGAGTGATATAAAGTATTTGAGGAACTAAAAGGAGTTGATACAGGTTTGATAAGGTAGGGATAAGTGATTCATGGATCATTATTATAGTCATGAAACTAGAACCAAGATTTCATTTGTTTGAGCCAAAGATAACTAGTGAAGATTATATGCTTTTGAAGATAAAAGAAGTTACCAAATTTGCAAAATAGTGGTGTAGAAACTCCTCAATCATGACACATTTTAGTTAAACACTTTTTAAATATACTTTTACATGTGAAGGTGTAGTCTCAAAAGGAAGGAGTTAGATTTAAGAATAGAAGAGTTCCCAAATAACCTCCTACACCAATATGCATAAGGAATCTCACAAGCACTTAGTCATGAGAGTAGAAGAAACAAGTTGATAAAAAATATCCCATGGGTTGGTGTTTATTTTATTCTTCTTTTAAATGTTCTAATGAAAAATTTCAATTATGGACTACCTACATTAGTTTCTTTCTCTCATCCTCTATTTGTTGGCTATAAAGTAAGCCTTGAATGGATAAGAATGTATCCTCATATTAGTTATGGAAAATCCTCGCCAAAATTAAATATTGTATTTTCCTATTGGAATCAAATCAATATGGATATTCTATATTCATTTTATATATAGTGATATTGAATAGGTTGTTTTGATGAATGTTTAGAGATAATAAGTGTGCTTACCTACATTTGTTCTTCTTATTCATACCTCTATGTAAACTAGTCTTCTTTCACAAGTCATAGGAAGTGTTATACATGGTTTGTGTAGTGATAAAAATAATAAGTCATTATTTTTTGCTATTAGTACCTCTTTTTTGATCACCCTAAGCTCTTGTAACACTCATAGCCTTCATATTAAAACATTAGTGTTATATGGACTATTTTTTAATGGTATAATCATATTGTAACTTATAATTTAATAGTGCATTATTAGAAAGATGAGGACCTTATGTTTGGTACATCACCTCCAAGTTTCCTTTTTAGTTTTAGTTTTCATAATTCCATTTGCCAAGTCAAGCAAATAGTATAGTTGTTATTTTATGTGTTGTACTTGGGAGATAGCCTAAAATATATAGGCTTGATCAACTTATAGGTTACCCACAACTTAGGATCAATCCCACTACATATATCAATTCAGAGGGCATGAGAAAAAACTCTAGATGGCTTAGGGCTTGGTGGGGGAGTTGGAGGCAATTTAGGTGGTGGCTTAGCTTTAGGAAAAGGTGTCAGTGTTGGTTTGGGAGGTTGCAGTGGACTTGATATAGGTTTAGGTGGTGTTATTGGGCTTGGTGGCAGTTCAAATACCCCTAGTTATTGTAGTGGACATGGTGGTGGCATTGGTATGGGAGCTAAATATTTTTTATTTTCAAGATTTTTTTTATAAGTGTTTTATTTTCATTATTGGAGTATATTTCCCTTTTAACCATATGATGTGGACAACCCATAATGCATGAGAATTAAACCTACTAAAACTACTTATCACCTAGGATTGATCTCTAATCGACCACCTTTACCTATTAACCCATACTCCCCCACCATGACATTCACAATGTATCACCAATGCTATCCCCTTATGCATCCATGTGGCATGCACTTTTCAAAGACTTTGGTACTCATTTCAACCTCAATTAAACTAATGAGATATACTCTATAAATCTAATGTATTTCTCACACATCATAATTGCATTGTTATTTTAATTTTGACATCAAACATGGCTTCCTTTTGTAATCAAATAGAAAGAAATCAATAAAATATGCCACCACCTTGTAAGCTAAAAACCTATTTGAAATGGGTGTAGATCATGCAAATCCAATAGTTTCCCTGAAGTCATGGCATGCTTATGTTATGGCCACTATGGTGTATGATATCACTTAAAATACCCTATCATTGATCCTCATCATCATTGGCATGTATTTTCTTGAGGTGTCAATATGTTAGCAACATAGATGAACATAAGCTAAAATATAGAATTTGGTGAGATATGGTCAGTGGAGATGGGTTTCAAGTTACCCAGAAAAATTAATTAAAACAAAATTTATTTGGTCATATATTGATGTAAGTGTGTGTCAGTGCCAATGGTTTCAAAACTATATGCTCCAAATTTTGATGCAAATTTTGAGGATGAGCTGTAAATGTGTCAGGAAAGTGGTGGAATGTGTATATATAGAGCACTAATATATTTATATTATTAATAATATATTTTATTACACACACACACACACACACACAAACACACACACACACACACACACACACACACACACACACACACACACACACACACACACACACACACACACACACACACACACACACACACACACACACACAC
This sequence comes from Torreya grandis, assembly GCA_037957365.1. Classification (NCBI taxonomy): domain Eukaryota; kingdom Viridiplantae; phylum Streptophyta; class Pinopsida; order Cupressales; family Taxaceae; genus Torreya; species Torreya grandis. The sequence continues at coordinate 220,527 of JARHVA010004150.1, read as the reverse complement.
ACACACACACACACACACACACACACACATATGTATGTATGTTGTAAAAAATATGTATGTATGTGTGTTGTATACATACATAAAATTATATATGGCCTTACATAATTTATCATTGTATTGAAACCATGCATCACCTCAGCCTCATCCTCATCTTATAAATTGATCCTTCATGTTTAAATCTGAATTGAGTGTGGCCATGACAAAAATAAAAATTTTAGTCATTATACTTCCCATGCTATCGACATTCCACTCTTAGAAGACTTGAACCCATAACGTATATACTATAGGTATTTTTATCCCATATGCACTCATTTAATTTTGAAATAATGGTTTAATTACATTAGAGGCATTTCTATTGGGGTTCCAACCCTAAATATTTGTCTCACATAAGACATAAATTGGCTGGTGTTTAACAGTTTTTAATAGCCACCTATGTTATTATTTTATTAGACTAGTGGTTTTTTAGAAGCATGGGTTAATAAAAATGGGCATTTAAAGTCATTTGGAGGCATGGACATCCATAACTC
>JARHVA010004150.1:207500-215000 GCA_037957365.1 Torreya grandis | reverse complement strand
AATGTTGGTCTTTATCAAAATGACCATATATATATATATATATATATATATATATATATATATATATATATATATATATATATATATATAGGAACTAGGAATTAGGGAGTTCACTTCCCATCATGGAGAGTGAATTTTTATTGAATTGATGAGAGCATTATCACATGATGGTGATGTGACTTGAATAGAATAGAAAAAATCCATAGTCCATATCTTTCTTGCTAGGATAGGAACAAAGCACTCTATTGGTCCATACATAAGGGGGTTGGTCCAAGAATTGGATGAGATAAATATCCTCAATGAACAAAAATAAGATGGAAATAGAGGGAGGTATATCTAGATCAAAAATAGATAGACCAAACTCTATTCTATATGTAATATAGATTAACAGTCCAATCTGACTAACTAAGATGTTTTCCTATCTTAATTATTCACTATGAGTATATAGATTATTTTTACCCATATAGTATTCTTTATACTCAGGGCTATGAGTATAAGTATTCCCTATGAGTATAATATAAATGGGGGTGATATACCATTAGAAATATATATGATAAGGTGTCTCTCCTTTGCTTGGATATATAGATAGTTCCCATCCCATGGGTATGTGCACGGAGTTAGGGAGCAATTATGTGGACATTTCTCATAACATGATCAGATTATTTAAATTATGGCTCAGTATTTACATAACCATAATATGATTACATTATTTTTAAATGATAACATGATCATGTTAATAATGCAATGACATTATTGTAAAATCAATAACATGATTGTGTTAATAATGCTTACAAAAAATAAAAGAGCAAAATTGAGTGCAAAATTTCCTCATTTTACATTCGATTTCTTTATTCACCTCAGTCTCCTCCACTTTGTGATCACATTTTTCCTTATTGAGGAAAAACCTTACCATAATTCATCACAAGAAGCTCAATGATTTGACTAATTGATGATGTCATCACATATAAGAGGTAAGTGCTAAAAATATATACCTATTAACCCTAAATTTTAGTAATTTTTTGTTATTTTCATTGTTTAATTGGTAATTTAATTATTTTGAATAGCCCATCTTGATAACCCTCCAATTCCTCAACATGACCCCCTTCTAACCCTCCACCTATCCTCTTATTCCTCAGCCTAACCTAACTCGTAACCCATCACCTAACCCGCCTACAGTTCCATAAAATCCCTAGGTTTTCAGGAGAGTCTAGTTAACAACATTGTAGGAACTAAAATTGAAATTGAAGAGATTATTTGGTTAATAAGTTATTCCACTTCCACCAACACCCACCACACCTATCTATCCAATTCCCTAGAGTCATTATTAGGTCAAATTGACTCTATAATGAGTCAAATTAACAAATTGGCTTCATATTGAGATATTTGTAAGGCTTATTATAATAAAAATTATTATCATGTGAGGTAAAGAATAAATACATATAAAAATCATCTATTTATGTCTTATTCATTGACACAACCACCAATGCACCATTTCCAATAAATTCTAAATGTTTCCCAATCCATCACTGCCAACACAATTTAATCACAACCAATCTTTGGGATCGATGGTGGTGGTTTGATTATCCACCATGTAAAAACCATGAATTCTTATTATATTTTTTGAGAGAACTCAATGCGAGTTTGTCTTAAATGACACTTCAAATAATTTTGATTATAATGAGATTTAGGTCCGATAGAAAGGCTCTACACATGATCAACCATGTGCACATCATGCACCTAATTGACCTACAAGGATTTGTATACAAAATCCACTTCAACCTTAAATACCCTCTACAGTATAAATTAGGTTGTGTATATCGACACTCTGCATGTACTTATTTCACTCACTGATACACTTATTCAACAAATAATTAGGATCTTAGGTACCACTGCTAGAGATACACCACCTAGTGTGCATACCTGACTCAACTTTTGAATATCTTGTGGAGATATATGCACTAGAAATTCTAATGATGATATTGTTGGTTATTTAGAGGGCTTGGATAATATACTTATAAATGATGAGTTTTTGGCATGCACATTTGTGTGCAGTCATCATCCACTACACAAATGTAGGTATATTTTATATAAATGTCATGTTAAAATTAGGCTATATTTACAATTTAATTTAGCTAATATTTAATTTAAATAGAAACTGAATAATATATATGTAATTTTTTATGTCCTAGGAGGAGATGGTGCCTTCAAAATTATAGTCCATATTTGTAGGATTTGATTTAATACAACAATTATTTACATATACGGATCTAGTTAATGCGCCATGTCTTTTATGTCCTAGTAGGAGACGGTGACTTCAATGTCATAGTCCACATTTGCAGGATTTGATTTAATGCAACCATTGGTTACATTTATGGATCTAGTTACTAGCCCATCTACCAATACATATGTATGTGTTAGGATGACACCTTTTTCTTATATAAAGGTAGAATTTTGAGTTAATCTTATGCTCTATATACATTTAGTCTATGTATATTTGCATTATAAGTTTAATTTAAATTTATCTATCAAGGATCTCAAAATTCAAGTATAGTGTTATTAAATAGACTCTTGATTTAATAAAGGGGAAATAATTGCCATATATATCTTTGATATTTTATAGAAGATTAAGTGAGACCTTGTTTACATTCAATTGATGGCTCAAGTAGACAATCCTACATCACTCTAAGCTAAGACAGACATAGGCATTTTTTCTACAATGTAATTTGCATAGGTGCTAACAGAGGTATATATTAACTTGTACTTTTGAATTGTAAAAATATACTTGTTTTAATAATTTTACTACATACTTGGGGCAAATATAACTTATGTGATTGTATTGTGTATGTAGTGTTATCCCATGACATATGCTAGTCCCAATCAGATTATTAGTAAGATAACTTCTCATATTTATTCCCTATTTTAGATGCATGTTTGTACAACTAAGCTTGCCACTGACTTGTTTGAGCATCAAAATCAGATTGTGCAGGACCACGAGCTTATAGTTAGTGCATGTTTAAATGATTTTTTATTCGAGGTTAAAATTAATTTCTTAACAAGTGTTGGAATGTATTTTATGTTAATTTTGTAATAATACTTGTATTTGAACATATTCAGCTACAAGTGAGCTATGAACATATGACCTATAATTAGACCTTCGAGCAATCCAAGGAATTTGAGGGATCTTCATCTGCCAGTAGGGCATCTTAGGGAGAGTCTTATTCAATTAAGACAAAGAGATGGACATTATTTGATGATTAGGATGTCTTACATGATATGTTCTTTCTATATGCATATATGTCAATGTATGCATTTTTGGCATTTTATATGCGTATGATATTTAACTAACATTAGATACTATTTTGGTAGATGTTGTAATATTTTTTATGTCTATCATGGCAATCTATGTATTATTGACATTCTACATGTGCCTATTTAACTTTTTTGGATTTTTCATTTGAATCATGTTAATGTATCTTATTTATATTCATTTTTAATTTAAAATGTTATTTTATAGTGTTATTTTGATATTTCAAACAATTATCTTTTAGATCTCATATTTAATATTGTACAAAATTGAGGATTAAAAAATTGTTCTTTTCAATGCTATAAATATCTAATCTTCCATATATTTTTAAGTTAAGTTTTTATTTGATTGTGTGCAGTGGAAATTACTAATGACACTATTATTTATTTTGCATTTATCATCACCCATTTATATCTTTTCAATTGATCATTAGCACAATTTGATTTCAATTAAGGCCTATACCTAATCATGTTCATACTTGTATAATGAAAAGAATTAAAATAAATCACAAATTGATAAAAAATTCTCACTCTGATACCTATATCTGCAAACCTGATCTATCACCTTCACCTAGCTCTAATTCCTTTTTGGCTAACTACTTTTGAAACTAGGCCTCCTACTTGTATGGACTCTATGATTCTTGTTCCTTTATATTTTCCCTCCCCTCTCAAATAATATCTATCAATACCTCTTTTGTATTGAATTCTTTTAGTATCCTCAAACCTACCCCTTTTGTCATTCACTCATCACACTATCTCACTATACATTCCTTAGGCTTCGTTATGCTTAGACGGCTTCCTCTTATTTAATAATTTCAAAAAAACATCCGCTAGCTCTTATATCCATCTATCCAACCTTCATTCAACCCACTAAATATACTTCCAAAGGTATCCACACTCCTTTACACTTTCTTGCACTTTTGCACTTCAAGGGCTATTTGGCCTAATAGGGCTAATGCACGTTTTTGAGACTAGTTTCCAACCCTTCAACACCTCACTCATAATGTAATTCAAACCTTGTGTAGACCCAAATCAACTCCCATTAATAGTTTTATTGCATTTTATGCCTGTTAGTTAAGAGTGTTAGGCCTTTTACAACTACTTTTTGACATTAATTTCTATCACAAACCCAATCTAGTCTCAAAATCAGCTTGAACACTTTGAGAGAGAGAGAGAGAGAGAGAGAGAGAGAGAGAGAGAGAGAGTGAGAGAGAGAGAGAGAGAGAGAGAGAGAGAGAGAGAGAGAGAGAGAGAGAGAGAGAGAGAGAGAGAGAGAGAGAGAGAGAGATTTGTGTGGGGGGTGTCTTTTAGGAGAGTAGGGGGAAGTATTATGAATTAGTAGAGTAGGTAGGAGGTTCAAGAAAGAGGGATAGATGGAGCAAGAAGATGGAAAACTATGTTTTCCATGAGGACAAGGATATGACAGTGGATCATATTGTAAATGTTTATGAAGATCAATAAAAGATGTGTTATTTAGTACAATAACTCCTTATCATTGTGTTTTGACTGTATTTTAATAACCTTTGATGTTTTATAATGTCATTGAAGCCTAGAGATAACATCCCATGCTAAGTTTCAAGAGTGTGGAGAATTGAATTCTTTTAGGTGGATAGAGGGGTAGGTTCATCCATAAGTAAAGGTGGTTTGAGGAATATCAATCATGGAGATATAGTTTAATACAATCCTATGTAGATAATTTTATTGATTTGTTGGAGTTCATGAGGGTCCTTGGTAAGTATTGAATCTTGTATGGGTGTGTTTTATCCCTTTGTAATGCTAAGGATAAGCTCTCAAGGTATAAGTTTGATCTAAGCCTTGATATTGTGTATATAGTCCTATTTATGAGAATATAGTAAATGCTTGAAGAGTTGTGACTTGAAGATTATGCTATTGGATTAGATGTGTGAGAGGATTAAATTAAGAATGTGGATTGATATATAATCCTTAGAGAGATGATAATAACTTGTAACAATGAATTACATTTATGACTCTAGAAAAGACTGAAACGTTAAAAAGAGATAAGGAGGATGAAGTCATGAAAATCGTATAAGGAAAGGATGGTGTTTGTGTGAGAGGAGTGAATGATATAGTGGCTGAAGGGTGTTGGACAAGAGAGAGGAAGACTATATGCATGAGAGAGACTTGATAAGGTTTATACAAGAGCACACACCCAAGGCATAAGAAAATTTAAAACTTTTATAGATAGTTGAAACTAGAAAATTAAATTTAATACCCATAGATTCTCTACATCATTTGAAAATAAATAATTAATTTAAATTCAAAAAATTTAAGGATTAAAAATAGCTTCAAGTAAAAAATATTGGTTCTAAATAAAGTGTCAATATGTAAATACCTCATCTTGGTCAAATTATGGCATTGCCAACACATATGGGGGACGCATAGCATCTAGGACTAAGTGTTTGGCCTCCTATCATGCCTGATCAATAACCCAACAACCCATTATAGCCTTAAGAATACCCTTCCTAATACAATAAAAATATAGTTTCTTAGCCTAAATTCAAACACACATAAAACAAAACCTGCAAGTCATTTCCACAAACCATCAGATCCCTCCCTTGCCTATTGAATCCATATAATATTAACCTAGATCACTCATGTGTAACCTTAGAGATAAATTTGTCGCACAAGTTGTAGTGATTAATCCTCAAATGCAACTTTTTAGCATTGAATAGGGAACTTCTTCAGTTCTAACTACCATTTCTGCCTATAAGACCTCCAATTGAGAATCTATCATTTAAATCACAACTAGGTAGGAAAATTATGTGTTCAAATCACCATGGCATTCAAATTTATTTAGAAGTACATTTTCATTATCATTCAGGAGTGCAGAAACAATAATAATAAATGTTGTCAAATTTGAAGTTATGGTTATGAAACTCTAATTTTGATGTTTTTCGACCAAAAATTTGAACTTCCAACACTTCTAAGGGAAGATAACATCTATTATGATTTTATTGACCTCCCATCATGCTCAATCAGCAAACCCACCACCCATTCTGACCTCAAGAACACCCTTCCCAATACAAGAAAAAGGTAATTTTTTAATCTAAGTTCAAACATGCATAAAATGAAACCTATATGTCATTTTCATGAATTATCAGATATTTCCCATACCTATTGAATATATATAATCTCACCTTATATCACTCAATTATAACATTCAAGAATTTTTTTTGGCACAAGTTGTAGTGACACGTCCTAAAATGCCCCTTTTTAGCATTGAATAGACAACTTATTTAGATTCAACTACCACTTCTACCTTTAGGACCTCTAGTTGAGAATATATCACTTAGATCAGATATATATAGATAAATTACATGTAATCACACAACCACAAATTAAAATCCACTTGAAAGTACATTTTCATTACTATTTAGGAGGGTGGAAACACTAACATCAAATGTTGTCAAAGTTGAAGTTATGGTTGCATAACTCTAATTCTGATGTTACCTGACCAAAAATTGGTACTTATAACACATTCTATGGGTATATTACAACCATGACAAGGTTCTTTGCCTCCCATATTTCATGATTGACAAACCCATCACCCATGCTATCCTAAAGAATGCCCTTCCCAATACAAAAAAAAATCTAGTTGTTTAGCCTAAGTTCAAACATGCATAAAATGAAGCCTATAAGTCATTTCCATGAATTATCAAATCCATCCCATACCTATTGAATTATTATAATTTCACCCTAAATAACTTAGGTGTAAACTTTGAGAGTAATCTATGGCATAAGTTACAGTGACAGGTCTTAAAATGCAATTTTTTACCATTGAATACACAACTTCTTGAGCTACAACTACCATTTCTACCTTTAGGACCTCTAGTTAATAATATATCACTTTGTTCACACACACACACACACACACACACACACACACACACACACACACACACACACACACACACACACACACACACACACACACACACACACACACACACACACACACACACACACACACATTAAAATAACATGTGTTCACACTACCATGACATTCAAATCCACCCAAAAGTGTATTTTCACTATTGTTCAAGGGTAAAAAAAAATGGCAACAAATGTTATCAAAGTTGAAGTTATGGTTGCAAAACTTTGATTCTGATCCTTCCTAACTAAAATGTGGAACTAAAAACATGTCTAATATGAAATAAAATTTAGGATTAGGTTATT
>JARHVA010004150.1:112500-202500 GCA_037957365.1 Torreya grandis | reverse complement strand
CCAAATGTAATGTTGATTGAAAGTAACATTCCTCTGACTCAATTTTTCATAAAACTTCTAAAACCAACATTGCACATACTCTAAACAATGTGATAGGTCATCAATGATATAGAAATTTTACTCCCTTAATATTTTATGTTTCTACTCTGTACTATCAAGTGCATGCATGAATGTTATATTCACAAATATGTCAACTTATGATGAGTTGTAATACTATGATTAAACTTTCATTTGTGGTTTAAATATGTAATTTTAAGTAAAGTAAACTAATAAAATAATTAAACCAAGTGGGAATGTATCCTTTTGTATCTTGAAATTTTCATCCAACCATCTATCCCTATGTGTGTGTCTTGCATACTTATAAACAATTTTCTCCCTAAATTTGACCTCAAATTCAAAAATAGGTATCTTTTTTGGTAACAAGCTCATACCTTTTATATTTTTTTCCATCTTTTACTTAATAATTCATCGATTTATATTTTATTAAACCAACTAATTCATTTCCAATTGCACTTCTACTCTTCTCATGGATTTTATTTTTAGTAATCCACCACAAATGTTGTAATTTCCATCTAAACACGATTTGTTATAAAATAATTATCCATCTAATCTTTTTTAAAATAAAGTTGGAATAAATTATCTTGCTAATTTTGATGGAAATTAAATGCCACACTCTTGTAAAAAGTTGTTAATATGCAAATTACAACTAATATGGCAAAAAACATCATATTGCATTGAAAATTCAACATGTTGCCTATAACAAGTGGTACAGGTAGGATTTATTTTTAAATAGAAAGGTTTGGACATCTTAAAATATCTTTGACAATTATAAATCTGTGAATGTTTTTTAAAAAAAATTGAGTACAATTATGTTTGAGTCATATCCAAAAAAAATTTGGATGTGGTTCACAGTTACAAGAACCAATTCTTCTTTTCACTACATATCTTGCATTGTGAGAAACTCTTATATTATCTTTCCAAAATTGAGAAAGTAACTAGTTGAGAGCATCGTCTATAGACTTGTCCTTTTGTGGAAGTCTACTAGAGAATACCTAGAGCTCATTGGTATTAGTTTCATTAATTCTTTCACATATTTCAATTACATTCATTAATATTTTTCTATTTATATTAAGTGCTCAACTTATTTTTGAAAGCAATCATTTCTTCCCCATTAGCCACTTACTACACAAGTTATAAGTATGATGAGTAGCATTACAATCTTGGATGCATGATTTTGGGCCTACAATATGATACACATCATGTAGATTTTCAATAATTTCATTGTTTTGGTCATCCATGTTAGTTGTTCCTAGTACTAATGTGTACATTATGGGTCTCATCTAAATCAATCTTATCAACAAAAAAAATTTGAAATATTTGACAATCATAATCAAAATTATGAAAGAATATACCCCTAATTTGTTGACCCAGTCTTCTTGAATTGTGATCAAACATTTTGTTATACATTGGTTCTAAAATATTTTCATCAACTTCAATTAAGTAATTTTATTTTCTATGCACAATTCTTGTAGGTGTTTTTAATGGTGGTTTTTGTTGAGAGGGTGTTTAAAAATTGTTATTACTCTTATTTTTTATAGGTGGGATAACATTTTCTTCATTGTTTATTTCTTCATTATATGTTTTCATGAAATTTTCTTGATTTTAATTTTCATAATTATTTGTTTCCATCTAATTTTCTTCATTCGTGGGGGTAAAGCATCATACATAGAATCATCATTAATAAAATCAAAAACTTGGAACTTTGAATGTAAACTTCCAATATTACTTGATTCATTATTGTTAATTACATTACTATTCATTTCATTATAGTAAATTTAATCATTATTCAATTCATTACGGTTAATTTCGTTATTATTTAATTCATTTTTGTCATTTGGCTCAGTATCTACAACATTTGGTTCATTAGGATTAGGATTATACCTTGTCTTAAATAAATTTATTTCATTCATAGTCTTAAATGAAGATTTTGAATTTGTATCTTATGTTTCTCTCTCAATTTTTCTAATTCCTCTAGTTTTTATTCTTCAACTTCTTCTGACCTTGAACATGATCTATCACCCATCAAGGATAATTTATAGCTTTTCAAAGGTGGGGTCAAAATAAGTATACAGGTCTTTTAGGTCCTACATAAGTACATAGAGAATGTTCATGGGAACAAAATCCTTGATTTAGGTTAAAAATAGATGTTGAAAATTGATTTTTATTTATATCAATAATAACATGATTTTATTATTCTTAATATAGATTAGGGATTAACATTTAGGGATTAGGGAATTAGGCATACAACTTACAATTTATGTTGTAGGGTTTAGGTATTAGGTATTATGGCATATGGTTTAGGTTTAATAGTGTATATAAGATCTAATCACTCTATGCCATGTAAACCTAATTCAAACTACAAAGGATCTTAATTGGGGCTAAATCAAATGGTAAATAGGGAACTTATCATTTAAAATTTAGGGTATAGTTTATAGGGTTTATGGGTTAGGGCTTAGGGATTAATGTATATATGTTTTAGGGAGTACATAGGGTCCACTATGTTTTTGGGTTCAATTAGCCCCAACATCATCACAAATTGAGCCAATTAATTAATTAGGACAATGAGTAATGTGATTTGGGCCAAATTAGGTAATGTATACCTAATTATCACTCTAAATGATGTTAATTACTTCTAAAATTATTGGTTTAGGATTTAAAATATAGGGTATAGGGTTTAATTTTTAGGGCTTGGGCTTTAATACCTATAAGGTTTAGGGTTTAGGGTACACATGGTCCAATCACAAAGATAATTGAGGATATGTTGAATCACTTCGACCTATATATGACTATAGAATGTGATTTTGGGTTGTCAGTATACCCTCTGTCATCATGCAAATTGAGTGAATTAGTCAAATGGGACAATCAATCATGTGATTTAGGCCAAACTAAGCCCTGTGAACTTAATTCTTAGTCTAAATGATTGGTTTATGGCTTAAAGAGTTTATATGTATGGTTTATATTTTAGGGATTATGGATTAGGGTATAGGTTTTAGAGCATATAAGGTACAATCATGAAGGTAATTATGGATATTAAGCTCCTTGAATCTAGATCTATGAGTAAAGAATGTGATTTTAGGCTCAATTAGCAACCACATCATCACAAATTGAGATCATTAGCCAATTTCAATAATGCATGATGTGATTTTAACTTAGTTGATCATTGTGAACCTAATTCTTAATATATAAAGGATGTTAATTGGGACTAAACTGATTCATTTAGGGTTTAGGGTCTACAATTTAAAGGGTTTGGGGTTTAGGGCTTATGGCTTAGGGTTTAAGGTAAATGGTATAGGTTTTAACATTTAAGGTATAGTATATAGTGTAATTAAATGAAATTGAGTTTCTTGAACCTATTTATGACAATTTCCTTCATTTTTGTTATTTTTATAAAAGTAGGGTTAGTGGAGCCATACATGTTGCATACATTATATAATTGATTGATCCATAAAGTTGGTTTAGGAGCTCAATTCTACCCAAATCATACCCCTAATTATAAATATTGACTAATTGGATCAATTCATGACAAGATCAAACTTAATTTTGCCCCAAATCATATCTTGCTCTTGAAGGGGTTCATAATAGCCTCAAATTCCTCTTTGATTAAATGAATTAACTCTTTGGTTAATTATATATGACACGACATTAGGGTTAATTTCACTCCAAATCACATCATATATAATTTGAATTAGGTTTAGGTGGCTCATTTTGACCCTAATTACCTCCATAATTAAACTAATCAATATTTTCATTCATTAAATAATGGCATTCTTGTTTATTATGCTCAAAAACACATTCTACACATGTAAAACTTGCATAAATAAATAATGTTTTTTTACTTCAATCAAGCTAATGAAATTAGATCTGATCAACCCCCAAATCACATTTAATAGTCATGTAATTAGGTTGAAGGGGCTCAAAATAACCCCAATTTACTTCGTATGCATAACTAGATTGGTACTCCAAAGGCTAAGTTTTGGCCATAGGTTTAAAAAATACATTTTATGATCCATCTCATGCTAAATTAGTTGTATCATAAAATGTATATTGGATTTCACCTTTAAACCAAGTAATTATAAGTAGTTAAGTCAAAATATTAAAATAACTATAAATTTTTTGAAGTCTAATGTGATACAATGACACCTAAATTCACTATCCAAGGTTAGATAAATTTCCCATATCACTTGAAATAAAACCTCTACTAGTGAGCTCAAAAACATATAAGAACATATATAAAATTCATGGTCAAGAGCAAATTTGTGTTTGTAGGTGTTATAAACATATAATGTGATCATTTTGTTAATGTGATCACATTGCTAACGTGATCATGATATTAACATGGTCATCCTATTTGAATTTTAATTCAAACACCAAGCCTTTTGGCTTGGGAATGGACTGGATTCCTGAGCCAAAGGCTTGGACTGTCAATCTACATCTGGGTCTGAGAGTTTTGACAAAAAATAACAAAATTGAAATTTAATCACCAAATACATTATGAATTTTAATGGAAAAATTCAAAAACTTAATACAATTATGATGATCACGCTCTCCTCTTTCCAAAAATATGATTTTTATAAATTTTTGACTAATTTAAGGTTTTAAACTATGCTAATTTACAACTATACCCTTTTTATATGACTACATACCACAAATATACATGCCTATACATTTTCATGTAATTTATTTTTCATTTATCCTAGTACAAAAAAAGTTATATGATCATAAACTAGACCTAATTGTACACACATTCAAAAAATGATTTTTTTAGGTAGTTAGGGGGCTGCATGGATGACTATACATTTTTTCTTATTTTTTTGGATCTATGTACTTGAAAAATTCATAAAAAAGTATCCATTGAAAAAATAAAAAAAAATATAGGTCACAAACTAGAAGATCTTATCTAAATATTTTCAAACCATATTAAATGCTACATAAAACATGGTGGGCCACATAGCCGTCTATCTCCTCTATTTTCTTTAAAAAAATAAGATTTTCTCTTCATATTTTAGATTTTTGACCTAGTTATACTTAATCATTCTTAAAATAAAATAGTGTTTTGAAAACTAAACTCTAAATTTTACATTTTATGTTGCTACACCATCTTCAAATTTGGAGTGTAGATATCTCAAATTATCTACAGAAGTTTATGTTTCTAAAATTTTAGGAAAATCATGTCCAGAAGTAGGCCCATTTTTTCTGCCCAACATTGTGTACTTACCCCCATATCACATATCGCATATAGGGGTTCCTCTAGCTACATCTATAGGGAATAGTGGATTATAGATACTCAATTGATGAGTAGGATTGTGCTACATACGTAATATAAATGGGCCTATCTAGATTATTTAATTTCATCAAAGGTAATATCTTGATTTCAATGCTGCCCTTTTTCAAATAAGAATCATGACATATTAGGTTAACCTATTGTTATACAACACAAGAACCATACATTATACATGCCCTGAATTTAGGGGAGTTATTGTATTTTCATACCTTGTACCCATTACAAATCGGTGTGTAGCTAGCAAGGGGGTAACATATTTTATTGACTACTTTCTATTTGATTATAGAAAGACTCCACGTTCAATGTGTGGATTGAATCAACAATACAATGATGTTGATGTGGAGGTAATACATTGAGGTTAAGAAACTTATCTTGTTGCTTGCATTGTGTTTGAAGTGAGTACATAATATTTTAAGAAGTGTATGCCACATTGATGCATACAATTGCATCATTCATGATACAATGTGAATGTCAAGGTAAAAGAATCACCAGTTGAGAGAAAAGGTCAACAATTGGTAATCAGTTCTTGGTGGAATGGAGAATTGGCATGTTTTATTTTAAATCAATATGCAGTGCCCACATAATACACTTAAAATGATAATATACTCCACAAATGAAAAGTAAAATCATACAAATAAAAACAACAACAAAAATATACAATTCTTCCAATGTTCCTTGCACCCTCAGGGAAACTACTAGTAACTGTTTTATATTTATATCTTTTGCATGGGGAAGGCCTTTGACAAGCCTATCACTAAATGAATTCACCTGACATAGATGAATTTTGATGAGTTAAACCCATCTTAAGTGCATAGGAAAGCTATTTATCATTAATGAAAACAATAATCCTACATTGATATAGAAATTATAAGGAATTTAAATATTTATTTTAGACAAATTAATAGTTCCTTCCTAGGTTTTTTTACACCTTCATAGATATTTATAACTATTTTGTAATTCAATAATTAAATATTAATTTTAAACAAAATATTTAAGTATTAGGTTTTAATGTGATTAAGTAATTAACAAAGGTGCCATGTGCCAAGTCCCTTCAATAATTAAAAAAGACAAGATTTTAGAGGAGAATAAAATAAACATTCTAAGAATGAAATCACATCTTTAACATAGACTTCATCCATATACATAGTTTTTTTAGAGATAATAAAACAAAACAAAATATAGTTTGTAGAACCATATTGATCATTAAAGATAATATATTTTTGCTATAATCACTTACATTTTAATGGTCTACTCAAAATGTTGGATTTTATGTGATATAGTCTATAAAAAATAAAATGTATTAAAATAAACCTTATTAAAATATTAATTATGTAAACTCATTAAAATGGTATCCATAAAACTATTATCAAGTATGCATGGTCATTATAAGGTTAACTAGTAAATACTAGCATAGACAATGTAATTGATGTTCTAGTTAGCCATTATAGTGTTTACCTAAGTAGAATGACCATGTCTTTCATGCTAATCACTTACTTGGTTTTCCAATTATTTACCCACTCTACTCGACTATTTAACATCCTCCCACCTATGACAATGAACCCCCACACACCATTTTCATCCACTGCTCTTTGATATGTAAGTGGTTTTCTGTTTGATTTTTTTCTAACCAAAAATTTTGATGGGCTTATTTATAGTTTACTATCAAGTGAGAAAAATTGAAATGTATCAAAATTCTTATTTTACATACATCACAATTATTAATGACACCCTTAACCAACTTGTATTAGTGACGTCCTTTCCCACCTTGGGTTGTAGGGTTTTGTTGATAAAACAACCTTACCATTGTTGATAATGTATATATTTGGAATTTTAGATACCTTGATTACATTATGAGATGAACATATTAGTTTTGGTTCATAACAAGATAACACTATGAAGACCTATAACTCAAAAAATTATATTAATGTGGTTTTTATGTTTCCATAAAAAAATGATTTAAAAACTGATAAAAATAAATAAAAAGAAAACTTATTAACATAGATTCGTAAGGAATATTATGATAAAACAAGAGACAACCAGTAATAACATCTCATTTATTTGTGATTAAATGTTTATAATATTTATTTTAATTTAAAATAGTGGAACCTACTAGCTAGTATGTTCAATCTTATATCCACAAATATTACTTTATGTTTGCATTAAGAAAATTCTTAGATAATTATTTATGTTTTATTCTTGAGATTCTCTGAATTCTGAAATAAAATTGAAATGTTATTATATTTAACTTCCATTCAAAATAATTTATTTTAAATTTAATAATATTTATCTTCCATGCCTTCAATATCAAAAATATAAATTTAGGGGATCTTCCGCCTTATGATAGAAAATTTGTATTTAAATAAAAATTTGATATATAAATTTAAATTTAGAATATGATTTAATTGAATATAATTTCAATGGTGTATGTATTCATGTAGGATTTTTGACTATGGGATACTAATGATTTAATAATCTTCTTAAGTCATGCTAGTTGAAATTTAATGAAAATATGCATTTTTTATCGATACTTTCCATTCTATTGGAAAAGAATACTCAATTACTCATAAAAGTTGACAATTGAGTGCAACTAACATTTAGTACAATCAAGGAAAAAATATGTTTCTTCGTAAAACTATGCATATGTATCTCAAAGTGTTATATGGAAGATCATTCAACATATAACTAGTCATGCAAAAGATTAGATTGCAAGATGATAGTTGAAAACATCAATTACGACTTTACAAATGACAAAATCTTTTTTTTTGTATTTATCGAGTGAAAATATAATCTATCTTAGTTGTTTTTGGCCCATCTCCACTAGAAAAATTTGTATGCTACATTAAAATGCCATATTTGTTTCACATATAAGTGGCATGAATTTTATCCCTTTCAATCCCTCAATCTAATCATTTGTGTAATATCAAAGTTGGGCTTACGATTTGTTTCATATAATGTGTTTTCATAATCAACTTTAGTTTTTTTCTCTTTTAATTAAGATAACTTTCTAGATGATGGTATTGACAAGTATAAAACTTCTATTTAAAGTAAAGAACATGTGACAATATATTATATTATTAGTTGGTTCAAAGGTCCAAATGATGCCACAAGGAACTGTTTAGTAGTATACAGTTTGCTTAAACAACCTAACACCTAGTGCAAAAAACTAACATTGAATCCTAATCCATTAATGCACTGTGGTACCTTCTCTTAGTCCGTCTCACTATAACCATGTCAAATAGCGATCTTGTAAATTTCCTTTGTACACTCTTTCACAATTAGCTTGTTTTTTTTACAGATTTTACAAATTCTTTGATAGATCCAATTGACAATATCCAAACAGAAACATGGATTTTTATTTCAAAATGATCCTTTCCTAATAAGTGATTTTGAATTTACCCTTACGATTCTACTCACATTGTACCTCCTTCCACCACAGAGTTGCATTCCTCTTTAAATTTGTATGTACGACCTTTGTCTTGTGCTCATATGATACTTCATCACTTGGTCAAATTATTCTTCCATTTCTATTAACCAATCTGCCAACTCTTCTAGGGTAAATGTTCTAGTAAAACATGAAACCTTCAATTGCATTCCTCTTCTTATTTTAGATATGGTTTTAATAAAGCTATCTTCTTCCTCATCCAATCACTCATGTGTTGGATCTTCATCTTCATCCTCTTCTTATTAGTTATGTAAGGGAGAATGGAATACATGTGGAAAGAGTTAGAATTGGTTATTGAAGGGGTTATACACATGCATGATTATTATCGGGTCTAACCACTATCAATTTTGACACAGGGATCCCATAGTGTATTTCGTGAAACATTTTACAACATAATATAATATTATGAATTACTGATCATAACTAGGAAGGCAAAATGATTAAAATGAATATATATATAGAAAGCAATGAATGTAATCTTTGTATATAATCTCTCTATATAATAAATGTTAGTTATCATATAAATATTATATAATATACAATTTATTTTTTATTTATTACAAAATAATTATCTTATATAATATATATATATATATATATATATATATATATATATATATATATATATATATATATATATATATATATATATATATATATATATATATGAATTTTATATATATTATAAAATATATATAGATATTAAATTATATAAAATATATAAATATTATATTATATAATATATATTTTAATATAGTTTTAAATTTTTAAATATAAAAATTATGAAAAAAAACCTAATTAGTGAGATAGCTAATTAGACAGAGGAATAGTAAAAGAGGGATATTAGACTTTGTCGAGCATGGGAGGTCAAGAAATTTAAGTGAGTGTCATACATATGTGGATGATGGGTCATCCACTATAAAAATAAGCATATTAGGAATTAACAATCAAGTAAGATATGTGGTAAGTTTGATAGAAACAAACCTACAATTGTACCCAACAAACCTTCCAATTTTAAGGTAAGATACCCATTGTAGAAAAAAGGAAGACGAACCATACACCTTTGTACCAAGAACCATAATGACCCCACATAAACAAGTTAATGCCTAAATTCCACACCATAAACATTTGTTGAGTTGGTCACAAAACTCCTGTTGAGTTATTTACCCTGACACGTATTGCAATCTAAAGAAAGGCAAGTGATGAACACAAATATCACAAGAGACACAATGATGATGATGATGATGATGATGATGATGATGATGATGATGATGATGATGATGATGATGATGATGATGATGATGACGACGACGATGACGATGATGATGATGATGATGATAATGATGATGATGATCATCATTAAATGGATTTTGGAATTTTGATGCATTTTAGATGATTTTGTGCTTGACTTTTATCGAAATTCTTTGCTTATTAAGATGCTGAGATGCCTAACATAAAATTAAATTCTCAATAAGTTCCATTAATCTCTTTTATTTAGAAGTAATTTCATTCATATGAAACAATTTCTTATTTGGATCTAAAATTACAGGGAATGGAGATTGAAATTTCATAAAATTTGCAATCGGTTTAAGAAATATCTATTATTTTTTGTTCCTTTAGCTTGTATTTAATTTTTTCATTTTTTAAATCAGTTTTGTCATTTATCTCAAAATAAAATATTTGCTGATCACAATGAATGGTCCTCGTAACATTCAATTTGTAGAAGTAGAACAAAGGAAGCTAAATTGTAACATTCATATCATATATTTTCACTCTACTAAGGAAACATTTTCATTATGTTACTTATGGCATATTATCATTTATATCATTTAACCCATGAAACAATTTTGGAGCTTTCTTTATGGTGTTCAATTCAACAATATGTGAAGCTTTCAGGTCTTGATGGTTATGACAATAGTTGTAGGTTGCGGTTGATGAACTACATTAAACCAAGGTGGACGAATTACCTCAAACTTGGGATTAAACAAGGGAAATTCTATATTTCACATTCTCACCATCCAAGCCAAAAATGTAATTTAACTTTCATTTCCATTATTTATAGACAAATGCCACTTTCAAATAACCATAAATACATGTGTACATCTAGATGAGAAGTAATATTGAATAAACCAACATAAATCCCATAAAGTACATCATAACCCCCCATTACCATCAACATGGTCAACTACATTATAAACTACCATTGCACTTCATGAAGATTCAAGGATATACAAAGTATTAAGAAAATGATATATCCCACATATAATTGCAAAGTGATAACAAAGGATCCTTTTCAAACAAGGGAATTGAACCATGTGATTCAAGGATACCAACAGTAACAAGAAAGGAATATAATTCAAATTTAATTGCAAAGTGATAGTAAAGGATACATTTTTAACCAAGGGAATTGAACTACATGTAGATTCAAGGATACCCAGATTTAATTGCATAGTGATAGAAAAGGTTGTCTTTGACATACCAAATCCTCATTTGAAAAATGCATCTTATACTAGCACTTTCAACAAAACTATAGCAATGTCATCTCTAAAAGTTAAATAAAATAAATTTTATTCGCTCAAAATTCAAAATTCAACACAAATGTAGATGAACATTAAAGGAATGACATCAATTAAGAAATTTAGTGAGGTAATTATCTCAAAATTATCAATCGCCTTCGAATGTGGTCCTTTTAGCTACAAAAATACACATATTTAAGGCCAAAAAACTAGGGAAAATAAAATTCTAGCAAGATTATAAAGATATTAATGAATGTATACCAATTCCATTGTGATAACCATGACCCCCATAATGACCATGCCCACCACGGTGATCTCATCCTTTAAAATATTTAGTACCAAGCTATTAGCACAATTTAGACATTAATATTTTAGTAAAACCAATAGAGTCATTAGCATTTCAAGTTGTAATCAAATGAACAAAATTACCCTATTCTTTTTTCTATTAGATTTTTTAAAGTAAAACCAATAGAATCAATGTCATTTCAAGTTGTAATCAAATGAACAAAATTAACCTGTTATGTTTTCTATTTACTATCTTTAAGGAATTTATTTAAAAACTACAAGATGATAGTCAGCATAATTAAATAATGAAAGAATGGCCCTTGAAAAAAGACACAATTGTCTTGTCTAATCTAAAACAACAATACATCACATTTTAAGATAGTCCCAACACAACACAATGTAGTATAAACTTCAATATTACAAGAGCTGTGAGATGGAACATCTAAAATTATTAAGGTTGGTTTAAGCGGTTATGGTGTAATGGTAAAGTAGTGTATTTTTCCTCGTTAACCTTAACAAAGAAAAAACTGTGCAGGTTAAGATTAGTGTAAAATTCAAAATGTGCTTATTTAAAGCACTATCACTCTGCCCATCTGTGACAACCTATTTGGTCTAATCAATATAAAATTCAAAATGTGCTTCTTTATAGCACCACTATACATATTTATGACAACCTATTTGGTCTGGTCAACCTTTGAAATGTCGAGGATCTAACCTCTGACCTCATTCTTAACATGCACTTTTCAAAGAAAATTGCTAGATGATGGACCCCTTCTCAACTCTTAATAGATCCCTATAATGAGTCTAGGCATGCTGATGTGGGCTACCCTTAAAAAAAAAAAAAATTTACGAAGGTTGAGAAATAGAGGAATTAATATACAAAAATAAAATGTGCTTTATAGTAAGACTCTGCTCA
The DNA here is from genome assembly GCA_037957365.1 of Torreya grandis. NCBI lineage: Eukaryota > Viridiplantae > Streptophyta > Pinopsida > Cupressales > Taxaceae > Torreya > Torreya grandis. Next base: position 190,000 of record JARHVA010004150.1, on the reverse strand, counting down.
TTTCTGACAACATATTTCAACCTTTTAAATGTGGGAGATCTAACCTTATTCCAAGCTTGCATCTTTCAAATCAAATTGGTAGATAATGGTCCTCCCCACTTCCCAACTCTTCGTAGTTGGAATAATAAAAATAAGCTAACATGAATTAACTGAAACTACCTACCCCATGTTCACCAACATTATTTACTCAATTTCTTAGACTATTGTAGGAGTGGATTTCAATAAACAATATACCTACACCTTTAATTTCTTTAGATGCTACAAATATTTTTTCACTGATATTTTCAATTGAATAAAAGAGGAGCTTCGCATCAGGGGCAATGTGTTTTGTTATTATGAGAGATCTACTTACACTAGTTATCATGAATTTGAACATGTTGCTTCCATTTCTCCCTTGTTCATTAAGGAGGGGAAAATGGAAGATAATAGAAAGAAGAGAAAAAAGAAGATAAATTAGGATTGAAACATCGATAGATTATTTTGGAGTTGTGCTCTACCGAGGACTAAAAAGATCACCTTTAGGATGGATTAAATCAATCTTAAACTGGCTTCTTCCTTAAGCCAAGTAGTTGTTAATAAAGATAACTCTTTGTTCAACAGGCACAATCCCCCATATAATAGTAGGTGGATGACTGATCTTCACACAACCTAACTCTCCTCATTACACTCATACTATAGCCATCTATACTCATGGCACCGGTCTGACTATCTATAGTTTCAATGCTACCCTTCACTTTCTATGCAATGGAAAAAATCCTCTATCTCTATGGAAACCTATCTACCCTATATATATGGGTAATTGATAAATGAGTGCTCACATGCCCAACTCTCCTTGTGGCCTTCAGACTTTCATAATATTCTAAATGGTTATTTACATCAACTACTAAAGCTGCCCCTATTAAAAAGACCCCTTACACAAGAGGAACCAATACCAATTGGGTAGTGGAAAAACTATATAACACAAACGTTTGAAAAGAATACATCAAATTTGAAAAGGAAATTCATCGATAATGTTGACATCTAATTTTTTTTAGAGATCCATCGCAAACACAATCAAATTTATATTTACGTGAAAGCATGAAATAATCCTACTTTAGTAAAATCTACTATTTGTGGCAACAAAAGATCTCCATAGTTAAAAAAGCTTTTAAGATATATTCTTGTTTGAAAGACCTATATCAGTGTCATCTCAATCAATAGTAGAAGAAAATATTTGACTCTTAGAATAGTCAAAGTACCGATTTCCTTAGAAATTTTATTCCTTAAAAAGCATTACAAAAAATCATGCTCTAAAGTACATTCAACTGCATATGCTCACCAGAACTAATCTTGGTTTGAAATTTACATACCTGGACTGCATGTAGGACTTTTGCATGGCTAACCCCCTTGGCTAATCCTGGTTGAGAATTAAGAGTACTAGGTGTTTCTGAGACACCATAATCCAAGTGCCCAAATTGTGTTTCACCATTTATATATGTATACATTCCAAGATCTTGCTTTCTTCCCTCATGGCATACACCCTCATATTTATGCTCACTGGCAAAGTGATAGACTCCAAGACAATGAATTTTGTCTACAAATTACACTCCAGAATAGGTAACTCCATTTTTGCATCCAATCAATCTTTCTTCAATACATTTACAGAAGATTTTAGGAAATTTACTGCTCCATCCACAAAGAGATGTAATGAATTAATGCAGCTAAACAAAGCATTAATAGACTAAAAAGAATCAACCACAAAGTGTTAGCAGCAGAGGTGTAATAAAAAAGGGCCTCCATAATTTTTCCTCTCCTTAGATCTAGTACCTATATAGTGGGTGCTCATAGTACATGGATGGAACTTCATAAATTCCTTCTAAATTCATCGACATTTGTGATTGCCTACACGATTTATTACAATATTAATATATAATGAATAAAAAAATAGTTATTTGATAAAGAATAAAATGCAACATTGATCACACTTTTATATGATTTAGTATGATCATTCATCTTCAACCTTTCATATTATTTATATGACTCTTTGGTTACATATAGAAATTGTGTGAAGGTTAACAATATATTAACAACATTATTCATATGAAACCTAATCATGTATATGCAATGCATGTAAGCATAATCAATGTGAACATTACCCCCAACACAGTTTAGTAATGAAAAACATTGATATAACTGATCTAAATTGGCCCATAAAATCATATCAATAGAACATCAACCTCTATAATCATATTGCATCTGGCACCCAAAGTTCCTATTCTCTAGGTTAAACCCAAAAACTTCTTAAACCATTATCTCAATAAAAAGATAGAGGTATGACATTACCAATCCTTATTTTCATCTTTATTCCATTTTATCCCTTTATCTTGTCAATTCCATTGGTCTGATTTTGTTTCTGAATCGGGTGAAAAATTCTCTAATTACAAGATAGTAGTCTTCCCTGATTTCAAGATGTTAAAAAGTAAAGATTTTGAAGGTATTGTGATGCTCTTATGCCAATATTATGATTTGGTTAATAATGGAATAAATTTGAATTAATTAGATTGATTAAATACTATACCCAAAATTACATACCTGAAGCGGTAATACACAAGACCATGCTTGAAGCCCCATTTAAATTCTCCAACATACCAACTTCCATCCTCACAAGTCTGCAAACTATAAACATGGCTTTACCCATTAGACCACTCCCTTGCATACATATTTGTAGTATAATATATATATATATATATATATATATATATATATATATATATATATATATATATATATATATATATATATATATATATATATATATATATATATATATATATATATATATATATATATATATATACACCATAGCCATGCCTCAAGGCCTGTTTATATTGACCCCTATACTGGCTACCCCTAACCTATGTCTCAACCCCATACCCAACATATTTTCCATCCACCCAGTAACCCTCATATCTTTAGTTAACATAGCATTAATAAACACCTTTGCTAGAGCATTTCCCCTGATGAAACTCACCCTCATACATATCTACATTGATGTAGACCTCAACTCCTTCCCTGTTAATCTTGGCCCTACTTTCACACTTGGGATTGAACCCAATAGTCCATGTTACAGATGGGTTGCCATTCATTCTCCTCCTATGGGTGATTGAAAATGCATCCAATGAAAAACCCATGAAACAACAAGGAAACCCTAGCTTTACCCAAGATTTGAGCCCCTAACTAGTATCATAGAAGGTAGCCTAAACCCAAGCCTCAAATTGGGAAATGCAATTTTTAGTGATATAACAACTGTAATCACAAAAACTAGTGCAAAAAAAAAATCAAACCAGATACCTCTTACAATTCCAACCTCTGAATATGAATTACTCAATGTGAGCCCATCTTTAAATCGCATTGCATCAAATTCTTGGACCTATAATTTCTATGAAAAATATTGACTCACCTATTAACCTCGAAGATAAGGGCATAAAGAGGAAGCATTATATATCTACATAAAAAAATGTATAAAAGTCCTAAAATCATCATGAGATAAGAATGAAAAAGTATTCCTTCAAATAAAATAAGACATTTCATGTTTAATGATGATGTACTTGGCATGGTGGGTACAGTAGTTGCTGGCACTTCCCAAAATGGCCCTGGACACACTCGACAATTCAAGATCCCTAAAAATTTACGTATCATACATGTACATGGATTTTTCCATCAAAAGGAATAAAAATAAAAAAACATAGAGGAAGGCAGAGACAATGAATTGTACCTTTTGATAGCTCCATATCCAGTGCTGCCGATCACTAACATCTCTGTCGACTGCTTCTCTATGACATGGCAGAGCATGTTCCTTACATCTCCCTCTATCATCTCAAATTCAATATCATGCACTTATACACAATTATAGACTAGGATTGTTCCATGGTTAGAGTAGATCTCATAGCTTTTCCCCAAAAATGAAAAATAAAAACAACTAATCGATCAACTATGCCATAATCCCACCAATTTTTTTAAGGCTCTATTCTTGATTTTCTTAAGATCCATTTCCAATGTTGGTAACACCTCTATTGTGCCTGAAACAAATACCACAATGTTAATGGATCGAATCCTAAAATGAGAACTGGGAAAAGAATTAGATTACCTAAGCCTGCCATGTGTAGGACAGAGGTTGCAAGAGGGCGGGCATAGTGACAGAAAAAATAGAGCATAACAAAAAATAGAACACACAGATTGCTACAGCAATCATGGAACAAGATTTTTATTAATCTTCTTGAATCTTGCAGATCTTCTTAATCTTGCATATCTTTCTCAAATTACAATATTGCCCCATGGGTCTAATAAATAGATTTGAAAGCAAACAATAATTAGAAAGTCAAACTGAAGACTAATTTTAGTCTTTACATGCAAACTAAAATTGAACTGCTTCTCTAGTAGTTTAAGTAACTATTTGATAACTGTTGTGCATGCATGAGGAGTGGAGAAATTATCTCCAGTCTCTAACACTCCCCCTTAATTTCTACCACTAACTACTTTAGCATTTACAATGCTTAAATTATTTACCATTCTTGCCATAGCTACGTTGCTAGTATCTGCCATTGATGGCATACATCTCTACACTCATTCTATCTACCAGCTTCAGCTAGGATGCTTTTCTTTTACAAAATATACTACCTCTCATGCAGAATACACCGCCTTGCAAAATACATCACCTTATATGTGGAATACACCACCTTGCAAAATACATCGCCTTATATGTGGAATACACCACCTTGTGAAATACATCACCTTATATGTGGATTACACCACCTTGTACTTCCAATTGCTAGCATAAATAGATGCAATCCTACAAAATTACTAAACATCTTCATACAAAATAAATAAAATTTCTCAATGAGCATTCACTCAGCATTTAAGACTGAGGAGTAGCCTGTCGAAAGGCTATCAATAGACATGCTTATGTCTAACACTGCAAGCTTCCTACTTGCTTACCTTTCTTTCACCTAATGCTTAACTACTCAGGTTTCCTCTCAGGACTTCGCTGGATTCTTTCCACATTGGTCTAGATTTGCCAATGATTGGCCTAATCTTTAGACACTTTGATAGCTTCACTCGCTATTCAACACACACACTTTCACAGCTTCACTTGCTATTCAACACACACATTTTCATAGCTTCACTCATTGTGTAAAACAAGCTCTACAAAGCTCATCTTTTCAAACATGGCATTGCAGCCGTCAATGCTATAATCTGAAGAGTTTTTTTAGAAAAAAATAGAGCATATAGAATAGAAAAATAAGAACATAAATATAAAATGGGATTCTTCGGCATTCATCTTGGAAGTATCTAAGCACTTTCTTCAGAGCAATCTATCCACACTCTTCTTCTTCTTCACCACTACCTTTGGCAATATTCTTCCAGCTACTTTGTTTGCTTCTTTTAGTTTCTAGTGCTTTTACACTCTCTCAGCTCCACATTTATGTGGCTGGAATGGAAATAGATTTTGTTGATAGGTCTGCTCAGACGTATTGTGTCGAGTCTTATCTCTATTACACTGTGATCAAGATTCAATGCTCTAACTTCCATGTGTTAGCCGCTTTGATAAGCTTCTGTACGTTTCTTTACATGTTTCAGACTTCTTAGCTGTTAGCTCAGGCTGAGCATCGATCAAGCAAATGAAATGCTTCCCATGTCTTAGGCATCACTGTGCAAGCATCTTCTTTCACACTCGCTAACTGCTCACTCTAATTGCTTTGACACTCTTTCTATCTAATGCTACAACTCAAACACTTTTTCTTTAAAACTCAGTTGGCACTTTGCACCTCACTTGCCATAGCCCTTACACAGCTTCACTCCCACAGTCTACCAGACTGCTCATTTGTTCTTGAGCAGCTGCGCTTCTGTATGCAGGGTACTGCTTCTCCCACAAACTACCTGTCTCAGTAGGTTCTTTCACTGGCTGCATTCATTGGCAGCACTTCACCTTCTAAGGCCAGAGTGTTAAGCTGGCTCTGAACCTTCTTCTGCATGGATCTATAGGGTCTAAATTTTTTTTGCAACTTCCTAGGATTCTCTCCATGGGCTCTGATACCATTTGACAAAAAAATAGAGCATAATAGAAAATAGAACACACAGATTGCTACAACAATCATGGAACAAGATTTTTATTAATCTTCTTGAATCTTGCAGATCTTCTTGATCTTGCATATCTTTCTCAAATTACGATACTGCCCCATGGGTCTATTAAATAGATTTGAAAGCAAACAATAATTAGAAAAGAAAATTGAAGACTAATTTTAGTTTTTACATGCAAACTAAAATTGAACTGCTTCTCTAACAGTTTAGCTAACTGTTGTGCATGCATGAGGAGTGGAGAAATTATCTCCAGTCTCTAACACATAGATGAGAAAGGGTTTAAATGTGTGATGATCTGCATGGATGAAGGGAAGAACCAGATGATTGAGGGTCCATTGTAAGGTGTAGTCTCTCTCCTAGCTATTATCGACTCTAACCACCATTCATCTCTAAGTTTCTATCATTTCTCTAGACTAATCATCTCCTTTGGAAATACCACATGCAAAAACCATGGGCACCCCAAAATGTGACTCTCCATAAACCAACTAATAAAACCATAGAAACATATTTTATATTGTTATCTTATGTGAGATTGATCTTTTGGCATTGGGACGTAATAGCAACACCTACATCATAATATAATTAGAATCTAAACTTCTTTACATTCTTGTTATAGTAAAAACACTAGGATTGTTAAAAAAAATCCTTTAGAGTTGTATATTTATCTTAATTTCAAGCCTAAGAAAGTAATGAATGTGGTACATTAAGGTCCCCATCTCATGTTAGGGGTTAACTAAACATTTTTCAAAAGGTGTTGTTAAGAAATTATAAGTTTTTAAATTCATTTTAGATTTCATGTAATTTTTTTAATTCCTACTATAAGATTATAGGGGTTTAAATTTATTTTACGTCCCATGTAAAAAAAATATTCCTGATATAAGAACACCTATTTTCATGTATTTATCTAAAAAAAAATACATTCAAAAGTTTCTAACATATTGCAACCTTATAATATTTGAGTTGATAAATCAATACATGTAGATGGTACTTGGTCTTGGGATGCATGCATTTTGGTTTGATCAATAAATCAATTCAACTGATAAAATACAGAGCATAGTTAGTGAGATATTTAATCATAGGAATAGAAGGGGAATACATTACATGGTAATCTTGCACAATTTTTCCTAATTTGGTTGCTTCTAATAGAAACTTTTCCATCTGCACATTCTTGTAATTAGCTCTTTTATAAAGAAGTAGCTTTATCTATAAACTTTAGGGAAGCAAGGTAAACCTGTTGAAGAATCTGAGTCATATCTTTGTGTACAACCTTTAATGAAGCAAGATACCTATGCTAAAGAATCTGAGTCTTAAGAATAAATTTCTTAGACTAGTTGAAACTTCTTGAGTTGAAACACTAGATATTACCTATGCACCAATAATATGTTGCTCAAAAATATCTACAGTAGTCAAATAACGTTGAAGGAGTTCTTTATTTTTATTTTCTGAATATGTTTCCAAATTCAAGTGCTATAATAACTTACCCAAAGTAGCAGCCAGTGTCTCATGCAAATATTTGTGTCCAAAATATTAGTATTGCATACTACCTATCGATGGTATGTATTAATTTGTTTAAGAATTTGAATGAATTTTAAACTACCAAACTCTTTTTTTTAATACTAAAATGGAAGTTTTTTAATTTCTTTGTTGATGATGCTTTAACTGTCCAATAATGTTGATGTCTTCATTTGTGAATGCTGAAAAGCAATAGATGAATAGGTGCCTTTTGCACTTAAGAATCGAGATAATTGAATCTTGTGCATTTCCTAAGCTAAATATTTGAAATATCTAGGATGTATATTATCATCTTCTTTGGGAAGAAATTTCAAGCTAATATCAATCTATTCACCAATCTTGGTAGGTTGATGATGTGTTATTTTCAAATAAATATTGTCTTGATTTATCTCATTGGCATGAATACATTCTAAATTAAAATTACTAATGTTTAATCCTCGAAAACAGTTTGGCTAACCAAAACTTATTTTAAGTAACTGAAGTGGAATAATCTCATTCATTTTAAATAAGTGTTATCACACTTGTAGTCTAACTTGCAAGATTATTATAATCAGTTGATTCTAAATACCCATCACATGTGCCATCATGGTCATAATATCAACTACCATAATGGATTGAAACTATGTTCTTATTGAAATATCTGGTAATTGTAACCATGACTTGGATACTTTTTTACCTAACTGGATCTTGCATAATTATTTATAGGAGTCCATATAATGTTATCTTGTGAATTGCCTTGATTATCCACTATAATAATTTGAATATCATGTCTCTGCAAATTTTGTGTTCTTCATGTGTTCATACTCTTTCTTCCTCTGAGTATCACTTCGGGTGATTTTAAAATTTTAAACTAAGACCATTTTTAGGAATAAATTTAAATATATTGAAATTACATTATGTTTTCTATTCCCACATAAAACAAGGTGGGATTATTTTAACTAGTATAAAAGCACATAAAGAGAAATTTAGTTCTTCAATTATTCTAGAAAGATGAAATGAATTTAGTCCTATGCATATTGCTCAATGGATTAATTTTTCACACTAATAGACACATGATAATGCCAGAGGAACAATGGAAAACAAATTACAATAAAAAACAATGAATTGAGGAAGAGAGGAAGAGATCTAGCCATGTAAAATATATTAAAATATGTATGTTGGTTGGAAAGTTTTGTCCCTGCATAAATGATAATCTATTACAAGTTATTCAACTCTTTCCATTAATTTAGAAAAAGTGGTATATTACATACAAATAAAAAATGGAAATGAAAAATAAATTCTTTTAAAATGTATAATGCCAGAAATTTTGATTATTGTCTATATGATAGTATACAATATATAACATCACCTCATATTCTTAAGAAACACTTTAATGTAAAACACTCAAAAAAGATATCATCCATCTTTCAAACTTAAATAAATTATAAAATAGTTGGTTGGATACCATACATGGTTTATTTGTACATTGATGTTCTTTTTAAGCTCTATAAAATCATTAAAAGGATGAATATTTAAATACAAAAATTATGATATGTCTAGGAGATTTAAAATTGGCATCATTTTAAAAAATCTAAAATTCACCTTGATTTCAATACTCCAATGAAGGAGATGAAGATGAAAATAAAAACATCCCTACAATCCCATGGATTTCATCATTCAAAAAAGACTCATATGTCATAAATATATATAGGAGATACTTTATAAATCTAGACAACGACTGATTAAGGACCACCCATATACAACATTTGCATGATAGTCTCTGTAGCAAATGTTATCAAAGAAAATATTCTCATTTTAGTAACGTGAAATTGTAATAAAGCAATGTATAATCTATAGCACCAAATCTCCTAGACTCAATACCATTATTAGCAATTTTAAATGGGACACATTGATATTTTAAAATAGAATTAAACAAACACTCACATGGAATATATATCAGCATTACCATAAAGTCTTTTGTACTCAAATAATTTCACATTTGGATAGATGTAGACATTATTATAAGTAGAAATCAAATATAAATTACAATTACAAATCACAATATTAAAAAATAAACCAAATAATATATAAAGGAAATGTCTAGGCTAACTATGTTGACAAAGGAATATGAGAGAATATGTTAATATTACATCAATGAATTAAACCCAAGATTCCTATGAACTACAATAAAACCCAACTCAAAATGATATTTGAACTCAATTCATATGAACTACAATTCACCCAACTAATATCATTCATATAACAAACACAAAATATTTTGTAAGATGTTGTACTTTTGATGTTCATATTGACATTTAAAAATTGTGGAAGAATATTAAAGGGAGAAAGATAATTTTTTTCACTATGCTTGAGCCACTTCATTTCTTTCATTGATAAATTTCAATAAATCCACTCGAGCCACTATTGTAGTCAGATCACCTAATGCTTCTTCATTGCTTGGTATATTATGCTCATTGTCATTGACATAAATTACCTTATTGTCATCCTCCCCATATGTTAACAACATATTATGCAATATGAAACATTCTAGAATGGTATTCGATAACATTTGCAAATTAGGTTGACAAATTTTAGAATGAAAAATTTGCCATATATTCTTTAGCCTTCTGAATGCACATTCAAAAACAATTCTTGTTGAAGATAGCTTAAAATTAAATTCTTTTTGACTAGTTATTGAAGGTCAATAAAAAGGAGTAATTAACCATGGTAATAATTGATAATCATAATCACTAATAATATATTCTCTCACAGTTGTTGAAACAATGGAAATAGAATGATCATTAAGCCTCTTCCCACCTTCACATAATCTATAAAACAAGGAATTTTGTAATAGTCTAGTATCATTAACAAAACTAGGCCACCCAATGAAAATATCCATAAAATGCATATTACTATCGATAATGGCTTGCAATGACATGCTATAGTTGTTATATTTTTCATACCAATCTAAGAAACACTCATTATATGGAAGGTTAAATTAAATATGAGTCACATATATAGCACCATAATAATTTGCAAAGCTTTGATTTTTTTGAAAACCTCCTTTGATATGCTCAATCATTAAATACTTATTTGGCCATTGTACATGAATTATTAAATGCATGTGCACAGAATTAATGAGATTGTTTATAATGGTGTTTATTTTCCACAACAAAAAATCTCACTAATGGTAATCATTATCACTCCTTGTGACAACCCTAAAACTACAATGGCCACTTTTTCTCAATTAGAAACACCCTAATCTTCATAGATATCATAAAAGATAACTGTATATCTTCTTGACTAAGGTCTTCCTTCAAAAACTCATAAATAAATGTGAAAAATATGTAGGGCAACCTAAAAATGTTGCAAAACCTTTCATCATCACAACTAACTTTAAATATATAATTGTTCCACCAGTGTAATGAATGAGGCTTGATATACCATTCATTTTGAATCCTCCCTTCCCATTGATAATTACATAATATTGTTTCAAGGAACATATTTCCTTGCTCAGAAGTGATTGCATGGATCTCCACATCCATTTCAACATTTGATGGCATTGTGATTACAGATCAACATATGCTATGTTTTTTTTATACACGTCACATAATGTTTGAATCTTGAATATCATACCAAATTTATAATGTCCATTAGAAAATAATAGATGCATTTTATAGGAGTACATTTACTATTTATACTAATTTACAATACATTTTGTGACAAGAGATATTATTGAAGATCACAATTCAAAATCCCCTACAAAAATGACAAATCCACAATGAAATTTCCATTCAATATCATTGAGAAGGCTACACTTTGACTACAAATTATGACATAAAAATTGTAACATATATAGCCAAATAATATGGTTCTATCTTTTCATAAAATATAATAAAATTACTTAGATGTTCGCATAGAATAATTTTATATCATACATAATAAGCAAATATGTGAGATTACACACCAATAATTGACAAAAGAATAGAATACTAGATAATATAATAAAGCCACTTCTAAGGGGCAACCTCCACAATAATGCATAAAGAGCATAATACTTAACATGATGATCAAAGACTAACCACTACCTCATAAATATAGTCTACTTAGCAATGGTTATTCCATAGGCTGACTTAACCAAGAACATGGAGAAATCTAACAAGAATATAAAAGAGTTATGTAAGCAATAAGTTAGCCACACATATCCTACAACACTCCAAATGATAAGGGCATAATATGCCCCTCCCCTTAAAAACAATGTTGTCCTCAAAGTTGAGTCAACTATAGATGTTGGTGCACAAAGGATTCATCCTCCCAAGTAGCATCTTCATGGGAAAATTTTTTCCATTTGATAAGGTACTCCTTAATCGCTCGTGACCATAATTGCTTAGTGCATATCTGAAGGATCACCTCAGGATCAAGAATAACTCTTCCTTCCTCATCTAGTTTTGGTAACTTGATTTGGTTAGAAACTTTGTGTCTAATGTCTTTCTTTAGGCATGATACATGAAATATTATATGTATGTGAGTGGAAAAAAGAAACTCTAACCTGTAAGCCACATTAATAATTTTTTGTAAGATATGATAAGGCCCATAATACTTAGGGGACAACTTGTTATCCTTTTTTTTTTTGCTTCAAGGACATCTATTTATATGGATGTAAGTGAAAAAATACCCAACCACCACTACCAAAGTACCTCTCACTCATGTGTTGATTTGCCTACTATTTCATGTGATTCTAGGCCATGGCTAAATTTTCATGTAAACTAGCAAGTACCTCCTATTAAATATGAATATGTTTTTCAAATGCATGAACCTTGGGATGAACCTTCAATATTGAAGTGATGAATGGAGAGTGGTATCCATATAGTTGTATAAATCAAGGCATTTTGGAAGAACTACGAACAAAATTATTATACCACCATTCAACAAGTGGTAACTAATGAACCCATTTATCTTGTTTATCAAAAATAAAACAATAGAGATATACTTACATACATTTGTTGACTACCTTAGTTTTTCCATTTGATTGAGGATGATAGGATGAACTATGAGCCAAATGGGTGCCCAATCATGCAAATAACTCAATCCAAAAATTAATAGTGAAGATGGGATCTCTATCACTGAAAATGATCTTAGGGGTACCATGAAATTTCTTAACTGTATTGAAAAAAGTAAAATTTATTGTACTAGCAACAAATGACTATGATAAAGAATAAAAATGAGCATACTTACTGAGATGATTTACAACAACCATGATAACATTTTGACCATCAGATCTCAGTAACCCTGTAATGAAATCCATAGACACATCTTCTTAATGTTTTATAGGGATGGATAAAGGCTTCAAAAGACATAGGATTTTGATGGTTTCTCCTTTATTTTGTGTTGATGCAGTGGATTGCACCCAAGGCAGGAGGCCAAGCTCCTACCTTCCACATGCAATAATGGAAACTCCCCTCTCACCTGTGGGACTGGCGAAGCTAGAGGGAAGAGTCTCTAGGTAAGGGCTAGCTCCCTTTGATGCATCTGAGTTGTTCCAATAAGTGCTAAAATAGGTATATAGATATATAATGGGGGGTGAAAAGGGAGAAGGATTATAGGAAAACAAAACTACTCTAAAAGAGTTGATGCACCAAAATATTTGACCTTCTCACACTCACACTTGAAGTCAAACAAACACATAATTACACTACAAAGTGGAAAAAGGATTAGGTTACAAGAATCTTAACAGGGAGGCTTTAATGGAACACACATAAAATAGAGACTCACCAAAGGTGCTATAGAAAGGCACACTATGTAGTAACTTCTTCTATCTCTGCACTTCCAAATACAACTCTCTTTGTCACCTACAGAAATGGCACCTTATAGACACCAGGTGTGTTGGTGTCAAACCTATGGAAGCATTAAGAAGCAATGACTAAATACAAACTAACACTCAGACACAAATAGAGATATCTAATTGGAATAGAGGTAAAAATACATTTATTGATTTCAAGTGAAAATTTGCCAGGGCTTCACCTTACAAATGTGAAAAGATCCTTTTTCAAATGAAAAGTCTACCATATATATAGGAAGAAAGGAGGCCTTTTGGCACCCTTTTTACAAGTAACCCATGTGATTTCTAAGCATTGGGATGAGGAAGCTACCTGAAGATAATGTTGTGTCAGCTCCTGTCAAGATTTGAAATTATGAGCTGCATCATTTGCCTGCTTATCAATGTGTATTGAAGAAAAATAGGTCGCACCGTTCACTATTTGTGCCTCTTGATGATCGCATGATAGTGGAATAACTCCTTGAATTGACACTTTCCTATGCCACTTAGATCACTTTGTCTGCTTTTGCACTTGGCCATTTTTCCTCCTTTATCTCCTTCATCCCTCGGGCTATCTTTTGCTACTCCTTTGGCTCTTTGGCTGAGAGCGCATCCACTTTTGACACATGTCACAGTCTGCTACTTTGAAATTTAGGAGACACTTTGAATTGCAGACGTTTACACATGGTGGCTTCTACTAAGTTGATAATGGGATGTGGCAGTATCCACTTAACTTAGAGGGTCCTTTGAGAGTCAGGCAGAAGTTGACACATGGCCGCTTTCGCTTACTCTTTTAACTTAACCCAGAGGATTTGGAAGTAGTTTTTTGAGGTTTCTATGGAAGGTGACACATGGCCACTTCCGTAGAACCTTTAGCTACCTTAGAAAACTTTTGGGACCTTTTTTGGTTCTCGTAGACGCTAACACTTGGTAGCTTCCACTACATTTTGAGAGAGGCTTATCTTTGAAGCTTACAAGAAACATGAAGCCTCAGATGCAGACACTTGTCACACTCCGCTGAGATGGGTGAGGACATGTGGTAGCATCTGCTTAACTTTTTTCCTTTGATGATTCCTCTACTATGAAGTTTGACATTCGTAGGCTCGTCATAGCTTAAAAACCAATGGCTAGTCTATCTTCTTAAAATTGATGGTTTTCGAGACGTCACCATCCTTGGCAAATTTTGTCGGGTCTTTTTTGCAGGCTTTTTCTTTTCACCTTCTCAAAGAGAAGGTGACCCTTCAGCCTTTTGAAAATTTCCCTCAACTTGGCTGAGAGTTCCCCACAAGGGCACCTGCCCTTTGGGGTCCTTTGGCTCTTTGGCGGGTTCCTCCTTCAGATTATTTTCCCCAGGTTTCCACGAACATTTGTCCGTAGACATTTTCCCATGGACTTTTGTCCATAGACATTTTCCTGTAGACTTTTGTCCACAATAGTTGCTCTTTGGCCACTTGCTTTCCGAATTTCCTCAGACTTTTTGTCTGAAGGAATTCCTTTGGACAAAAATTTGAAAAACTTACCCTTTACAGCTATCTTTTCTTTGAAGTTCTTCATGCCGTCTGCAAGGGCTTTTAAACTCAAAACTACCCTCTGCAAGGGTACCTATCCTTTGGCTTTGGGACACTCCTTTGAACTAAGCCATTGAACTGATCCATTGAACCAAAAATGGTTCAACGGTTTGATGATTCAACACTGCACGCCTAGCCTTTATTGAACCAAGCCTTTAAAACTTTCCCACTTGAAGCAACCGTTGAACCAATCCATTGAACCAAGTGTTTGAACTTTGTGTTTGAACCAAGTGATGAACTCGCTGATTGAACAAAGTGATGAACCAAGGCATTAAACTTGTTCAATGGTTTAATGATGCTACCCTTCCTCAAGATTTTCTTTAGACAAGAGCCTGAAGAGGCCTTGTAAAACCCAACACTCTCTATACTGATTCTCTATGCACCAAAAAGACTAAACTGCAGAGTCCGTAGAAATTTCTGGACTTGTGCAAAATCAAGAGATGAATTGGCCTAGAACAACAGGGGAAAAAGGGGACCAATTTTTGGCCTGTTTGGCAAAAAATGGTCAACAAATTGGCAACTCCTAGGGGAAGCATGCTTGCTATGCTTAGAAGCCAGTTGCCTTAAAATCCATTGGGCACGGGGTTAGATTGTAACTTAAAGGTCAGCAATAGCTCTGATAAATCTAAAACCAATCACGAAAATTTACCTCAAAAAGAAAAAAACATAGATAAAGCTAAGAAAACTACCGACATGTGTAGAAAGCACTTAGGGAAAATAGGAGAAAAGTAAGGGAAAATATATACATGATGGAAAAAGGGCTCAGTGGTAATGCTTAAGATGTATCCCATTAACTGGGATATATAGTTCTTCACCATCCAACCTGGAGAGTTGGAATGCATTATGCTGCTTACACTGAGTGATTATGTACAGGCCACTCCATAGGGTGTCAAATTTAGCATGCTTTCCAAGTTTAGCTTGGTCTTCATCCCATTTCAAGACAATGTCTCCTTCATAGAAACCTTTTGATGAAGATTTCTTGTAAAAGTGTCTCTTCACTTGCTATTGGCAGCTAGTCATAAAATCCGTAGCCTAGTCCCTTACCTCTTGGAGTTCCATCAGCTCACATAATCTAACTTCCATGCTATTTCCTTCTTCTAATTGCAGCTGGCGAGCGAGATCTAAGGCTGGCAAATCGAGTGAAATGGGGAGCCTAGCTTCCATTCCATAAATGAACATGTATGGTGAGTTACCAATTGCCCTCTTCGGGGTGACCCTATCTACCCAAAGGGCTATTTTTAGCTTGGCATGCCAAGTCCTCTAATTTTCCTCCATGGTCCGCGTGATGATCCTAATCAAGTTATTATTTGTAGACTCAGCCAGTCCATTCACCTACAGGTAGTAATTAGATGAAGTGTTGAGATATATACCATATCTTAGTGCCCATTCACTTATTTTGGTTCCTAGAAAAGCTAATGCATTATCTGAGATTATGGTTGCTAGAACCTCAAACCTCGCCACCAGGTCCTCATAAAAATCCAAGACCGCACTTTCATTTGCCTCCTTCAGAGCAATAGCCTCTACTAATCTTGTGAAATAATTTGTGGCGGTCAGGACCCACATGTGTCTAGCACTAGAGGGAGGATTAATCATCCCTATGAATTCCAGGCCCCATTGCATGAATGGCTACTCCACCTGAATAGGCTATAAAGGCATGGTAGCCAACCGCTTCCCATCAAAAAGTGCACACTTCTGGCACTTTCTTACCTAGGCATGGGTGTCCCTAAAAAGAGTAGCCCAAAAATAGCTAGCTCTCATTATTCTTGATGCAATAGCCCTAAGATCAAAATGACCACTAACTTGTCCATCATGGAATTTAGACAGCACCCTGTCAGAGTGAATTGAGTCCAAGCATCTTAAAAAGACTCCTGAGAGATCCTTCCTGAACAACACTCCATCAATTAGGGCATAAGGGGACACTGGAGTCTAAAATACCTTCTCTTGGTCCTATCAAGTGAGCGCAGACACTCACTAACGAGAAGGAAATGCCTCATGTATAATGTCCAATCCTTCATGATAGCTGGTTCTTCTGCTATAGCTACATCAAGGATTAGTAGACTGTCCTCTTTTTGTTGCTTAAAGTCTGTAATGAGGTGTTCACACAGGCCTCTCCCTCTTACCAATTTGGTGATCTTGATATCTACATCATATTCCATCACCTTAGTGATCCACCCTGCTCTCTTCTCATTTAGATCTCAGTTGATCAAGAAATCCTTGATTCTAGGATGTGGAACCATGAGGTGGATTCTGCTATTGGACAACATGTGTCTGAATATCTTCAGACTCTGTATGACTGCCAAGACTTGCTTTTCCACATATGTGTATCTGACTTCAAAACCTTCTAGGCCTTAGCTAAAAAATGCAATTGGCTGCTGAAGGTTATCATCACTTGCTTGGGTAATCATAGCAGAGATTACCTCTTCATTATCGAAGGTGTAGAGGTTGAAATCTTTGGTGAAGTCAGGGCTGATCAAAGTAGGAGCCCGGTTTATGGCCTACTTGATTTCTTCAAAACTATATTTTCTCTGTACTATCCATGTGAACTCCTTACCCTTCCTTAGCATATAGGTCAATGGCTTGACCATCTCTACAAAATTTGGGATAAATCTCTGTATGGAATTTATCTTATCGAAGAAGCTTTGTAGGCCTTTCTTGTGCTTGGGTAAGGACAGCTCTAGGATGGAGCAAAATCTTTCTGGATCGATAGCCAGACCTTCCAAAGAAACAATGTGACCAAGGAGATTTCCCTCATGGACAACGAACATGCATTTCTTAGGATTGAGAGAGATTCCAAACTATCTACACCTCTCAAAGATTTTCCTGAGGTGTTTCATGTGTTGGCTCACTTCCTTAGAAAAAATTATCACATCCTCAAGATATACTAGCACAGTGTTATTTATTAGGCCTTGAAAGTCCATGTCCATAGCTCATTGAAAAGTGGCACCAGCATTAGATAGTCTGAAAGGCATTTTCCTATAAGCAAACATTCCCCACTTGGTTGTGAAGGATATTTTATGCTAGTCATAGTCTTACACCAAAATCTAGTTGTATCCTGAATATCCATCCAGGAGGGAGAAATGCTCGCTGCCTGTCACCATCTGAAAGATCTACTCCATGGTTGGAAGAGGATAATTGTCTTTCAAAGAGACTCTTTTGAGATCTCTAAAATTGATGCACAGTCTGATCTCTCCATTCTTTTTTCAGATAGAAACAAGATTGGCTAGCCAAGAAGAGTGTTTGATTGGAAACATTATCTTATACTCAATCAATTTGGTGAGCTCCTTGCACATGAGAGGCTCAATCATTGGGTTGATAGGCCTCTACTTCTACTTGATTGGTTTGGCACCTTCTTCTAGTTCAATGGTATGTTGGGCTAAGCTTGGGTCAAAACCCTTCAAATCATTATACTCCAAAGCAAAGATATCGATAAATTCTTGGCATAACAAGATGAAGGCCTACCTTTCCTTGTTTGTGCACACTTTTCCAAGTGCAAGTAGCTTGTCCTTGAATATTTCCACCTTCTCATGGTGCTCCTCCTTTGTTGTAATGCACACCTTATTTCTTCTTAATTGGTCATCTCCATTGAAGATACTCTCTAGAGTGACCAAACCTTTGGGAAGCTTATTGTTCTTCAGCTGAATAATTTGGCTGCCATATTGCTATTGTAGCTTTGCCTAGTTTTTTGTAGTGAATTTCACTTCTTCTTGCAGGAAAAGTGCTATTTGCTTATCACTATTGAAAACCTACCAGTTAGCGATATTGTTAGGTACAGAAGGTTGAATCACTACTTTCAAGTGACGTGAGCTATGGTCTCGACCTATTTCTTGAGCAATATCAAATTGGGCACCAACTACTGCTACCCTGTCTGCTTGCTTGTTCTATTCTCTAGTGATGGAGGTAATATTGAAAGCACAAAAATTTTCCACTAAGTCCCATACCCTATGTTGTAGGATTTTAGTAATGAATTCTTCTTCAAATTTTGGCCTCTTACCTGGTTGACAATCAACTCACTGTCACCAAACACTTTCAGCTCTTTGATTCCTCTTTTCCTCGCCCACTCCAAGCCGTTGATAATGGATTCATATTCTGCAACATTAGATGTGCAGGAAAATTGAAATCAGAAGGCTGAAAAATACCTCTCTTTTAAAGGAGATACTAGCACTACACCACTAGCTCCCAACTTACTCCTTGAACCATCAAAGAATAGTTGCCATAGACCTAAACTTTCTTGGCTATCTTTCATCAAATTTGGTACAAAAGTACCCTCTTGATGCATGTAATAAAATCCAAGGCCTGCCTCTTCTATGAATTTGTAGGGATCATGCTCGAAGTTGTCACTTCCCCACTCATCTAAGAGCAGGTCCGCAACTCCTTCAAGGGCAGAGAATGGAGATTGGTCTACTTGGAACTCTTCCTGGTCAATGATGGCATAGCTGACATTTGATGCCTTTAGAGAATAAGGTTCAAGATGATCTCTATGGAGTGGCTCAGATTAGATCTTGACTTTAGTCCCGTACTTGGTTCTAAAAACTAGATAAGACCAATTTGCTACCAAGTAGCCGCCTATCTTGGATGTAAAATCCCTGGACAAGAAGATGGCAAAGTAGGGAGGGACATCTACCACTACCACATCATGAAGAACTAAGAAAGTAGGGCAAGCATGCAACATCAAGCTCAAACCTCTTACCACCCGAATTGTCTTTTCTAGAGTTTCATCTAGCTACAGGACTCCTTTTGTCATTTCTTTGTATTTCAAGCCCAGCTTGTCGGCTATTCATTTGGGCATCATCGAAGTGCTTGCTCCATTGTCAATGATGCAATTATACACCAAGAAATCTCCTATGACCAAGGACACATAGAAGGGAGGAACCTTTTCTTCCTTTCAGATCTAACCTGATGTCAAAGGCTATCCATTCATCATCAAAATGTTATCAGCTTTTGTTGGGATAACTTGTTCATCTAGCTCATGTAATTCCTTTCGCAACATGTCTTTTTGCCTTGGTATTGACAGTTAATCCCACAAGGAGATGTTCATGTCAAACTTTTTCATCTGGTCAACCATGTTGACTTGAGGGTTGCCTTCTTTAAAAATTTATTTGGAATTATGTACAGCCTGAGGTGTAGGCTGAGGAGCTGGAGGTACAACCGACAGTCTGAAGCTTGAAATTTTTTGATTTGCATGTGATGTAGAAGGTGTTGCTGATGTTTGGGAAGTAGCCTTAGCTTCTTCCATTGCCTTTCTTTTGAATCTTGTGTTGGTTGCAATGCAGTCAGTCTGATTGTCTGTAGCACCCACATAATTGATTGAATAAAATTCTTCTTCCAGATGATTCATGAGGGTGGAGTCAGGCTGGGCCTAATTGCTACTCATGCTAGGTTGCATTGGAGCCTCAAAAACTTTAGAATGGGTGGCTGCCTGATTGTCTTGTACATTTGGGTAATAACCCATCATCTCATTTGTATAAATAGTTTGCTCCTGACCATAACCCATGGTTGAACAACTTGGTTGTTCCTGCACTAGATTGTTTTGAATGGGCACCATGACCTTAGATGATGAAGAGGCACCTGGGTTGTAGCCTTGAAAAGGTTTGGTCTGAGGGAGCTGACCCTGTCCTTGATTGTAATTTTGGAAAGGGGGTTTAGGAGCTTGACCATACTACTAGTACCTGATTTGGTCAGTTGCTTTGAGCTTCCTAACTTTTAAGAGCCATAAGTTCATTTGACATACTTTGCAATAGACTCTTAACTTCATGAAGCTCATTAGATGGAGCGGTAGTTGGTTTCTCTATGCTAGGTAGAAGATCTAATGTGGGAGCAGTGGTTTGAATTGGAGGTAACATTTTCAGGAAAAGTGGCATATGGGGTCTAGGGGCTATCTTCCCAGCCTGCACTAAGCAATTTTTAGTTGCTATGGTTATGTCATAGGCCATAGGCAGCACATGTCCTCCCATGGATTGTATCATAATAGTGATATCACTATTCAATGCCCTTAAGTAATACAAGAAAGCATAGCTAGGAGTAGGTTTTACTAGAATGGGTATTCTATCCCATGTCTTCTAAAACTGAGCATTGAAATCCTGCATATATTCATGTGGGGCTCTTCTCATGGTAGTTAGCTACTCAGCAAGTGAGAGGTGGTCACTCTTTTCTCCAAAATGATATGTCAAGTGAGTGCCCAATTCATTCCAAGAACTGATTGAATTTATAGTCAAAGTCCCATACTAGTCAAGAGCTTTGGCCTTGAGAGACAATGCCAGCAGCCTGATTGCAATGTTTTCTTCAGTGACATTGTGAATATTGCAAAGGTTGGCAATATTTATGATGTGCTTGATGACTGTAATGGGTCCCTCTCCATCAAAGGAAGGCACACTTTTGAGGGTTGCTCCTAGAATTGGGTCATAACATTGGAGATTCAATGGACTCTAACCATGAAAAGTGACAAAGGGTAATGCCATAGCTGGGGTAGGATGTAACTGCGGCCCTGCTACATATGCATTCCCTACAATAGGTCTGGGAAGGTGGTTTATTGAATAAGGACAAGTCCTCTCAAACCTCAGTCTTTTTGCTAATTACAAAGGCAATTCAACAAATTCTAAAGGGACACCCTTAGAAGTAGACCGTGTGGTGACTTTAGGCATAAGAAGTCAGAGTGGTCTTTGATTAGGAAATGAAGTTCTTACCAGTGGAGTCACCAGATGCTAAAAATAGTTGATTTGCTATAATAGGACCATCATCAATCCAGAAACCTTACTAAGTGTAAAACTGAGTTCCATCGGGTGTGCCAAAAAACTATTGACGCAACGGATTGCACTTGGGGTAGGAGGCTGAGCTCCTGCCTTCCACACACAACAATGGAAACTCCCCTCTCACCTATGGTACTGGTGAAGCTAGAGGGGATAGTCTTTAGGTAAGGGCTAACTCCCTTTGATGCATCTAAGTTGTTCCAATAAGTGCTAAAATAGGTATATAGATATATAATGGGGGGTGAAAAGGGAGAAGGATTACCGGAAAAAACCTACTCTAAAAGAGGTGATGCACCAAAAGATTCGACCTTCTCACACTCACACTTGAATTCAAACAAACACATAAGTACACTTCAAACTGGCAGAAGGACCAGGTTACAGGAAGCTTAACAAGGAGGCTTTAATGGAACACACAGAAAATAGAGACTCACCAAAGGTGCTATAGAAAGGGATGCTGTGTAGTAGCTTCTTTTGTCTCTGCACTTCCAAATACAACTCTTTTTGTCACCTATAGAAATGGCACCTTATAGACACCAGATGTGTTGGTGTTAAACTTGTGGAAGCATTAAGAAGCAATGACTAAACACAAACTAACACACAAACACACATAGAGATATCTAACCAGAATAGAGGTAAAAATATGTTTATTGATTTTGGGTGAAAATTTGCCAGGGCTTCGCCTTACAAATGTGAAAAGATCTGTTTTCAAATGACAAGTCTACCATATATATAGGAAGAAAGGAGGCCTTTTGGTGCCCTTTTTACATGTGACCCATGTGCTTTCTAAGCATTGAGATGAGGAAGCCACTTGAAGATAATGCTGTATCAGCACCTGTTAGGATTAAAAATTATGAACCACATCGTTTGCCTGCTCATCAATGTGTATTGAAGAAAAATAGGTCATGTTGTTCACTGTTTTTGCCTCTTGATGATCATATGGTAGGTACTGTGTCAACCACTAGAATAAATCCTTGAATTGACACTTTCCTATGCCACATGGATCGCTTTGTCTACTTCTACGCTTGGCCATTTTGCCTTCTCTGTCTCCTTCGTCCCTCGGGCTATCTTTTGCTACTCCTTTGGCTCTTTGGTTGAGAGTGCATATGCTTTTGACACGTGTCATAGTTTGCTACTTTAAAATTCAAGAGACACTTTGAAATGCGGATGTTGACACATGGCAGCTTTTGTCAAGCTGATAATGGGATGTGGTAGCATCCGCTTAACTTAGAGGGTCCTTTGAGAGTCAGGGGAAAGTTGACACGTGGTCACTTCTGCTTACTCTTTCTGCTTAACTTAGAGGCTTTGGAAGTAATTTTTTGAGGTTTTTGTGGAAAGCGACACGCGGCCACTTTCGTAGAACCTTTAGCTACCTTAAAAAAATTTGGGACCTTTTTTAGTTCTCATGCATGCTGACACTTGGCAGCTTCTACTACATTTTGAGAGAGGCTTATCTTCGAAGCTTAGAAGAAACCCGAAGCCTCAGATGTAGACACTTATTGCACTCCATTGAGATGGGTGAGGACACATGGTAGCATCCACTTAACTCTTTTCCTTTCATGATTCCTCTGCTACAAAATTTGACATTCGCGGGCCCGTCATAGCTTAAAAACCAACGGCTAGTCTATCTTCTTAAAATTGATGACTTTCGGGACGTCACTGTCCTTGGAAAATTTCATCAGGTATTTTTTGTGCCCTTTTTCCTTGCACCTTCTCGAAGGGAAGGTGACCCTTTAGCCTTTTGAAAATGTCCATCAACTTGGCTGAGAGTTCCCTGCAAGGGTTCCTACCCTTCGGGGTCCTTCGGCTCTTTGGCGGGTTCCTGCTTCGGATTATTTTCCATGAGTTTTTGTGGACTTTTGTCCGTGGACATTTTCCCATGGAATTTTGTATGCAAACATTTTCCCATGGACTTTTATCTGCAATAGTTACTCTTTGGCCACTTGCTTTCTGAATTTCTTCAAACTTTTTGTCCAAAGAAATTCCTTCGGACAAAAATCTAAAAAACTCACTCTTTGTGGCTATATTTTCTTCAAAGTTCTTCTTTCCCTTTATAAGGGTTTTTGAACTCAAAACTACCCTCCGCAAGGGCACCTGCCCTTTGGCTTTGGGACGCTCCTTTGAACCAAGCCGTTGAACCGATCCATTGAACCAAAAATGGTTCAACGGTTCGACGGTTCAACACTGTGTCCCGAGCCTTTGTTGAAACAAGCCTTTTAACCTTTCCTGCTTGAACCAACCATTGAACCAATCCATTGAACTGAGTGTTTGAACTTTGTGTTTGAACCAAGCAATGAACCCGCCGATTAAACCAAGCGATGAACCAAGGCATTGAACCAAGGCATTGAACTGGTTAAATGGTTCAACGATGCTAACCTTCCTCATGATTTTATTTAGACAAGAGCTTGAAGAGGCCTTGTAAAACCTAACACTCTCTGAACTGATTCTCCATGTGCCAAAAAGACTAACTTGCAGAGTCCATAGAAATTTCTAGAATTGTGTAAAATCAAGAGATGAATTGGCCTAGAACAATAGGGGAAAAAGGGGACCAATTTTTGTCCTATTGGGAAAAAAATGGTCAACATTTTGTTGATAGATGATACATTCAATGACAAATTTTTGGACACCCCCCTTGAGTCCTTCCCAAAAAAATCTTTCTTGAATCTATAATAGGTTTTCAAAAACCCTGAATGACACCCAGGAGTTTCATGAAGTTCTTAAAGGATTTTTTGTTTAAGAAGAGAATTATTACATAGGTATAATCTATCTTTATACCATAATGCATCACCCTCCCATGTGAATTTTTAAAATCCACCCAAACCTTGTTAAAGATTCTAAATTAAATCATGGGTAGCAATATCCTTGTTCCATTCTAATCATGCTTCTTCTTGCCAATCTGCCTGTAAAATGGTCATAACATATAGCAATGCCTCAACTGATTCATCCTTCTTAGATAGTGTATCTGCCACTACATTTTCCTTGCCTTTCTTGTAAACTATTTTAAAATCATAGCCTAACATCTTAGTTTCCCATTTCTATTTTTTTTAGATGATAATATTTGTTTCAAAAAATATTTGAGACTGTCATGATCAATCTTTATTTGAAAGTGATGACCCATCAAATAAGGCTTCCATTATTTGATTGTATGTAAAATGGCCATCATTTCCTTCTCATAAATGGGATTATGCTAATTTTTACCCTTCAGTTGATGAATTTCAATGGCAAGTGATCTATGTTCTTGTATGATTACAACACCCATACCATACCTAAATGCATCACATTCAAACACAAAATTCTTAGAAAAATTAGGAGTAACCAACACTAGAGTGGTGCACATCACCTATTTCAATTGTTTAAATGCCCTAGTAGTTGTATCAATCACTGAAAGGAGTATTTCTTTAACAAATATGTGAGTAGGGATACAATTCTACCATAATTTTTGACAAACCTATTATAGTAAGAAGTTAGCCCTGGAAATCCCCTTAGTTGCTTGAGGGTCTTATTAATCAGCCAATCCACCATTGCTTGGATTTTCTTAGGATCCACTTTTACTCTTGTATGTGAAACTAGATGACCCAAATACTCAACCTCATAAGCTCCAAAGTACATTTAGAATATTTAGCATATAACTGATATTGTTCTAAAATTGAGAGTACCTATTTCACATGGTGTAAATGGTCTTCCCAATTTTTACTATAATGAGAATATCATTAAAAAATACTAGAACAAATTTCCTCAAAAATGGCCTAAAAATAGTATTCATCAAACTTTGAAAGGTAGTGGTGCATTTGTTAGCCCAAAAGGCATAACCAAAAACTCATAATGACTCTCATGAGTCCTTAAAGAAGTTTTGGGTACGTCTTCATCATGGATCCATATTTGATGATACCTAGAACACATATCTAATTTGGTAAAATAAAGAACACCATTTAGTTCATCTAGAAAATCATCACTGACAGGAATAGGAAACTTATTTTTGATAGTATACTTGTTAAGTTACCTATAGTTAGGACACATTCTCAAAGTGTCATATTTTTTTCACATGACAACTGGTGAAGAATAATCACTTTGGCTATGGTGAATGATTCTTGCATCCAAAATCTGATGTACCATCTTTTCAATTTCAATTTTTTGGGTATAAGGATAGCTGTATGGCCTAATGTTGGGTGGTGTACTAGCAATAATAAGTTTGATAGTATGATCATGTATGTGGCTAGGTGGAAGTCATTTTGGCATGTCACCAAAAATAATTGAATGGGCATCAATCACTTACAGATTAGGGGTTGTAAATGGCTGAGTTGGATGAAATTCCATGGAAAACAAGTGAGCTATAAATCCTTCAGCACCCTTTCAGAGAATCTTTGTCATTTGATGGGAGATAAAAAGTTATGGAGATTTAGCTCATAATCCCCTTAGCTCGAATGTCCATTCCTTAGAATTAAAATACATGAATAATTGTTGGAAATTCATCTCAATAGTGCCCAAAGTGGTGAGCCACTGTACTCCCAGAATAATGTCAGCTCCCCCCATGGGAATAAAAAATATAGGAGAATCTAACAAGTAGTCTCCCATGGCCAATTTAATACTATGGAGTTTTCATAAGTAGCTGATAGTACCACCATCTACAATCATGACCTAAAAATTTAGAGTGGGATAAATAAAATAGTTCAGGTGAATAACCAACTTATTGTTGATAAAGTGGTGTGTGCTCCCAAAATCAATTAAAATAGTGACCTTTTATTTCTTTAGAAAACCCACCACCTTAAGAGTTTAGGCAGTACTAATACCTGAAAGGGCATGACAAGAAATAATAGGTTGAGAGTCTTCAAATTCCTCCTCAGGACTTTCTTCATCCTATCCAAGTGCCTCATCATCATCATCATCATCATCATCATTGGCACCTTCGATGTAAAATAACTTCTTTTCAGCATAATAATGGTCTTTGATCCATTTTCTATTATAACCTTAATACAACCCTTTGGCTTGATTCTTCTAAATTTTTTGAGGTGTTAGTCTAGTGGGTTGAGGATATAATGGTGTTAGAAAGGTGTGATCATGACCAGTAGTGAAATTTTTTCATTTGACCATTTATTTTTCATGTGCCATGCATACCCATGGGATAGATTCTAATACAGATGATGATTTAACATCCAAACCCCTAATTGAATGTTATATTTGAGACCACACAAAAATAGATCATTCAAATTTTTCTTAGTGATGTCTTCCACCTGTAAGGATAGATTCTAAAACTGATGAATATAATCCTTCACAGTTCCTATTTGCCACAGTTTGGCCAATTGGATAAAGTAGTTTTTGGAGACATTATTTTGATAATAAGCCAACAACTCATAAGTGAAAATAGACCATGTAATAAGAGCACCATTATTTTTATTTTGAGCACATAATCAACAATATCAAATGAACTGCTCATGTTCTAGATACAGAGATGCCACTATCACCTTCTAAGAACTAGGAGTTTGATATAGATCAAATAAATTTTCAATTTGGGTAATCTAAGTGAGAGGATCCTTACCATAAAACTTAGACATGTCCACTTTGGTTAACATCGATTTCACAGTAGAATTGGAGTTATTAGTTTTTAGAGGAGGAGGACTAAATAATGAAGTGGAGGGTTGTTTGACTATAACTGAGATAAAAGAGTAGCCAATGAAGTAGTGATCTGATTCAGTTGATTAACAACCCCATTAATCTCTTTGTGCATCTCTGAAACATAAATTTGAACTACAACAAAGTCATCATGCCATACCAAGCCCTTTATGTCAGCGTAAAGATGAAAAATCAATGGATCTAAAGTTCTAGATTATATGTCACCAATAGGAGTCTTAGGAGTTTCTTTCCCCACTTTTCATCCGTGTGTAGAAGGACTAGCCATATACAAACCCTAGGAGGGTTTTTACCCCTAAAAAAAGTGTACCAAGAGATGGTACCATTGTGATCACCTTGCCTAGATGAATCCAATGACTGCCTTTGTGTACTAAGGTAAAAAATTTCAGCACAAAAAATTACACCCACAAAATATACTGTTGCAATCATCTCATCGAGATGAATATAACAATTGTAATTGTGCAAGGTCAATTTTTTTAGACTTTTTTCTTAATTATTTTTTTCAAAAAATCATTTCAAATAATAATGTTCTAACAAAAAAAAAATTCTTCCCAGATTGCAAGTTATATTTTTTTGCTCCTTCCCCTCATATAAGTCATGCCTCACCAAATTCGAAAGAACAATGTCATATGAAACTTGACCATATCAAAGCTCTAATACCACTTATAATGAAATTACTTAGATGTTCACATAGAATGATTTTATATCGAGTAGAATAAGCAAATATGAGAGATCACACAACAATAATTGATAGAAGAGTAGAATATTAGATAATATAACAAAGCCACTTCGAGGGGGTAACCTCCAAAATAATGCACTAAGAACATAATACTTAACATGATGATCAAAGACTAACCACTACCTCCTATATATAGTCTACTTATCCATGGTTATTCTCTAGACTGACCTAACCAAGAACATGGATAAATGTAACAAGAATAGAAAAGAGGTATGTAATCCATAATTCATTCACACATATCCCAAGACACTCCAAAGGTTAAGGGCATAGCATAAAAGATAAAAAACAATGTAAAATCATCTAAAGTTTAACTTATACAGTAAATTATTGACTGTACTTTATGAAGTCTTTAGTATCAATAATTTTTTTGCAAATACAACTAAAATCTATGCTTTGTGAAGCCCAAGTGGAACTTGTACTTTTCCTCACTTATTAGATGGAAATTCTTTGGTTCTTGGAACAATTTATAATCTGTAAAATTAGCTTATATGAGAGACATATTTCAGCTTATGAAACATGAAAAACAAAACAAGATAAGTATAAATCAATTTATATGAAAGACTTATTTCAATTTTAGCTCATTTCAGCTAATGAAACATTATACGTATAACATGAAATGTTAGATGTGTGATAAGCAAAAATCCTTTTAACGTATAAATCATGATAAGTAAAACATGATGTCTTTCCAACTACAACACATCCCATGAAACATGATTAATTTAACAAATGTTTAGGTTACAAAAGGACAATACAAGAGAATATAACCACTATGGTTCTTAAAGTAAACTAGTGAATGAAAATATTCATTTGTTGTTGGAAAATGATTCACTAATCTTCAACATGGCTTGCCCAATAGAATTCAAAGTTGAGACCAAATTGAGTTGCACATTGATATTTTATTCTTCAATCTTGATTAGTATTTCCTCATTCACATCTTTCCTCTACATTCGGTGTTCAAACAAACTGGATTCCTTCTCATGGTGTTTCATTTTTC
This sequence comes from Torreya grandis, assembly GCA_037957365.1. NCBI lineage: Eukaryota > Viridiplantae > Streptophyta > Pinopsida > Cupressales > Taxaceae > Torreya > Torreya grandis. The sequence continues at coordinate 160,911 of JARHVA010004150.1, read as the reverse complement.
CCTCCTTAGCCATCTGTAGAGTAGAAACCACTAACATATTATTCTCAACAATAGTATCTTTTAGACTTGTAGCTTTAGATATTATTTTTTTCCCTGTGGATTGGGTTTCATATGGTACTTTGGGTGCTGGAAGTCATTACATTTTTCATTATCATTTGGTGAATAAAATTCTTCATTAACCCCATGGTTTATCTCAGAAGTGTCAATGTTATATTTCCATGATTGATAGCTCTATCTTCACCAAAATTAGCATCTATTGCATCAAAAATCTCTTCTAAGTACTTTGGAAGGAACTTTTTTTGAATCCTTTCTTGAGTTGTCATACTCCAATAACTATCATGCCCTAAGGGAATATTATTTTCATAATCTTTGATTTTTTATAATTACTTTGGATATGTTTCCATCGATCTAAGCATTGAATTAACATATGAATCACACTGTGATTAGCATAATGTTTATGCACATTTCCCCACTTTTCAGAGGATGATATACCCTTTTTCATGGATTCACCATTGGTTTGTGTTTCCCTCTCAATACGTTTTGCATCAATCAAAATAAGAGTATGTGCAATAGTCTAATGAACTCTACCCTTTTGGGGAGGGAGGACAAATGGTTATGTTTTTATGAATTTTAGTTGTGTGGGAGAAATTTGTTGTACAAATTGTTATTCATAGTTGATTTCATCAACAATTCTTTTCTTTGTCATAGTGATATCAATATCTTCCTCAATGTTTACTTGTCTACTTAAAACATGGGTACTTGAAACAAATTCAAAAGATGTATCATTATGTATGGAGAAATTAATATTTAGGAACAATAGATCTCCATATTATAAGTCATCCTTTGTAAGCAATGAAATATATCTACGAAACCTAGACTTGGTAGGAGTTGGATGAAACATAAATTTATCCATGAATTTGTTATATATCTCTACCTTCAATAATGAAATGGCTAAATGCACGAAAAATAGAAACTGATTCACAAGTTACAGTCAGTTGCAGTGGTACAAATATAAGATTGCAAGCAAAGACATTGTTAAAAAACACCAAGTTACAATCAGTTGAGGAAGAAGGAATTTATAAATGACTCTTAATTTATATGGCCATGAAAACTAGTATATGACCCTATGATAGTCTTATGTCTTTCCTTATGATACCCTCATTTTCATCACAATCAAAGACTCAACTACTTCAAACACCCATCCATTTATTTTGTGTCAAAATCTAGAGGCCTAGTAACTCATATTGGATTTTTTTGAGATGGTGTACTTGAACTATCATTTAGGTCATCATATTACCAAGATAAATCCAGACATAATGCATTATGGTTTCAAATTCTTAACATCTCCCTCTTAGTGATATAAGTGATGGAAGATTAGGTTGCAATTGCACTCTCTCATGCTGCCTTGGTGGAGGAATCACAAAAGATAAGGGATCAGCTGGTGGACCAAAATAAAAGCTTGTAAAAAGGTAGGGAGGATGCAATGATGGCAAGCCAAGCCCACTATTTATTTCAAGTGGTAATGAACCATGAAATGAGGACAACAATTTTCATTCAATCTCTACTCTCTTATCACTTTTGATGGATGAAATTAAAAATAACAAACAACGATCCATTACTGACTTGTTGGCTAAAGGTAGTAGACTCCTCAATGCATTTGTTAATGACATAATGGATTTTTCCCACTGAGATGAGTTTATTTTAGATCTTGAGCTCCATTCATTTCAACTAGACCTTACACCGAAAAAGATAACACATTTCTTTAAATGTATCTATGATAGCAAGGGTATTAAATTAAATTTTGAAATGGGTGAGAATATTCCTAAAAATGTTATTAGAGATGAGAAATAAGTTATGCAGACTATTTTGCACACAATTAATGATGCCATATATTCCATTGAAAAGGGCCCAATATTGGTCCATGTTTGTGTGGAAGACAAAATTGAAGGTAGATGGAGCATCAATTGGAGACCATCATTTTGGAAAATCTTGATATATCTAAAATTTAAAATTTAGACCACTAGATTAGGGTCAAAAATGATATCATAAATTTTGAACAAGATGTTGTTCAGAATACCATTCATTTTCCAAAGTATAGGAGCCTCTGATATGCCATATGCAAGAAGTTCATGCAAGTACATCTTCTTCATCATGGCTCTGCATAGAACTAATCTACAACAAATGCACACGCCAGTGCCCCTACCAAGCTATAAATGGCTAAATTCAAATATATAGAGTAGGGGGCAATTTACCTATCTTACAAAATGGTTTATACTTATACTTTATAGGAATGAATTTTTACTTTGATGTGACCTATTTTGACAGCTAGGTTCATTGCTCTTAGAGATTTTGTAAATAACTAGATTTGCATACATGGAACATTAATGAATTTCGGTTTTGAATTCTTAAATGACCAAAGAATAGTATTGGACCAAAAATTTGGAAGTTATATTGATCAATTTGGATAAAACGTTATTTGAATGATGAATCAATGTCATAGGAATGATAAAGAGGGAGATTTTTTTTCTTGAAATAAAGAAGAAATCATTGAAATGCAAAAAAAAAATTAAAATGAAAGTGGCTTATTAGAAAAGTAACTACGATCTATAACAACTCTTCTAATCTCTTCCAACCACGAATCTACTCTGCTCTACTCGACTCTATTGCTCTACTTTTCTCGCCTATGCTCTGCTTGTTCTATCAGAGATATGCAGTGTGGGTGTATATATTATGAAATTGTGCAAAAGCTTGAAATAAAAAATGGAGGGAAAATGTTGATGGTAAGCGCATGCAGGGCAGACAATTTGTAGAAGAAAGAAGAAAGTTTTAGGAGTAGGTAAAAGAATTCTTTTACCCCTCACTACTTGCTTGCCCTAAAAAATTCTCCCTAATCAATCACTGTTCAAATGTTTTCAAACATATTAAATGTAAGCTATAGACATTAGGAAAAAATTATATAGGACCTTCTTTCCCATATTAGCGGAAGCAAAAACCCCTCACATGGACACCATTGTAAATGTCTAACTCACTTTAGAATATGTTGGAAAGCATACCATAACTTATCATATTGAACTTACCAAGAATTAAAAGAGATGCCAAGCAGCATACTGGACCCCCCAACTTTGACAAAGTGGGATCTATGTAAAACCTGGAAGCCAAAGAAACTCTAAACCATAAATTATGGCTCTAAGGGGAAGGTCCCAATAACTACACACCCTTTGGACAACGAATTAAGGTGCCATAACATCACATTAGATTTCAAAAAATTTACCCGTTTTAATATATTGTCTTAACTATTTATAACTAAGATTTCAAGGTCTAACACATTATACATTTAATGATCAAAACTTAATTTTTGGAGTGCCAATCACTGTACATTAAAATCTCAATACTTGAGTCTAACTTATCAAGATGTGATAAGTTACTTTTAATTTTATAAAATAAATGTCGAAGAAGTATTAGATATTACATGTTCAGCTTCTGGTGCACTTTAATATTTATACACACCAATATGTTCCATCAATAGAACACATGTTAACAAAAGCTATGTTTGACAATGTGAACTTGCATAATCATTGAGACCTTTCCCCTATCTATTATTGAAACATCTCTCATTACAAGTAACAAATATTACTTTCCACTATTAGAGAGGGGTCCCATGTCGGGGGCTGCGACTTTTATCATTTAGGGTATTGCGGTCTCATGCATTATGAAAATTTAAAAAATTGCTTATAAATATCTGCACCTTAAAAAAAGGAGCAACTACAGTTTAAGAAGTTTTGAAAGGGTGAGAAGCAATATGAACTGAAAATTAACATAACTGCTCCTATTTTTTTAGTTGCCAACTATATATTAGTGTCCAATCAATTTATTTATTTTTATTTTCTTTTAATTTTTTTAGAATAAAATACTCCTAATTTTTCTAAATAATATATATTATATAAATTTAAAAAGTACATGAAACTGCTCATAAGGAAAAACTCTCTTATAATTTCTCTATAGCACCTCTTTAAACAATTTGCTATCTCGGACCATTCTCTTAGCATGTGTTGGAAGAAGTGACAGTAGGCTATCAATCCAGCTGTAATTTATCCTGCCTAGACAAGCTTAAGTCCACCGACCTCATTAAAATCCGATTACTTTTTGATGGCTAGGCAATCCGGGGAAATATCTCACGGTACACGAATCCCTGCCAATTCCTTGTGTCTCCTTTAATGCATTCAATGCAATTGCCTATTCTCTCGAATGTGCAGTCGTGATTCTAATGAGTTCCATATAGGAGATAAATAGAAGTTTATATATTCATTCTGTGACTGGAAGAACAGAGAGATCAGTGAAACTCTGGCGATTATCTCAGTCAACTTTGTAAGATTCAGAGCTGAAGCTCATTTTCCATACTAAACAGAAATTTTTGTTTTAATATTTAAAAGTTCTGTGCTTGTTTTTATAACTAGCTTGTTCGCTGTTAAAGGTTTATGCTTGTTAGTTGTTTGCTGTAGAGAAACAAGAACCTCTCAAGCCCTTAACTCTTTTTAATCTGGTATCAGAGCGCGGATATCTTCCGATCCTGTGTTCTTCAGAGCATATCGTGTGGGTTTACATTCATCCGAGCGAGAACGTAGGCTGAGCCAAAGTCTTCCTCCGTGACGTGTATCAAAGCCAGTGTTTTCACTCAAGCCTGTTTTATTCGAATCAGAGTCCATCAGAGCCAGCCTTCTTTAGTCTGCTCGAACCTGACAATGTGAGAGGTTAATTAAACGGGAAGAAAAATAGGAACGTTCAGGACTGCCCTATCTGTTCTATCTGAGCCAGAGCCAAAGCAGAAACGTAAAACTGAAGTGTGCTTCTACACATCTGCACGTCCAAGCCAAAGGGCTGTTCGGTGTGTGTTCGTCCGAGTTGGGTTTGATCGACTAGTATTAACTACAGGGGCTCTCAGCGACCATTGTAAGCATTCGAAGGATTTGGAAGTCAAGCGCAGAAGTCTAGTCTCCTGATCAAAGAATCTGTGCTATAGTTCTGCACTCCTATTCAATGTCTTGTGCTACAGTTTTGCGCTCTACCTAAGCGCTCAACCTTACGCCCTCCAACATAAGCGCTCAAGTACTGCGCGGAACTATTGCGCTCTGAAGCATTGCGGCCTACTTCTGCCATCAACTTTGATGCTTAAAAGCCCTGCGTCTATAGGCATTGCACACGAAATAATAATGCCCAACTCTTGCGCCATCGACTTGCATCTAAACATTGAAGTTGTAGATTTTATCCAAGCCCAACTCACTGATAAACCAATTATAACAGCATAACAAAATAACAGTAAATTAAAACAAAACACTTACAGCAGAGACAAGCAAAAAATATGCAATAATACTCTGTATTATTTCTGATATATCTGTTACAGTTTTTTCAAGTCATAAATTAGTAAGGATGCAACTTATTAAATAGCTTAGAGCGCTTGAATTAGAGGGGTTTAACTGGCTGTTCAAACAACAGTCTAAAAAAGTTTTAAACATGCATTATTGGCTGCGCTAATATACTGCTAGTTAAAACAATGTTTAACAACGGATTTCAAAAAAATAACCTAGAAATAGAAGAGTCCCATGCGTAGATGATGACTGCAGTCAACAGATATGGATAGCATGCGGTGAGGAAAGCATGCATCGGTGAGGACAACATGCATCAGTTATCAACATACTCCCTCTTGATGCTAAGAGGGCTCACAATCTAATCTCTGAGTGTCAAAAATTGATCTGTTGCAACTGCTTTCGTGAAGATATCTGCCAACTGTTCTTTAGTATTGATGTATTTCAATTCTACTACCTTTATCTGCACTAAATCTCGGATAAAATGATGCTTTAAATCAAAATGTTTTGTCCTACTATGATGGATTGGATTCTTGGCCAATTTAATTGCACTAATGTTATCACAAAAAATAACTGTGGGCTAAACTTGAATCTCTCCAATTTCTTCAAAAAGTTTTCTAAGCCATAATGATTGTGTACCTGCTGAAGTGACTGCAACATACTTAGCTTCTGTAGAAGAAAGGGCAACTATACTTTGTTTCTTTGAGCTCCAAGTAATCAAACCGGAACTAAAAGAAAAACAATTTCCAGATGTTGACTTTCGGTCATCCAAACTACCTCCCCAATTATAATCACTAAAACCAACAAGATTGAACCTTTTAGAAGTGTAGTAATGAATACCAAAATCTAGAGTGCCTTTCACATAACTCAAAATTCTCTTGGCTGCCTTCATATGTATTTCTGATGGCTCTGTCATGTACCTTGAAATAAGTGAAACTGAATAAGCAATATCAGGATTTGTATGAGTTAGAAACATTAAGCTTCCAACAATACTTCTATAAGTTGTCTCATCAACTCTTTCAACACCATCATCTCTACACAACACAACTCCATGAGCAACTGGAGTGGAGACTGGTTTACAATCAGCCATATCAAATTTCTTCAACATATCTTTAGCATACCTTGTTTGACAAATAAATTTTTTATTCTCCCTTTGATCCTAAAAAATATTTCATCGGGCTTGAATCTTTCATTTCAAATTCATTCATCATGAAAACTTTGAATTCATCTTTCATCATAGAACTGCTACCCATATACAACAAGTCATCAACATACAAACTTACAATTAGAATATCATTACCTTCTTGTTTTTATTAAAGGGTAGGTTCACTCTTACTTCTTTGAAAGTCATTACTTTGAAAATATCCATCAATCATGGCATACCATTCTCTTGGTGCTTGTTTGAGGCCATACAAAGCCTTTTTTAACTTGTAGACATGATTTTCTTTTCCTTGCACTTCAAAACCTTGTCACTGTTCCACATATACTTCTTCTTCTAAGTATCCATTCAAAAAGACACTTTTCACATCCATATGATGGATGCTCTAATTATTTTGAAATGCTAATGAAATCAACATTCTAATGGTCTCTTGTCTTGCTACTGGTGCAAATATTTCTTCATAATCAATGCCATACTTTTGTATGAAGCCTTTAGCAACTAATCTTGCCTTATGCCTTTCAACACTTCCATCACTGTTACACTTAGTCTTGTAGACCCATTTGGTGCCAATCTTCTTCTTGTCATGTGGAAACTTGATAAGCTCCCAAGTGTCATTCCTGTGAGTAGAATCCATCTCTTCTTGCATTGCTTGCATCCAAACCTCATTAGTATATGCATCTTCAAAACATGATGGTTCAAAATCAGCCTTGGTAAGTAAAGCAAAATTCAGTGTCTCACCTCTTGGATTTTCTTCATGTGCTTGATTTGAACTACTTTGATAAATGTCACTCAATCTTCTTACCTTCCTTGCAGAACTAGGACTTGAATCTGGACTTAGACTTGGAATTGAACAACTAGATGAGGGGTTACTTGGTGGATTTGTAGCACTTGAAAAAAAAATATTAGTGGGCTGCCCATGATCAATATCATCCATAATAACATCATTTAAAACAAATTTTGACTTTTCCATATGGCCTTTTTGATGACCATAAACTCCCCCTTCATCAAAAATCACATCTCTTGACACAATAAGCTTATTAGTGAGAGGATTATATAACCTGTAAGCCTTACTTTCCTCACTATATCCAACAAAAATACATGACTCACTTTTGGGATCTAACTTTTGCCTCTTTTGATCAGGAACATGAACATAGGCTAAGCAACCAAAAACTTTGAAATAATTAACATTTGGTTTTTTCTCATACCAGGCTTCATACGGAGTCATCCTGTCAAGTGCACTAGTGGGACTCCGATTGAAAATATATACTTCTGTAGCAACTGCAACTCCCAAAAAAGAATTACTTAATCCCTTTGTTTGTAGCATGCTTCATGCCATCTCCACCACTGTATAATTCTTCCTTTCAGTTACACCATTTTGTTGAGGTGTGTATGTAGTGGTGAGTTGTCTTCTAATGCCATGCATATCACAATAACCTTGAAAGGCTTTTGAACAAAATTCTCCTCCACGATCAGTCCTTAAGCATTTGATTTTTCACCCTTTGTCATGTTCTACAAGGGCTCTAAACCTCTTGAATGTCTTAAGAGCTTCACCTTTGGTATTCAAAAAATAAACCCAACACTGTCGCGAGTAATCATCAATAAAAGTAATGAAATATGATGAATTACCCAAACTCTTTGTCTGCATAGGACCATAAATGTCTGAATGAACTAATTGGAGTGGATAATGGGCCTTCCATGCATTGCCTTTTGGAAATTTTTCTCTTGCATGTTTTCCTTTATCACATCCTTCACAAACTTCTTTGTGCTCTTCAACCTTAGGCAAACCAGAAACTAATGCTTTTGATGGTAGAATCTTCAAACTATGAAAATTTAAATGCCCATACCTGATATGCCACAACCAACTTGTATCCTCATATGCCATATTGACAAGGTTCTTGTTATGTTCACCAAACTTCAATGGAAACATCCTATTCTTTGTCATAGGCACCACTGTTACCACCCTATTTTCTTGATTCTTATCATAAATTATACATTATTGATTTTCAAATACAACTTTATAATTCTTCTCACATAATTGTCCAACACTCAACAAATTATGCTTTAACTTTAGAGTGTAATAAATGTCTTTAACACTCTTCATACCTTCTTTTGTATGGACTTCCATAGCTCCTTTTGCAGCAACCTCCAATGATTTGTCATCACCAAGTTTGATCTTGAATTTAAAACTTTCATCCATTATAGAAAAAAGTTTTTCATTCCTTGACATGTGGTTAAAACATCCCGAATCTAAATACCAAACATCTGTAAAAATATTTTCAGCTTTGTCATAAGATAAAAATAAATTATCTGGAGGATTCTCATCACCTTATTGAGCATAATGAACACTTTTATCATTATTACCTTCTTTTAATTTACACTCATAATTAAAGTGGCCATCCATATTACAATGATAACACTGAGTATTTATTTTATCAAATCGGCCTTTATCTCTTCCTCTAAAACCACCTCTTCCTTAGAAACCACCTCTGCCTCTATTTCCTCTTGAGTAATTCTGATTTTGACCTCTACCTTGGCCTTGATTACTTTTGATGCTACTATTGGCATCTTCATTCTTTGTGATCTGTAATTTAGAGGAAAAAGCTTTTTCTTCACTTTCTCCAAATGAATCTCTCAATCTGTCTTCATGAGACATCAAAGATCGAACTAGATGATCAAATTGAATGGTAGACAAATTCTTAATTTCTTCTATGATTATGGCAACATGGTTCCACCTTGGTGTGAGAGACCTCAACACCTTTTTGATCACAACCTCATTGTTCACAATTTCACCAAGTGTAGCTATCTTATTGACCACATCTTTTACTCTGACACAATAGGTACTCACACTTTCAGCTTCTTGCATCTTTAAATTCTCATATTATCTCTTCAATGTCTGTAGCTTGACAACTTTGTCTTGATCACTACCTTGGTGAGCTTCTTGTAGAGTCTTCCAAGCATCTTCTGCTGTCTTTGCTCCTGCAATTCGCAGAAATAAGCTCTTATCTAGTGCTATTTGAATATGAAATAAGGCTTGAGCATTCTTCTTCTTAGCCTCCTTGTTAGCTATTTTATCATTTGCTGTGAGGGCATTACAATTAGCTGGCTCTGCATACTCTGATTCAATAATCTCTCATAAATCTTTTCCTATCAAAAAAGTCATCACTTTGATACACCAATAATCATACTCATTTCCATCAAATTCTGAAATGGGCAAAGAGTTAGAATTTGACATGATAAATTTTTGGCAAAATTCCAACTACTAAATCTTTAACCCAAAAGAAAAAATCCCTGCTCTGATACCAAATGTAGATTTTATCCAAGCCCAACTCACTGATAAACAATTATAACAACATAACAAAATAACAATAAATTAAAACAAAACACTTACAGTAAAGACAAACCAAAAATATGCAATAATACTCTGTATTATTTCTGTTATATTTGTTACAGTTTTTTCAAGTCATAAAATAGTAAGGATGCAACTTATTAAATAGCTTGGAGCGCTTGAATTAGAGGGGTTTAACTGGCTGTTCAAACAACAGTCTAAAAAAGTTTTAAACATGCATTATTGGCTGCGCTAATATACTGCCAGTTAAAACAATGTTTAACAATGGATTTCAAAAAAATAAACTTGAAATAGAAGAGTCCCATGCGTAGATGAGGACTGCAGTCAACAGATATGGATAGCATGCGGTGAGGAAAGCATGCATCGGTGAGGACAGCATGCATCAGTTATCAACAGAAGTCCCAACCATTTATCCTCTCAAGGAATCGCGCTGAAGTTCTCAAAATTTGCACTCCATTAATTTTGCTCTATTTCAGCGCTTGGTCTTTGCGCCAAAGTATTGCACCCAGGTTCAGTGCCCAATAGGAACGCATAAACGCCAATCTCTCCATTAGATTCTTGCGCACCAGATTTGCGACCACGCTAGCGCTTCCATTCAGCGCATTAGAACACAACTTCATTGCCCCAAGTGCTGCAGTCAAGATCGGCACTCAAGCATTCATGTTTGGTGCTCAAATTCCCAAGTACAGCGCTCAGATAAAGCACCCATCTACATTCCTTTACCTCTGCACGTTAGTCTTCAGTGTTTGTTTTGTACTTGAGCTTCATGCATCAGACAGCCATGGCGAGTACAAGCGGCAGTCTTTTTGTTATATCGATTTCATGGTTTACGAGTCCCTCTTATAGAAGCCCAAAACAACAGAATGGTCTGTCTTATTGGTTTGACCGTTAAGACAAACAAAAAACATTCCACAACATACATACGCTAAGCATATATATTTATAGAAACTGGACTACAATTCGCATATTTTATCAGTCAAGATTACATTCGAAACCTTTATACATAAAAAGACTAGAGAACATAGCAACAAAAAACATTTTCACAAAAATCCAAATACTGGTCAATTACTATAATTTCAGCATCCTCCCAAGAAATGCCAAGCTCATGATGTGGCTTCTGCCCACAACTCTTCCCCAGCAACTCAGGATTCTGTGCTAACATCACTTACGGGCAGGCGCCAACCACCAACACAGAGCCCCACTGCATGTTTGCTGCCAATGGTTCCCCCAAACAGGGGGACTTCTGCATTCTTTGATGCTTCTTAGGAACCCCCCTACATCACTGCATTGCCTTTTTTCTCTTTCCACCACGGCGGGGCCAGAAAATGACCTCGAGCAAAGCTTCGTGCCAGCCATTTGATAGCCTGCAACGTACCTGGAGATCTCTGCACTGCTCTCCACTCAGCGAGTTGTGAAATTGGGGCTAGCATCTCCTATAAATTGGGCATTAAAACTCTCTTGGATTCTCCATCCCCGCCATCGCCAGAACACACCTTATCTACTTCTTGGATAAATTTAATCAGAGAAGCATACTTGGCCTCCAGAACGTGAAAGAAAGATAGAGGAATAAAACCCAATCCATCTTTCCCCGTGAAAGGAATCTCAGGAAAAGGGCCCACTTACAGACTATCAATCACAGATAGCAGATCAACCCTATATTCAAGGGAAAATAAATGCCAACCAACTCCCTTCCCTGGTCCTTATCTGCCACCACCAAACACAAATTGCTTGCAAACAAAACCACCAAATCTGAATTAACTTTTACATGCCTGCTCCCCTCCAACAGTTCTTTTGACCAAAACAGTGTCTTTATCTTAATACACCAAACGTTATAATTCTTGGCACTAAAATCAGGAGGTTGCTGCCATGAACTACTACTAGATGTCATATTTAACAGACCCTAAAGATCCAAGGGCTCTAACAATGGCTCTGATACCAGTTGTTGGAAATTGTTGGCATCTACAACCTCCAAGAGAAAAAACATAATTACTGAAAAAAAACTTTCAGAGTAACAGGCTTAGTAATTTCTAAAATCACCAAAATAGCAGAGACATAGATGTATAGCAAACACACACTCAAAATGCATATATTAAAATGACTTCAAAGCTATTACAAAATTGATTTTAATTTCTAATTATTCGCATCTACAACTATTATAATTTCACTCACAAAACTTCAAATTCTAAATTTATTTCGATTATGCTTGCTATTGTTTTGTCTCTCTTTGTAAATCTTTAGTATTGTAACTATTATCACACAAACAGTCTTCTGCTTTGTTGCTCTCTCTTTCTTCCTCTATTGACTGCTACCTCTGTTTTTATCCTTTGTTCTTATTTCTGTCAACTCAGAAAAACATTCTAAAAACATTCTACAGGGTGTTCTTCTATTCATGCCTATATTGTGCTTTGTTTAAATGTCTTATGTCGTTGTCATTGCTGTTGTTCGGTCCAATCACGCTGCAAGGATATTTTAGAGACTTCTTTTTTCTTCATGTGCTTGTCATCGAATGTTGTTGAACCAATCAGAGAGACGGGAAAACTTAGAGCCTTGTTTGGCCTTATGTGGCTATCACCAGCTAAGTGCATAACCAATTGGATGACAACAAAACTCAAAAAAATAGATTTTATGCCTTCATAACAGTCTTGGCAGTATACGTCTACCTATTGGTAATCAATTTTTTGAGCTTCCATTAAAAATGAAATTGCTGCTTTGGAATTTAAAACCCTAGCTAACAGTGTTACTATCTTTCATTTCAAGGACTTTTAGGCTCAAAAATATAACTTCAAGGATGGATTCCAAATACTTGTTCCTACCTAGGTTTAGGTAAAAGGAGCCACCTTTTCTGCTTCAAATAAATCTTTAATAATATATTTCATTCGTAAGATGGTGTGCTAACCAAATTAGAAGAGGGACCTTGATTTGGAGGAAAACTGATTCATGTACGAAACGATGGCATTCAGATTTTAACCAACCATAAAAGAGTTCAAACACAGTCTTATTTGAGTTAGCCTCTTAAATCTAGTGGTATTCTTCATGTTTTTTTGAGATCTTCAAAACTACTCGCATTCGTTAACAATTTTTTTTGCATATACATCCTCTTGATAATGGGTGAAGATGAAAACTAAGAGAGAGATTCTAGAGAATAAAATTGGAAATAGATGAATATTTAAATATAGAAAAATAAACCACTAGGCAGAAAGAAACCAAAAACTCACAGTGAAATATATGCAATATTCATAACCAGAAGAAATACAAAAAAAATATAGAATAGACAAAATAAAAATACTTCATCAAATTACTCGAATCATTCTCCATAATAATAAAGATCATTTACAATCTCTTAATAGAATTTCATGTGAACATGTTTTTCTAATTAATAAATAAAAATATTCTAAATTTATCTAAATAACAATTTGCATGAAGTATAAACTAAAGTTATCTCTAGCCTTTCAAAGGCTTTATTTTTCTAAAAAATATATTTACTAAATATTAACTAATTATTAAATAAATTGCATGATTGAAGTTGTTATAGAACTGGAGTCAACAACAATTAACCAACATTCTCCCCCTTGATGTTAAGTGAGCTAACAATTTGATTTTAGAGTTTAAAAAATTGAACTTTTACCATAGTTTTAGTGAAGATATCTACAACATGTTCTTATACGTTTATATAACTCAATTCTACATCTTTCTTCTGAAACATATCTTGAATAAAATGGTACTTCAAATCAAAATGCTTTGACCTACTGTGATGCACTGAATTCTTAGCTAATTTTATTGCACTTATGTTATCAGAAAAAATTAATCTAGGTTGAATTTATTTCTCTCCAATTTCTTCTAAAATCTTTCAGAGCCATAATGCTTGTGTACTTGCTAAAATGACTGCAATATATTCTACTTCTATAGATGAAAGAGAAATTGAATTTTACTTCTTTTAACTCCATGTAACCAAACGAGAACCAAGTGAAAAATAATTCTCAGATGTTGAATTTTGGTCATCCAAACTACCACCCCAATAAAAATCACTAAAACCAAAAAGTTCAAAATTTTTAGTAGCATTATAATGAATACCAAAGCCAAGAGTACCTTTCACATACCTCAAAATTATTTTAGCTACCTTCATATGAATTTCAAATAGCTCAGACATAATCTTGATACACAAGAAACTAAATAAGTAATATCTCAGCTTGTGTGAGTTATAAACATTAAGCTTCCAACAATACTTATGTAAGTTGTCTCATCAACTCTTTCAGCACCATCTTCTCTACATAGCATAATTCCACGAGCAATTGGAGTAGAGACTGATTTACAATCAATCATATTGAGTTTCTTCAACATATCATTTACATACTTTATTTGACAAATGAAGATGTCATCTTTACTTTGATAAACCTCGATCCCTAAAAATTATTTCATAAGACCTAAATCTTTCATTTCAAATTCATTCATCATTAAATTTTTTAATTTATCCTTCACCTTAGAATTATTGGCCATATACAATAAATCATCAACATAAAAACTTATAACAAGTATATTATTACCTTCTTGCTTGTAGTAAAGAGTAGACTCACTTTTTTTTTTTTGAATTGATTCTGCTAAAACCATCCATCAATCCTTGCATACCATGCTCTGCGTACTTTTTTGAGGCCACACAAAGCCTTCTTCAACTTATAGAATTGACAGTCTTTTCCTTGCACTTCAAAACCTTGTGACCATTCTACATAAAGTTCTTCTAATTACCCATTCAGGAAGGCACTTTTCACATCCATGTGATATATGCTCCATTTCTTTTGAGATACTAGTGAAAACATCATTCTGATAATTTATTTTCTTGCTATTGGTGCAAATGTCTCTTCATAATCTATGCCATATCTTTGTGTAAAACCCTTAGCAACTAACGTTGCCTTGTGCCTTTCAACACTTTTGTCACTCTTGTACTTAGTCTTGTAGACTCATTTAGTACCAATATTTTTTTTATCATATGGAAGTCACGTAGGCTCCCAAGTATCATTCTTATGAATAAAATATATCTCTTCTTGCATTGCTTGCACCCAAACATCATTAGTACATGCATTATTAAAATATGATGGTTCAAAATCAGATTGTGTGAATAAAACATAATTTACTATTGTTAGGATTTTAGAGTACAATTGATTACTTTTGTATAAGAAACTAAACATAGAATTAAACTAAAATTAATAAGTAACTAGAAATAAAAAACAACAAAGAATAGGAGATACGAGAAACAACCAATCTGTATTAAACTCTTCCAGAAAGAAATACAATGAAGAAATCTCAATCTTCTCACACCTCTTGGGTGTACAATAATTCTCCTTCAAGATTTCTCTCTCTCTCTCTCTCTCAATCAATTACAACCAACTCAATAACCGAGTTGTTATTCCCTCTTGTGACAATCAACCCAATTGTTGTTGTCTACACTTAATTATAATATAGCCCCATGGGTCTCTTAAATAGAATCCAAAGCAAAAAATAATTAGAAAAGTGGACTCAAGACTAAAATTAGTCTTTACATGCAAACTAACTATTCTCCTAAAATTAGAACAATTCTGGAAATACACAAATGACCGATATCAGTCTGAAGATGACCGATGCCGGTTGACCCCTAACCGATGCCGATTACTGTGTAGCTGAAGATAACTGATGTCAGTTGGCTCTGATCGATGTTGGTTACTGTGTAACCCAAAAACTTCCACATTAGCATATCAGTGAAGCTTTTAGCTCCACAACTCAATAATCTCCCACTTAGAGATAAACAGCTACACCTGTACCTATACAACAACATCCTCTAATCATCTCTGGCTTGTTTCTCCATCTTCAAGTTCAATCTTGAAGACCAACAAAAGTTGAATGAAGATTCAACTTCTCCTTTGTTACCGGCTTTGTTAACATATCAGCAGGTTTCTTATCCCTATGGATCTTATCCAGCTTCAACTATCCCTCCTCCAATACCTGTCTAATGAAGTGGTACCTAAGCTGTATATATTTGGTTCTTGAATGAAAGGCTGAATTCTTTGCCAAATGAATTTCACTTTGACTATCACTGTACAATTTGCAACTCTCTTGTTCCTTTCCCAACTCTTTCATGAACCTAGTCATCCAAATCATTTCCTTGCTAGCCTCAGTGACTGCAATGTATTCTGCCTTTGTAGTAGACAACGCAACAACCTTCTACAACTTTGAAATCTAGCTAACCACCGTTCCACCAACAGTGAACACATAACCTGTGGTGCTTCTCCTACCATCCAAGTCACCTGCCATATCTGAATCTGCATACCCATGTGGAGAAGTGTTTGACCCTTCATAGCATAAATGCCTACTGCTGGTCCCTCTCAGATATTTGAGAATCTACTGAATGACTTTCCAGTATTTCTTTCTTGGATTGGCCATAAACTTGCTGACAACTCCCACTGCTTGGGCAATATCAAGTCTAGTATATACCATTTCATACATCAGGCTCCCAACTGCTGAAGCATATAGAATTTTGATTATGTAATCAACCTCATCATGTGATTTAGGACACTACTCTTTGCTCAACTTGAACTATCCAGTCATAGGTGTGCTTACCAGTTTTGCATTTTGCATATTAAACCTTTCCAACACCTTATTCACATAATCCTCTTGAGACAAAATCAAATATGATTTTTTATCTCTCTTAATACTCATGCCAAGGATTTTTTTTGCTACTCCTAAATCTTTCATGGCAAATGTCTGAGCTAATTTTACTTTAAGCTCAGTAATTTCCTGCATGTGTGAACCTGCAACAAGCATATCATCTACATACAGTAACAGGGTAATATAGCTACCATTATCCAATCTGGTAAAATAAACACAATGGTCAGATTGACATTTACTAAAGCCATGCTTTTTCATAAACTTGTCAAACCTCAAATACCATTGTCTTGGAGCTTTTTTAAGACCATATAACTTGGCCTTATGTCTCACTTGTTCATTCTCTCCTTATTTTAACCTGTATATCTATTTGTTTTTAGTGCTTTTTTTTTGGCTGGCAACTCAACCAAATCTCACGTATGGTTCTCTTTCAAGGAATCAATTTTCTCATTCATGCCATGCTCCCACTATTTCCTAGATTCTACTTGCATTGCCTCATCAAATTTTTTTGGTTCTCTGCCATCAGTGAGCAACAAGTAGTATAAAGAAGGTGAATAATAAAGTGGAGGTTTACTTACCCTTTTAGACCTCATTTTGGGCATTTGAGACTCATTGACAGCTTGTTGTCTGCCCAAATTTCTTAACAGTGACTGATCCCGGTCATCTCTGATTGATGTCAGTTTGTACTCGACCGATGTCAATTCCACATGACCGACATCAATTTCCACCTGACCGACATCGGTATCTACCTGACCGATGTTGATTCCCACCTGACTGACATCGGTCTCTGTGTTTTCCTGTGAGTGATGATTTTTATCTGCGAGCTCATTTTGGAACATAACTTTTTCCAAATCAAGATTGCCCTGCTTAGAATTATTCAGCCTCTTGAGCTGATCACTATACATCACCTTCTCATTGAAAACCAAGGCTTTCCATTTCTTAAATGTGTCAAAAACATCAAATTTTCTCTTTATGCAATAAACTCATACCTTTATTGTAGCATCATCAATGAAAGAAACATAATACTATGATCCTCTAATATAAGCTACCTGAGCTGGTCCCCACACATCTGTGTGAATAAGCTCCAACTTATACTTTTTTTTTGTTGACACAGTTTTGAGAAACATCACTTTCTTCTGTTTCCCAAAAATACAATGCTCACATAAATCTAGATCTATGCTTTTCAAATTTGAAAGCTTATCTTTTGACTTAAGAACATGCATTCCCTTCTCACTCATATGGCCAAGCCTATAGTGCCACAACTTTGCATCTACATTTGAAGTAGATAAAATAGAAAGAGAATAATCAGTAATACAAGTAGATAGATAAAGTGTATCTACTCTCTTATCTCTAGCTAATACAAGTGCACCCTTGGAAACTTTCCAAGATTTAGCTATGAGAGTTACTGTGCAACCCTCATCACCCAACTTTCCTGTAGAAATCAGATTTCTCTTCAGGATGGGTACATGCATGACATCCTTCAACACCCATGTGTTTCCATTCTACAATTTCAGCTGTATTTTTCCTTTGCCAATAATTTGACAAGGCTCATCATCCCCTAAATAAACTTTTCCAAAGTCTCCATGGACATAATCATTGAAAAATTCTCTATTTGGGGTTGCATGGAAAGAAGCCCCAGAATCTAAAACCCATGATTCTACTTGACTATCCAAAGAAAATATAAGAGTATTCTGTGCAACAATACCTGCATCTTTTGCTTCTTCATTACCTTCATGTTGATTTTTTTTCAACCAACAATCTTTCTTTGCATGCCCTTTCTTTCTGCAATTCTAGCATGTTATACATCCATTTCTGGATTTGGATCTACTTCCCATCTTTGACCTTGATTTCCCTTGCCCTTCTCTCTTTGCTTTCCCCTACTTTCAACACTTAAAGCATTACTTGATGTTTTTTCTATGCTTTTCTTATGAATTTTTTCATTCAAGATTACACTAACAACATCATCAACTTTCAAGATATTTGAAGAAGATGAAGTATTACTAACTGCCATTACCAAGCTATGCCAACTTTCAGGTAAAGAGCATAAGATTAAGAGAGCTTTAATTTCATCATCAAAAAGTATTTTGACTGAATTTAACTGATTTACTAATCCATGGAAATCATTAAGATGACTATATACAGATCCACCTTCCTGTATTTAAAAATTAAATAATTGCTTCATAAGATATACCTTATTCAAAGCTGAGAGTTTTTCATATAAAATTGCCAAAGTATCCATTAACTCTACCATTGTTTTTGCCTGTGATAAGTTGGAAAACACAGAAGCTGCCAGGCTCAGCCTTATAGCTTCAAGAGCCTTTCTATCAAGAACATTCCATTCTTTATCTTGCATATCTGTGGGCTTACTTGAAACCCCACCCAACGGTAAATATAGATTTTTCTGATATAGATAATCTTCTATCTGCATTCTCCATAATTGATAATTCTTGCCATTGGATTTCTCCATTCTTAATTTACTTTCTTCTACCATTGCTTTGCTCCCACTCAATCAGAAACCCCTGTGAGTGAACTCTGTAATCAACAAACACTAACACGCTCTGATACCACTTGTTAGTGAACCTGGCTTTAATACCAAGTGTTAGTGTACCTAGCTCTGATACCAATTGTTAGGATCTTAGAGTACAATTTATTACTTTTGTATAATCAACTAAACCTAGAATTAAACTAGAAGTAATAAGTAACTAGAAATTAGAAACAACAAAGAATAGAAGATACGAGAAACAACCAATCTGTATTAAACTCTTCCAGAAAGAAATACAATGAATAAATCTCACTCTTCTCACACCTCTTAGGTGTACAATAATTCTCTCTCATGAGTTCTCTCTCTCTCTCTCTCAATCAATTACAACCAACTCAATAATCGAGTTGTTATTCCCTCTTGTGACAATCAACCCAATTGTTGTTGTCTACACTTAATTACAATATAGCCCCATGGGTCTCTTAAATAGAACCCAAAGCAAACAATAATTAGAAAAGTGGACTCAAGACTAAAATTAGTCTTTACATGCAAACTAACTATTCTCTTAAAATTAGAATAATTTTGGAAACACACAGATGACTAATGTCGGTCTGAAGATGACCGATGCCGGCCGACCCCTAATCGATGTCAGTTACTATGCAGTTGAAGATAACCGATGTCGGTCAACCACTAACTGATGTCAGTTGGCTCTGACTGATGTCGATTACTGTGTAACCCAACAACCTCCACATTAGCACATCAGTGAAGATTTTAGCTCCATAACTCAACAATTGTTTCACTCTTTTAACATTCTTTAGGTGATTGGATTCTTGTACACTGATAAATTTCACTCAAGATTTTTACCATTCTCGAAGAACTAGGACTTGAAGCAGGAGTTGTATTTGGAATACATGCACTAGATGAGGGGCTATTTAATGGACTTGTACCACTTGGCATTAAAGTACTTGTGGGTTGATCATTAGTAATATAATCATATTTAACATCAATAAAAATAGATCTAGACTTCTCAATATTGATTTTATCTTTATCATGACCATACACTCCCCTTTCATCAAAAATAACATCTCTTGACACAAGTACATTATTAGTGATAGGATTATAAAGCATATAAACTTTGTTTTTTTTTACTGTGCTTAAAAAAAAATACAAGACTCACTTTTTGGATTTAATTTTTTCCTTTTCTGATTAGGTACATAAACGTAAGATAAACAACCAAAAAATTTGAAATATTTGACAATAGGTTTTTTTTTCATACCATGCTTCATATGGAGTCATCTTTTCAAGTGCACTAGTGGGACTTCGATTGAGAATATATATTGTTATAAAGACTACATCTCCTAAAAAAGAGTTGTTCAATTCTTTTGTTTGTTACACGCTCCTTGCTATTTTAACTACTGTATGGTTTTTCCTTTCAGCCACACTATTTTGTTGAGGAGTGTAGGCAATTGTGAGTTACCTTTTTATGCCATTTAAATCATAACAATTCATAAAATCATTTGAATAGAATTCACCTCCATGATCAGTCATTAAGTACTTTATTCTATAACCACTTTCATTCTCTACAAGGGCTTTAAATCTCTTAAATGTATCAAATGCTTCACTTTTTTCTTCAAAACATAAACCCAACACTTTCTTTAATAATAATCAATAAATATGATGAAATATGATGAATTACCTAGAATTTTTGTTTAGATGGGACCACAAATATCTAAGTGAACCAATTGAAGTGGATGATAAGCCCTCCATGCACTAGCTTTTGAAAACTTTTCTCTTGCATGTTTGCCTTTAACACAACCTTCACAAACTTCCTTATGCTCTTCAACCTTTGGCAAACTATAAACTAATTCTTGTGATGTTAGTAACTTCAAACTTTGAAAATTCAAGTGTCCATACCTGAGATGCCATAACCAATATTTATCTTCATATGCCATATTTATAAGGCTATTGATATACTCTCCAAAATTCAATGGGAACATCCTATTCTTAGACATAGGTACTATTTTAATAGCCTTATTTCCTTGATTCATATCATAGATAATGCATTGTTTATCATTAAATACCACCTTATAGTTCTTTTCACATAGTTGTCCAACACTCAACAAATTATGTTTCAAATTTGGGTTGTAATAAATATCATTAATACTTTTCATACCTTTTATAGTATTCATTTTCATAGTTCTTTTCGCTGCAACCTCCAAAGATTTATCATCACCAAGTTTGATAATGGTTGTGAAATTTCTATCCATTGTAAAAAAATAACATATTATTCCCTGACATGTGATTATAACAACCTAAATCTAAATATGAAACCTAATTATGACTATTTTCAGCTTTGTCATATGAAATGAATAAATTTCATGATGCATCACCATCCTCATTAGTAAAATTAGCACTTTTATTTTCATTTCCTATTCTTAATATACATTCCCAATCAAATTGAACTTACATGTGATAGTAATATCATTGAATATTTTATTTTATCAAATCTACCGCTACCTTTACCTCTTCCATCTCAGCCACCTTTTCTTCCTCTGTATCGACTTGAATAATTGTATCCTCTTCAATAATTATAATTCATGTCTTTACCTTATCCTTGATTGTTTTTGAAATTGTCTTTGCCTTGTACATGGCTATTCTTATTACTAGTGCTGGTGTCTTCATTCTTTGTGATCTTTAATTTTGAGGTAAAAACATATTCATCACTTTCATTTAATTTTTATCTTAGTCTTTTTTCATGGGACACAAGAGATCCAAATAGGTGATCTAACTCAAGAGTAGTCAAGTTTTTGATTTATTTAAACAATTATGGCAACAAGATTCCACTTTAGTGTTAGAGATCTTAACACTTTTTTGACAATAACCTCTTTATTCAACATTTATCTAAGTGCAGCCATCTTGTTAACTACATCTTTTAATCTTACACAAAAATCACTCACACTTTCAACTTCTTGCATCTTCAAATTCTCAAATTATCTCTTCAATATTTGCAATCTAACTACTTTAACTTGCTCACTACCTTGATAAGCTTCTTGTAGAGTCTTCCAAGTATCCTTGGCTATCTTTGCACTTAAAATTACTGAAAATAGGCTCTTTTGTAGAGATGTTTGAATATGAAATAAAGTTTGGGATTTATTCTTCTAAGCTTCTTTTTTGGCTTGCCTATCATTAGGTGGAACAGTGGCCCAATTAATTAGTTCAAGATAAACAGTTTCTACAATGTCCCATAATTATTTTCTTATTAAAAGAGTCATCATCTTGATCCTTCCATAATCATAATCATTACTACTAAATTTTAGAGTAAGAAGACTATTAGAGTTTGAAATGATCAATTGTTATAAATATTTAAAACAAAAAAATCCACACAAAAAACCAATCTTTTCTACCAATTAAATATTTTTAAATATAGAGAAAAAAACCATTGGGTAGAAAGAAACCTAAAACTCACTACCAAATATATGCAATATTCATAACCAAAAATAATATATAGTAGCCAAAATAAAAGTATTTCACCAAATTATTCAAACCATTCTCCATAATAATAAAAATCATTTACTATGTATTAAATTTATCTAAATGACAATTTGTATGAAATATAAATTAAAGTTACCTCCAATATTTCAAAACCTTTATTTTTCTAAAAAATATATTAAATGAATATTAATTAACTATTAAATAAATTGCATGATTACTTTACATGATTGAAACTTCTATAGAACTGGATTCAATAGTAATTAACTAGTAATGAAAGCATTTAAGTGGAAATAGATTCTAAATTCTGAAAAATATTATCTTTCCCTTTTAGAACCTACATCAATATCAACATGTAGCTGACAACTAGCCAGTTCTATATACTACAACCCCTAAGGAATATAGAGTATTCTCTATATTAATAAAAGAGTTAAAATAAGAGAGCAATCTTGGTAGAAGAAAAGTAAACTAGAACATGATGACGACGGAGAGGTTTTGAAAGAATACCAATACAAGGATCTACCAAGATAATAAATTTTTCTTGGAAGCAGAGCTAAACTCTCGTGATGAGGACACTAATTAGAATACACCAACAAAGATGTACAGAACTTGTAAAAATTCACAAAATGACCAATCAAATTTCATATAAAAAAAAATGAGTGGAGGATATTCACATTTAAGCTACCAAAATGGAAAATTAAAGAAGAAAAGCCAAGCATAGTCAAGCTATTGTATCAGTTGAGAAAAATGAATTATCAAATTTTTAGATTTTGTGAATTGCAAGCCTTTCTAGTATGGTGTCACCTCAAGGGCTTGTAGCAGATACATATAGCTTATAAAAAGAACCAAATTTAGAAAGTGCTAGTAGAAACAACAACAAACCAGAGGTGGGTGTTCTTTGCATTTCAAACAAATATCTTATTCAATGAAAGGTGTTGAGTTCTATGATTTCTCCCTCATATATTAATGTGTATTATCCCCTAACTAAATATTATTGGACAATGTATGACATATGTATGCATATCCAGAGCCCAATAATTCCTAACTGATTCAATCCTCAACACAACACTTTTTCTACAAATAGAGTGAAATTCACAGGGCCTCATTCTTGAACCCTGTTACCCATACCACATCTCCCACCACATAATTATATAAACATGCATGTCATACCAACATGATATTTTTGTCTAATTATATAAAGGTTAATTGAATTTAATAAATCTAAATAGTTCCCTATAAGACATACTAGCATCATGTTGTGATCATTTTTTAATATAATTCTAAAAAAAATTATTTTCCATATATCTAACTATCTAAGTTCAAACCATGATGTCACCATACACAATCAGATAGTCTTGAGATTGAGGCCTAATTAGCATTTGTAGTAGGGATAAATGGTACAAATGAGGGGAATTCATTGTTGTAATAATCCAAAGTAGGGATATATTGGGCCATGGTGCTTATTATAATAATCACATCGATATATTTTGTGGAGTTACAAGAGTAATGTTTCCTTGATAGGATTTACTCAAAAACTTCCTTTTTGTGAGCTCGACTAAATGTGATGTTGACCATGAAACTTTATAACACCATTATTTAGAGAGATTACAGCAACTTTATCCTAAGGAGACAATGTCCCACTACCTCAAACACTCCATGAGCCCTTTACGCACTATATAAATGGTTATGGTAATGTTCTAATCCTCCCCTCCACACTCTCTCCCAACATTCATGGAGAAATGAGTATTCTAATTATTGTTCATGATGTGTGCAACATGCACGTTAATATTTTGAAAAAAAGATTATGGATTAAAATCTAATAATATTTTTTTAATAATTTTTATTAAGAAATATATAATTTAATTTTTGAAAATTTTTAAATACTAGTTTTGATTACTATGAAGGTGAATATTTAAAAAAATTATAAATTTATTAATGATATTTATTATATTCGAAAGTTAAAACATAATTTACTATGTGTTGATCATTTATGTGAAAAAAATTATTAGTGTTTTTTGATGATAAGAAAATCCATGATAGGAATTAAAAGGAAATAAGGTTGTTAAAATTGTATCTATGTCTAAGAATAAGATGTTCCTATTGAAGTTTGGATAGCATAATAACAGCTTTGAAAATACAAATGAATATAAAAGTCGGTTATGGCATCTTAGGTATACA
This sequence comes from Torreya grandis, assembly GCA_037957365.1. NCBI lineage: Eukaryota > Viridiplantae > Streptophyta > Pinopsida > Cupressales > Taxaceae > Torreya > Torreya grandis. The sequence goes on along the minus strand of JARHVA010004150.1, from coordinate 136,270 downwards.
CATTTGAATTTTCAATGTTTGAAGTTACTAACATCACAAGAATTAGTTTATCACTTTATAAAGTTTGAAGAGCATAATTAAAGGAAAACATGCAAGAGAAAAGTTTTTAAAAGGTAGTACATGGAGGGCTTATCAACCACTTCAATTGGTTTACTCCAATATTTATGGTCCAATGCAATTTTGTTTTTTGGATAAGTAATCACATTTCATTACATTGATTGATGATTATGTAAGAAAGTATTGAGTTTATTTTTTGAAGATAACATCTGAAGCATTAGATGCATTTAAGAGATTTAAATCCCTTGTAGAGAATTAAAGTGGTTATAAATAAAGTGCTTAAGCACTGGTCATGGAGGTGAATTTTGTTTAAAATATTTTATGAATTATTATGATTTGAATGGCATCAAAAGGCAACTCATAATTGCCTACATGTTTCAATAAAATGGTGTGGTTGAAAGGAATAACCATATAGTGCTTTAAATGGGATGGAGCATGTTACAAACAAAGGGATTGAATAACTTTTTTGGGGTGATACAATTACTACAACTATATATATTCTCAATTGAAGTCCTACTAATGCATTTGAAAATATGACTTCATATGAAGCATGGTATGCAAAGAAGTATAATGTTAAATATTTTAAATTACTTGGTTATTTGGCCTATATTCATGTAACTAATAAAAAAAGATAGAAGTAGATCCAAAGAGCGAGTCTTGTTTTTTTGTTGGGTATAATGAACAAAGCAAAGCTTATATTCTTTATAATCATATCACTAATAGGACACAATTGTGTCAAGATAAGTTATTTTTTATAAATATGGAGTGTATGGTCATGACAAAGATAAAGACTATATTGAGAAGTATAAATCTATTTTATTTATGGTATTTATGATGATATTGATAATGGTCAGCCCACTAGTACATTAGTGGCAAGTGATATAAGTCCATTAAGTAACCCCTCATCTTGTGCTTGTATTATAAACATTGTTCAAGCTTTATGTACTAGTTATTCAAGGAAGGTAAAAAGTTTGAGTGAAATTTATCCATGTATAGGAAGTCAAACACATGAAGAATTTCCAAGAGGGGAGATACTAAATTATGCTTTAATTAGACAAGATAATTTTGAACATTCATGTTTTAAAGATGTATGGGTAAGTGCACCAACTTGGGGGACAAAAAATGGCCTACCCATGGACTTGATTTTTTTAAAATTTCAAAAATGTAAACTTCTATAGAGAATCAGAGATGGCTACACTCAAAATTTGAAGATGGTATAAAAACATGAATTGTAGAATTTCGAGTCTTGTTTACAAAAAAAAAATATTGAAAAATAGTTAAGTATAAATAGGTCAAACATATAAAATTTAAAGAGAACCTCCTATTTTTTTAAGAAAATTTAAATCATACCATTCCGTGTGACCCACCATTTTTTTAGCATCATTAAATATGTTTAGAAACCCTTTGGTGAATATTTAGATAAGATCTTCTAGTGTGTTATGAACTTTTTTTTTATTAATTTTGTAATTAAGTATATCTTGAAAATCGACAAAAAAATGATAGCCAGTCGTGTGGCCGACCTAACTACCTCAAAAAAATGAAAATTGATTTTTTAAAAATATGTATAGAATTAGGCCTAGTTTGTTACCATATAATTTGTTTTGCACTTGGATCAATGAAAAACAAATTAGATAAGCATGAATAGGCATGTATGGCTATGACATGTAGTGGCCTGAAAAAGGTGTTGTTAGAAATAAATATAGTTTGAACCATTAAAATACTCCAAAATATATATAAATCATACATTTAAGAACAGGACAATGTGTTCGTCATAATGGTAATAATTTTTCAAATTTTGATGTTGAAATCCATTGCGTATTTGGTGATTGAAGTTAAAATTTGTTTATTTTTCCTAAAACTATAGGTCTCAGTTGTAGATGCACAATACTAAGCCTTTGGCTCAAAAATCCAAGTCATTTTAGAGCCTAAAGGCTCTATTTTCAATTTAAATTTAAATAAAGTGTCTATTTTATATAACATGTATGCATTGTATAACACATACGTGTTGTATTTTTATAAGTCTAAAACTAACTCCATGAGAATTTTGGAGTTGCACATGAAGCCAACTTTGCCCATAAGCTTAGCATATGCATTATATTGTTATAAGTCCAAAACCAACTCCATGAGCATTTAGGAGTTGCACATGAAGCCAAATTTGTCTATAAGCTTATATTTATGACTCTAAATATTAAGTAAAAGTGTATATTTATATTATTATATTTATTTTTTTATAATTTAAATTTATTTTAGTAAATATAATAAATTAGGGTCACTGAACATCTGATAGAGTTGGTCTCACAGTTATATGACCTACGATGTGGAAAATAGTTTTCAAAATCCAATCAGGCCAGTACTTAGGCATTTTTAGGGTCTACGTATTAAACTTAGGGATTTTAGCATATAATTTTTACAATTGATATCCATTTTTGGTAAACATATAGTCATTTCTTATATTTTTGTGCCTTTCAAATTGATTCTTAACATTTTTAGGAGTCTTAAGTTTTCCAAAATTGAAGTATTCAAAATGATCACTTTGAAATTAATGCAAAGTGGTGTTATTGGCATAACATAGGTCACATTAATGACATGTTCACATCAAATAATCACTTTACATGTTAATTTCACTTGATCATCACCCCTACCTCATCCTTGATCACTTCCTACTCATCCCTCATTACCCTTAATCATCTCTCATCAATATTTATTATCCTTAATCACTCCCTCATTGAACCTCACTATTCATAGTCATCTATAATCACTCCGTTATCATCCATAATCACTCCTCTATTGACATTCACTATCCTTCCCCATACTTCATCATTCATAATCACTCTTTCCTCATCCCTCATCATTCCTAATCACTTCCTCACTCCCTCCTTATCCCTAATCACTCCTTCATTGACCTTAGTTGTCTCTCATCATCTCTAATCACTTGAGCTTATCATCCATAATCACTCATTCATTGATTATCACCATCCCTTATAATATCTAATCAATATTTTTTCATCACTAATCACTCCTTCATTGACCCTCACCCACCATATTTCATCACTCCATCATCGATCCACACCATCCCTTATCATACCTAATCATTCCCTCGTCGTTTGGCATAAGTATATACTCTAAAGATATCTTTGATTCTAATCATTTATTTTTTAATCCATTATAATAGAAATTAATTATTTTCTAGGACTTGTGTTGTCAATATCCATTTCTAATAGTCAATTTTATTACTGAATGAATTGGATGATCTTCCAAATTTATAGTCAAGTAATATAAGTATTAATAAAAAATAGAGTCTATATTTTAGTTCATCAAATTATCTTTGTTGTGCATATAACTAAATGAAACTTTATTCGGTTCCACCTTTGGTAGTTTTGGTCAAAATATAAAAATTAAATACAAATCTTTTGTATAATTTTTTAATTTTGAGAAGATTTGAATTAGATGTAAATTTATTTAGTGTTTTTCATTCCTATATAACTTGAATCTAGGTTAGGTTCACACATACACTCCTTGTGTGTGTAGTATGTCCCAAATATTTTATCTCTTGCATGAAAAAAGAACATTTATTCATGTTATCACAAAAATATGTTTCTAAAAAATTTGAAACATTAGTTCAACATGGCATAGATCTTCATCCCATGTTTTATAAAGATTAAGATGTCATAAAGCTAGATTAAAAAAATGGCATACGTAAAGGGCATGGGGATGTCATTAAACATCTTAAAATTAATGAATTCATTATATGAGTTAACCTAGAAGACATATTCAGCAATTCAATCAATCATTCCTTTGTTTTTAAGACTATATTCTAAATGTCCAAAGGTTTAACATGAATATGATGATACCCAAACTTAATATCAATTATGCAAAAGACTTATACACCATATATATGGTATAAAAATTCCTTAATATTTAAATGAGGATAATAGTTATTCACATTAATCTTGTTAATTTTTTTTTAATTGATTCACAACTTTAGCACAAACACAATTGCATTTTGTCAAGGTAATTATTTAGGCTTGATGTGTCCATTATCCTTGATTTCATGGATCTACCACTTGATCTATTCAATCTCTATAAATGATATGTTGTATAAAGAGGTTTGAGGTAGAGGTAGTTAAGGGATAAAATCAATAGTATTATTTAGTGTATAGTATGCAGGAACATATTTAGGTGACTGAAAGATATCCTTGTATTCATGTAGTTTATGGTTTAATTATTTTTTCTTTTTTATTGTTGGATAAAATACACTATGATATGGTGACATAAGGTTTTCATTAAATATTCACTTCTTACCATTAAGATCATAATTCTTACTAGAACTAACAACATTCTTACACTTCCTGACACTAATGACTGAAAGCTTATGAACTAAATATGATATATGGTATTTTAGATACAGATAATCTATCACAAAATTTCAAAGATTTACTTTATAGACTACATTTCAATGGTAAATACATGGTTGAACACATGTAAAACATCACACACCTATAATGGTGAGATGTCACAAAGGATTGCATCTTTAAAAAGTTTAATTTTGTACACCAAGTGACACTACTAGGTGATCCATTTCTCAAGGCCTACACTAGACCATACATTAGCGTATAGTTATAGATGATGTATAAATTTTAAATTAGATTTTTGAAAATATGATTTAAGAGAAAGTAAATTCTTATAACTTCCATTAGAAATGATGAAGTGTATTGTCTCACCATTGATCTACATTTATCAATGAAACAATATTTTTAATTCATATATTTTATTGTTGGGGGAAATAGAGATATTTTTAGTACTGACCATGTCATTAGGTTTATAATCTATCATCTACTTCAATTTTAATAGTTCTAGATAACTTTTACCCACTTCTTGAGATGGATCATAGTGTGACACTCTTAATTAGATTAAATATTTAATTTATGAATTAAGCATCACTTTCCAATCTTGGACTACTTGTTTTAATCATTTAAAAATTATTTTCCACTCTCTGGTATGATGAATAAATAAATATACATACAAATAGAAGGCCTTAAATATAATTATTAAGATCATAAAATTTCCTCATATGAAAACTAATTAATTGGATTCAAGAAATCGCATAGCTTGGTGATCCTCATGTAGTTACTACCCATTTTTGGTGCTATGGTTGTTTTACTTACTTCTCTTTTTCTGGTGGATTTTCAATTGTGAATTACATCATTTATAATAGGCCTATATTTTTTCATTGGTGTTAAATGTTTTTGTTTCAAATTAGGCTCCAAATCATTTTTATCACTATCTTATATTTTATGCTAGCACTCAACTCTCTAGTTGTATCTCCTAACATTGTTAAACTCTAGCAAAATACCACCATCAAGGTATTGGATAGAGTGATTAAGGATGAGGAGGAATTGATTAGAGATGATGAGGGAGATAATAAAGATGATGAGGGATGGTGAATGTCAATGAGGGAGTGATTAGGGATGATGAGTGATGGTGAGGATTAATGAGGGAGTGATTAGGGGAGATGAGCGATAAAGAATGAGTGATTAGAGATGATGAGGTATGATGAAGTGATGCAGGAGAAACACTACCTAATATAAATAGTGATCTAGTTTACATGTGTAAAACCTTTAAAAGGTGGTCAAGGTCATAAGAAGTCTACAGTCTAGTCTTTCTAAGTTTCTAGTTTTGTGTCAATTTTGAATTAGAGTTGTATTGGACTTTCCCACCAAATATTTCATATGAATTTTTGAACTTTCATAGAGACTTCAATCTTGTTTGAAGAATTCCAATGTTGAATTTGGTGTGTTTCGAATTTAGAAAGAATTTTAGGATGTTACAAGACATATACCTAAACTCATATTTGAGAAATATGTTAGTAGTTGAGTTAGTTAAGGACACTCTCAACATACAAAAGAAGTTAGAATTCAATTGATGGCTATTTGGTAATAAGAGTCTTTTCCATGTCTTATTTTGTATTTAGAGTTAGATTCAAGAGAGATGGAGGGGGTAGGATTCAATATAATGAATGTAAAAAGCCCCAAACAAGTGAATAAGACAAGTTTTGATTATTTTTAGACAAGAAAGCAAACAAACCCCACATCTTCTTGAAAATGTGCAAAGATAGTTCACAGTGTGCATGATCATGAAACATTATTAGTAACAAGTTATTTGTGTGAGTGGTAAGTTGAAAATACCTTATATTTGATAGTGATTATATCATTTTACATTAGAGTTTCAAATCTTTTAAATGTTCAAATTACAAAATGTATACCATGTGCTTTTATAAATTGTGCTTTGAAATTTGAGTGAAGGTCAGAGTCTTGTGGAAGAGGAGATCATATTTGGTGGGATTTTGGAATGTATGAGTAATTATTAACTTGACATACAAATTCATTAATTGTATTTAAACAATGTATGTTGTTATTCTGCTAAGGAAATTCTATGTTAAACAACACAACCCTATCTTATATGAGCAAAAGTTCTAAGCATACATTTGTGTCAGAAGGTAAATGCATGTATTGGAGTGAAAATATATATATATATATATATATATATATATATATATATATATATATATATATATATATATATATATTGGTTATTTGATTCTCATATGATCATGAAGTCTTATAGTCTTTCAATTAGCTTTCATATATTTGGATGAGCAAAAATAAAACTAACACAGTCCTACAGTCATCAAGAATATTAACACAGTCAAAGTGGTATCTCATGGAAATTGAAAAATTAAGTGTTATATATGGAAGACATTGATTTGTTAAAGCATGTAAACATTGCGTGGAGAAGTTTAAACCTTCATCTTAATTTATAATCCTTTTTAGAATGAATTAGAACAAATAACCTCTTCTCAGATTACTACAGACTTGTGATTGAGTACATAGTCTATTCAAAATTATTTAAATCAATATAATGTACCTTATAAAGTGAAATATAATTCTTGTATTATGACCTTAACCATTAGTGTGTCTAGGGATATGTGTGTCTGAATTGTGGCCTACATACCTATTTTATTTACTTGTTATATTTTTCTATGTTCTTAGATAGGTTGGCCTATTGAATAACCTTGGCTAAGTACACTGTATATAGGAGGTAGTGGTTAGTCTTTGTTCATTATGTTAAGTATTCTACTATTAGTGCATTGATGTGGAGGTTTGCCCCTCAAAGTGGCTTTCCTATATTATCCAGTATTTTATTGTGCTATTAATTATTATTGTGTGATCTCTCATATTTACTTATTTTATGTAATATAAAATCATTCTAGGCAAATATATAAATAATTTCATTACATGTGGTATTGAGCTTCAATTTGGACAAGTTTCCTTCTACATTATTTTTTTGGATCTGGTGAGACGTGGCTTCTGGGAGTAGTGAGAGCGAAAAAACATAACTTACAATTTGGGAAGAATTACTTTTTTTCATCAACATATTATTGATCAAAACACTTTTTTATTTTAAATAGTTAAAAAAGAGTCTGAGAAATTTTTTTCCCTTGCACAATTGTTATCATTAGATTCGTCTCAGTGTGATGATCGCAATGGTATATTCTATCGATACACTTTTTTGGTACCAAAATTTTTATCCCAGTGCACAAAAGTAGTCATTGGATTCATCTTGATAAGGTGATTGCAATGATACCATTTCTTGGTATACTTTTTAAAGGGTAAAAACCCTCCTAGGGTTTGTATATGGTAGGTCTAGGTACCTAAGGAAGAAAAGGGAAACTCAAAACTCCTAAGACTCCTATCAATGACATGGATTCTAGAATTTTAGATTCAATGATTTTTTAGCTTCAAGTAGACATAAAGAACTTGGTGAGGCATGATGACTTTGTTGCAGTCTAAGTTGATATTTTAGGGATGTACAGAGGGATTAATGGAGTTCATAATGAATTGCAACATATCACTACATAGTGGGCTACCCTTACATCTTAGTTTTAGTTCAACAACCCTCCATTTCAGTATTAAAATCCTCCTCTCAAAAACTCCCATGGTGGTATGAGATCAATGTTGCCAAATGTGGACATGCATAAGTTTGATGGTAAAAATCCTCTCATTTGGATTTCCCAAATTGAGAATTTATTTGAGTTGCATCAAACTCCTAGTTCTTAGAGAGTGGTAGTGGAATCCTTATATCTGGAACCTGAGTAATTCATTTGGTATCATTTTTTATGTGCTAAAAAAAAGAATGGTGCTCCTATTACCTAGATTATTTTCACTAAGCAGTTGTCATCTCATTATTAGAATAATGTTTGAGAAATATTTCTACTAATTAGCCAAGTTATGGTAAACAATAATTGTGAAGGATTATATTCATCAGTTTCAAAGTCTCTCTTTATGGGTGGAAAATATCATCAAGGAAAATTTGACTGATCTATTTTTGGGTGGCCTCAAAGATAGCATCTAATTTAAGGTTTGAATTTTTAACCTAAAATCTGTAGCATAAGCTATCCCTAATGAACACATGATAGAAGAAAAAGAGATGGTCAAAAAGAAAACTTTCACTACTGGTCACGAACGCAACTTTCTAGCTCCATCATTTTCATAGCCCACTAGATTAATACAATGACAAATTGAAGAGAAGCAAGCCAAAGTTTTGTGTTATAGTTGTGATAATAAATGGATAAAAGACCATCATTGTGCTAAACAAAATCTATTTTACATTGAAGGTGCCAATGATGATGAAGAAGTACATGATGAGGATGCAAAAGTTCCTAAGGAGGAATCTAAAGACTCTTAGCCTACTATTTCATGTCATGCCCTTTTAGGTATTATTACTCCCCAAATTATTAAGGTGATGGGTTTCTTTAATAAATATAAGGTCACTATCTTGTTTGATTCTGGGAGCACACACAACTTCATCCACAATAAGTTGGTTGCTCATTTAAACTATTTAATTTATCTAGTGCTTGAATTTTAGGTTATGATTGTAGATGGTGGTATTTTTAGCTATTCAAAAAAATTTCATAGTATTAAGTTGGCCATGGGAGACTACTTATTGGATTATCCTATGTTTGTTATTCCCATAGGTGGAGCTAATATTATTCTAGGAGTCTAGTGGTTCACTACTTTGGGCACTATTGAGATGAATTTTTGGGAATTAGTCATGTATTTTCATTCTAAAGAAAGGACATTTGAGCTAAGGGTATTAAAGGCTAAATATCTATAACTTGTTAGCTTCCATCAAATGACAAATATTCTTCATAAGGGTGCTGAGGGATTTGTAGCTTGCTTATTTTCTATGGAAGTACAACCAACTCAAGCATCTCCAACTCTTGATCTGTAATAAATAATTGATGCTCATTCTATTATTAGATAAACCAAAAGGAATTTCACCAAGATGCATGCATGATCATGTTATCACTCTTATTCCTACTAGTACACAACCTAACATTAGGCCATACATGTATCCCTATACCCAAAAAATTGAAATTGAAAATATGGTAGAACAGATGTTGGATGTAAGAATCATTCAACATAGCCAAAGTGAATACTCTTCACCAGTTGTCATGGTGAGAAAGAAAGATGACACCTAGAGGATGTGCCTTGACTATAGATAACTCAACAAGTACACTATCAAAGATATGTTTCTAATTCATAACATTGATGATTTTATATATGAATTGAATGGTACTCTTTATATTACCAAGTTAGATCTGCATTCTGTGTATCATCAAATTTAGATATGTTATGAAGACATACCCAAAACCACTTTCAAGACACATGAGGGCCATTATGAGTTTTTACTTATGCTTTTTGGTCTAACAAATGCACCATATACATTTTATAGTTTGATGAATACTATTTTTAAGGAAATTTATTCTGGTATTCTTTCATGATATCCTCATTTATAGTAAAAATTAGGAAGACCATTTGCAACATGTGAAACAAGCACTCTTGATTTTGGAGCAAAAACATTTGTATGCCAAACCTTCTAAATGTACTTTTGGGGATGGTGAGGTTGAATATTTGGGTTATATGGTGTCTTATCAAGGATTGAAAGTGGATCCTAAAAAAATCCAAGCAATGGTGGATTGGCCAATTCCTAAGACACTCAAGAAACTTTAGAGATTTTTGGGGCTTACTGGTTACTATTGTAGGTTTGTCAAAAATTATGCTAATATTACAGCCTCACTCACCTCTTTGTTAAAAAAGGACTCCTTTTAGTGGATTGATATAACTACCTAAGCATCTAAACAATTGGAATTGGCTATGTGGACTAATCCAATATTGGCCACTCCTAATTTTTCTAAGACTTTTGTGTTTGAATTTAATGCATTTGGGTATGGTATGGGTTCTATACTCGTGCAATAAGGTAAACCACTTACATTTGAAAGTTGTCAACTAAAAGATAAAAATCAGCACAAGCCCATTTATGAGAAGGAAATGATGGCTATTTTGCATGCAGTCAACTAATGAAGACCTTATTTGATGGGTCTTCACTTTCAAGTAAATACTGACCATGCTAGTCTCAAATATTTTTTAGAACAAAGGTTTTCATCTAAAGAACAACACAAATGGGTAACTAGGATGCTAGGCTATGATTTTGAAATAGTCTACCAAAAAAATAAGGACAATGTGGTGGCAGATGCACTATCCCAAAAAGATAAATCAGTTGAGGCATTGCTATGTGCCATTACCATTTTGTAGGCATATTGGCTAGAGGAAGCATGATTAGAATAGGAACATGATAGTGTTGTCCATGATTTGATTCAATATATTTAGAAAAGTTTAGGTGGATTTGAAAAATTCACATGGAAAGGTAATGCATTATGATATAAAGACAAATTGTACCTATGTAATAATTCTCTTCTTAAACAAAAAAATCCTTCAATAACTTCATGCAAATCCAATTGTGGGTCATTCTAAATTTTTGAAAAATCTATCACATAATCAAGCAGGATTTTTTTTGAAAGGTCTTAATGGGGATGTCTAGAAATATATGGCTCAATATATGATCTACCAACAAAAAAAAGGCAAAACCATCAAAACCCCATGTCTTTTACAACCTTTATCTATCCCTAGCCAGCATTGGGAAGAGGTATCTATGGATTTCATTATAAGGTTACCAATATCTAGTGGTCAATATGTTATCATGGTTGTTGTAGATCATCTCAGTAAGTATTCTTATTTTTGTTCGTTATCTTAGCCATTTATTGATAGTACAATAGCTACTGCATTTCTCAATATAGTTTAGAAACTGCATGGTACCCCTAAGATCATTATCAGTGATAGAGATCCCTATTTTACTAGTAATTTTTAGAATAAGTTATTTACATGTTTGGGTACCCAATTAGCTCATAGTTCATCCTATCATCCTCAATATGATGGAAAAATTGAGGTAGTCAACAAATGTCTTGAATGATATCTCCATTATTTTATTTTTGATAAATATGATAAATGAGTTCATTCACTGCCACTTGCTGAATGGTGGTATAATACTTCTATTCATAGTTCTTCCAAAATGTTTCCTTTTGTGGCACTATATAGATACCACCCTCCATCTATCACTTCAACATTGAAGGTCCATCCTAAGGTTCATGCAGTTGAATAACATATTCACCATCAATAGGAGGTCCTTGCAAGTTTATGTGAAAATTTAGCTATGGCCCAAAATCACATAAAGCAATAGGAAGATCAACACAAAAGTGAGGCATTTTAATATTGGTTATTGGGTCTTTGTTCACTTGCATCCATATAAATAGATGTCATTGATGCAATGAAAAAAGGATAACAACTGTCCCCTATGTATTATGGGCATTATTAGATCTTGTATAAAATTCATAGTGTGGCCTACAAGTTAGAGTTTCCTTCATCCACTCACATACATCCAATATTTCATGTATCATGCTTGAAAAAAGTCATTGGACACATATTTTCCATTCAAATATAATTACCAAAATTAGATGAGGAAGGTAGAGTTATTCTTGATCTTGAGGCAATCCTTCAAAGGTACACTAAATAGTTGCATTCTAGAGTAATTATAGAGTACCTGATCAAATAGAAGAATATGCCATGTGAAGATGCCACTTGGGATGATGAAGCATTTATATAACAACATTTTGAGTTACCATAACATTGAGGACAACATTGTTTTGAAGGGGAGGGGCTTGTTACGTCATTAACCATTGTTGTGTCAAGTAATATGTGTGGCCAACATGTGGCTTACATACATCTTTTATTTACTTGTTACATTTATCTATGTTGTTAGATAGGTCAGCCTATGGAATAACCTTGGATAAGTAGACTATATATAGGAGGTAGTTGTTAGTATTTATTCAATATATTAAGTATTATGCTACTAGTGCATTGATGTGGAGGTTACCCTCTCGAAGTGGATTCACTATATTATCTAGTATTCTATTTTGTTATCAATTATCATTGTGTGATCTCTCATATTTGCTTATGCTACACAATATAAAATCATTCTATGTGAATATATAAGTAATCTAATTACATCTTGGAAAATGTGCATAGGGTCAAATAAGACCTAATACAATATTCAAAGTCATTATAAATGCCTTTGGAAGATTGAAATATCATTTTGACCCTTTTTGGGTCTGTGAAACTAGTCCAAACCCTGTATTAGGGTTTCTACATTCAAAGTAAGTTTTTAAGAGTTATAACAATCAATAATATATGACATTTAGTGAAAAGTTTGAGTTCAACATGGACAAAGATGATATAGTGTTTTTAAGTTTTTTAAGTATGGATAAGTACAGATGGCAGAGGACTGTGTGGTAGATAGAGTAGAAGGAAACCTGAAAACCTAATCTAAGAGTAGAAAGAGACAAAAAAATGATTAAATAGTTGAACCAAAGCTTACAAATTTGTGAATGAATGGGATATATTATAGGGTATCCATAAATGAGGTTGATTTGATGATAGAGTTCATACAATAAGAGTCTATGACAGAGTAAGATGTAGTGTATGATATGAGGATTGTGATGCGAAGTTAATTAGGGTTGAGAAGAAGTTAGAGAGAGTTCAAAGGAGTGGAAGAAATTTTTTTAGAGCCTTATTAAAGCCTAAGGAACCAAAGATAAGATTTGATCTAGGTTGTTATAAAGCTAATGAGGGAGTGATTAGGGAGGATGAGGGATGGTGAGATCCAATGAGGGAGTGATTAGTGATGATGGAGTGATTAAAGATGATGATGGATGGTGAGGTTTAATTAGGGAGTGATGAGGGATGAGGAGGGATAAGGAGTGAGTTATTAGGGATGATGAGGCATAGTAAGGGTCAATGAGGGAGTAATCAAGGATCATGAGGGAGTGATTAGAGATGAATAAAGAAAATGAAGTTCAATGAAGGAATGATTAGGAATAATGAATAATGATGAAAGAGTGATTAGGGTGATGAAGCATGAGAAGGAAGTGATCAAGGATGAGGGAAGGATGATGAACAAGTGAAATTAACACAAAGTGGTTATTTTATGTGTGTACGTCATCAATGTGACCTATGCTATCTTAATCACACTAATTTGTATTAATTTCAAAGTGAGTCATTTGAAAACTTTAATTTTGACAAACCTAAGACTCTTAGAAATTCAAGAAATCATTTTAGAAGGCACAAAAACCTTAAAAATGACTATATGTTTACCAAAAATGGATATCAATTGCAAAAGTTATGTCCTAAAATCCCTAGGTTTAATACTTAAACCTTGAAAATGCTGAAGTACTGACTTGATTGGATTTTGAAAAACAATTTTTCACATCGTAAGGTGTGAAACTATGAGACCAACTTTATTAGATTATTATATTTACTAAAATAAATTTAAAGTATAAGTGTACATTTATATTGTTACATTTAGTTTAAATTTAAATGTAACAATATAAATGTACACTTATACTTAACATTTAGAGTAGTAAATATAAGCTTATGGATAAAATTGGCTTCACATGCAACTCCTTAATGCTCATGGAGTTAGTTTTGGACTTATAAAAAAGTAATGTGTATGCATTAGAGAATGCATACATGAATTTACAATAAAGCATATGCATTATTATTTTTTCAATAATGTGTACATGTTATGGCTTCACATTTAGAGTAGTAAATATAAGCTTATGGAGAAAATTGGCTTCACATGCAACTCACAAATGCTCATGGAGTTACTTTTGGACTTATAACAAAGTAATGTGTACGTATTATAAAATGTATACATGAATTTACAATAAAGTGTATACATTATTATTTTTTCATTAATGTGTACGTATTATAGAATACGTACATGAATTTACAATAAAGCGTATGCATTATTATTTTTTCAATAATGTGTACGTATTATCAAGCCATAATTTCAATAACTCAATCATATTAATTAAATAATGTGATTACATTATTTAATAACATAATCGTGTTACCTAAAATGTCCATAAAATCATCTTATATACCCATATGTACTATTGATGTTTAGGTGCAAGCAATGCAAGCAGAAATGAATTCCATTAATAAGAATGATACTTGGGAACTTATAAAACTTCCACATGACAAGAAGTGTATTGGTACTAAATGGCTATATAAGACTAAGTAAAATATTGATGGTAGTGTTGAAAGATACAAGGCATGTCTAGTTGCAAAAGGTTTCACTCAAACATATGGCACACATTATGAAGAGAATATGTACCAATTGCAAGACAAGAGACCATTAGAATGGTTTTTCACTAGTAGTTCAAAATAAATGGAGCATACATCACATAGATGTGAAAGGTGCCTTCTTGAATAGGTACGTAGAAGAGGAAATTTATGTATAATAACCACACAGTTTTTTAGTAAAATGTAAAGAAGACCAAGTCTACAAGTTAAAGAAGACCTTGTATGGCCTCAAAAAAGCACCTAGAGCATGGTATACTAGGATTGATGGATAGTTCTAGCAAAATGGATTTAAAAGAAGCAAGAGTGAGTCTATTGTTTACTACAAGCAAGAAGGTAATGAGATCTTTATTATAAGTTTATATGTCGATGATTTGTTATATATGGGAAATAATTTAAGATGAAGGATGAATTCAAAATTATTATAATGAATGAATTTCAAATAAAATATTTAGGTCTCATGTAATACTTCTTAGGGATGGAGGTTCATCAAAGTTAAGATGACATCTTCATTTTTAAAATAAAATGATGCAAATGTTATGTTGAATAAATTCAATATGGTTGATTTTAAACCAGTCTCCACTCCAACTATTCATGGAGTTATGCTATGTAGAGAAGATGGTGTTGAAAGAGTTGATGAGACAACTTACAAATGTACTGTTGGAAGCTTAATGTTTCTAACTCACACAAGACCACATATCATTTATTCAATTTCTTTTATATCAAAGTATATGTTTGAGCCATCTAAAATTCATATGAAGACATACAAGATGATTTTGAGGTATGTGAAAGGTACTATTAGTTTTGGTATTCATTATTATACTAATAAAACATTTGAACTTGTTGGTTTTAGTGATTTTGATTAAAGAGATAGTTTGGATGACCGAAATTCAACATCTAGGAATTGTTTTTCATTCAATTTTGGTTTGGTTACATGGATCTCAGAGAAGTAAAGTTCAATCACAGTTTCATCTACAAAAGCAAAATATATTGTAGTCACTTCAACAGGGACAAAAATATTGTGGCTTTGAAAGATTTTAGATGAAATTGGTGAAACATAAATTCAACCTACTGTGTTTTTTGTGATAATGTAAGTGTTATCAAATTAGTCAAGAATCTAGTCCATCACAATATGTAAATGCATTTTGATTTGAAATACCACTTTGTTCGAGATTTGGTTCAGAAGAAAGATGTAGAGTTGGAGTACATAAACACCAAAGAACATATTGTACATATCTTCACTAAAACTATTGTAAAAGTTCAATTATTAAAACTCCAAAATCAAGTTGTTAGTCCACACAACATAAAGGAAGAGAATGTTGATTGAAGTGTTGTTCACTCTAAATTCTACAAAAGATAAAATCATGCAATGATCATTCATTTATTTAATATTTAATTAATCTATTTTTTAGAATAATAAAACCATTAAAAACTTAAATAAGTTTAATTTATTATCATAAAAGTACCTGCTTATTTTTATATAAACTTGGAATATTTTGTTTGAACATATTAGCATGTATATTTTTTAAATACATTTATATTGACCTTTTTTAATTAAGGACAATGGGTATAAGAATTTGCAGAAGCAATTCTATTTTTGTTTTGAATTTTATGATTATGCATACTGTATAATTGATTGTGAATTTATTTTTACTTACTTTTTTTTGTGAGCAGTATTTTATTTTATATATTTAAAAATCTTCACAGTTGTAGTTGAAGAACCCTAGGAGAGCTCCGAAAGACCTTGTAACAATAGTAACTTCTTAAAAATCCTAGGCACGTGCCCCTCGAAGACTACCTCTTCGATCCATTAAAAATGAAATTGTTACTTTGTGACTTAAAACCCTAGCTAACAACGTTACTTATCTTTCATTTCAAAGACTTTTGGCCTCCAAAAATTAGCTTCATGGATGGATTCCAAATAATTAGTCCTACCTAAGTTTACGTAAGATGAGCCACCATTTCTATTTTTAAGAAATATTTAATAATATATTTTCCTCAAAAGATGGTATGCTAACTACATTAATAGAGGGACCTAGATTTGGAGGAAATTTGATTCATGCATGAACTGATGGCATTCAGATTTTAACCCAACCATAAAAAAGTTCAAACATAGTGCTATTTGAGTTAGCCTCATAAATCTAGCGGTATTCTTCACGGATTTTGAGATCTTTAAAACTAAGGGATATTTTCGGATATACACCTTCTTGATGATGGATGAAAATGAATACCCACTGAGAGATTCTTGAAAAAATAAATTTGTACATAAAAACATTTAAATTATGAAAATATTGTCTTTCTCTTTTAGACCCTACATCAACGTAAACATGTAGCTGACAACTAACCACTTCCAGATGCTACATCCCACGTTGACAACCAACTATTTCTAGATGCTACATCCCCAAGGACAACAGAGTATGCTCTAACTTAATAAAGACGTTAAAACAAGAGAAATATCTTGCCACTTAAAACAAAATTTGGAAAGTGATAGTAGAAGAAACAACAAACCGGAGTTGGGTGCTCTTTGCAGTTAAAACAAATATCTTATTGAATGAAAGGCGTTGAGTTCTATGATTTCTCCCGCATATATTAATGTATATTATCCCTTGATTAAATATTACTGGACAGCGCACCACATATTTATGCATATCCAAAGTCCAATAAGTCCTGACCGATTCGATCCTCAACACAACATTTTTACTGCGAACGGAGCGAAATTCAGGGGCCGCGTTCTTAAACCTTGTAACCCGCAGCACATCTCCCACCGTGTAATTATATAAACCTGCACGTCATACCAGCATGAACTTTTTGTGAGATTATATAAAAGGTAGTTCAATTTAATAAATCTAAATGGTTCTCTGTAACACGCGTTGGCGTCATGCTGTGACCCTTTTCTTTTACCATACAAATCTTTAATTTTAGAAGGCAGTTGACAAGGAGGAGGGCTCAAACTCGAGATGGATAGGTGGTAGGTCCTCGACCATAACACTATAACAGAATTGTTTTTCATATATAACTGTCTAGCCTAAACCATGATGTCGCCCAACACCATCAGATAGTCTTGAGATTGAGGTGGAATTAGCATTCGTAGTAGGGATAAACGGTACAAACAAGGGGCAAGTCATTGTTGGAATAATCCAAAGTAGGATATATTGGGCCATGTTGTTTATTACAATGATCCTATCGATATATTTTGTGGGATTTGCTCAAACACTCATTTTTTATAAGCTCGATTAAATGTAAAGTTGTCGTTAGAAACTTTATAACGCCGCTATTACTCTATTTTAAGGAGACAATGTCCCATTTCCTCCAACACTCCATGAGCCTTCTATGCACTCCATGAGCCTTCTATGCACTAGATAAACTGTTATGGTAATGTTGCACTCCTCCGCACACTCTCCCAACATCTCTGGAGAAATAAGTATAAGATTATTGTTTATGACGTATGCAACTTTGAGCCTTTTATGCACTAGATGAACAGTTATAGTAATGTTGCACTCCTCATAGCACTCTCTTAACATTTATGGAGAAAAAAGTATATGATTAGTGATCATGACGTGATCAATTTGCATGTTAATATTTCAAAAAATATATATCAATTAAAATATAATAATAATTTTTAAATAATATATTTTTTTTAAATATACAATTTAATTAGTTAAATTGTTGAATTTTTAAAAATATTTTAATACACAAAAAATAATAGTAAATTTTGATTAATAAAAAATATATAATTTAATCAAAAATTAAAGTGATATAGAGAATATAATTATCCTTTCAAAAAATTTAATAATATTATTTATTAGAATTAAAAAATTATTAATTTAATATTTATTTGAAAATTTTCATAAATAATTTTAATTAGATGTTTTTTTTAAAAATTTTCTATTAATATATGTGTAAGTTATCTTTTTAAATAATTATTATTTAATTAAAAATATTTTATTTATAATTTTTTAAATAATTGTATGGTATAATAAAACTCACAAACACTATAAATATTTGTTAATAAAAATTGGTAAAATAAACATAATTTAAATAGTAAAATAAATACAATTTAAATTTATATTTAAAATATTAAATATTAATTTTGATCAAATTATTAAGTATTATATTTTATACGCTTTAATATGATCGATAAATAGGTGATATAGAGATCTTTTCATAGCACGTTTACAAGATTTCAATATGTTCTCCCCCACCATTTGTTATCTTCATGATGCTTTAGTCTTTATTTTTTTTGGTATTTTTTAATTTATATATTTTAAAATTAATTTAATAATAAATTATTATCTTAATGATACATAGATTATTTTCATTGAATATTTTTGGATTAGTTTTAATTCATATTTATTTTATTTAAATTTAATTTATTATTATTTACTTGTGACTATAATAAGTTAATGGCATGTGTGTGTGTGTGTGTGTGTGCACGCACGCGTGCGCGCATGCTTCAATAGGCAACATGTATATAGAATTTATTAAATTATATAGAATGTTAGCGTCTCAGCGCATATTTTAGAAATAAATATATAGAAAATTATAATCATGAAAAAGTGTACATCTAAATCAGTGAGTTCCTTTGGCTAAGCAGCCATGGGTAGAGGCCGTCCATACTGTCAAAGTCACCCAGGGCATGATCTTATCCTTAACTATTTGAATCTCTATGTTGGATACCTAAAAGGATTTGTATCCTAGTAGATAGATATAAACAACCATCAACCTCCCCAGTCAGACTACAACCCTTTCAATAAAAACTTGGAAAATAAAAAAGTGACTTGATTAGAACAATGAGCCTATTTGTCCCTCTTGAAATATATGGTTCTTTATATATCTTATATAATTTGAAGTTACTCCATTCAAAAAAATAAATAATTAAAATAACATTTTTTTAATTTAAAATCCCACTTTTATTAATAAAAATATATATAATATAACATTGATCATACTAAAAAATGGGTGGACAATAAAATCACACTCTAAAATATTGATGTCACATCATGGCAATCCATGGAAAATAGTCAAATTACATCATCAAATTGGTTTTACATCATATTCATATATGTTGATCAATCAAAAATGATGTATGACATAACACAGAACCCCAGGCCATTAAGTAGTAGCAATAAATATGGTAGTCAGAGGAGGCAGAGGGGGTAGACTATTTGACTTATCCTAGCTATTATTTCATGGAGGATCCACAACATCAATAACGGTCTCCCACTCATTAGTTTGTTTTTTTTATTTAGTGACTTTTACCTTTTTCAAGGGGGAGATAACAATATTCAGGGGAGGAAATGTTTTCTAAGGAGGAATACCCAAACTATTATTATCATTGTTTGAAAGCTTGTAAAAAATGCCACTACATGGGGATGTGACAATATGGCAAAGAGACACACTCAACCTACTTCTGGAGCATCGATGTTGAAATCCTTGGGCCTAACCCTAAGAGGGTGACTAGTGGTGTGGGGGATCCAAAGTCTCAAGACTCATAGATTGTGATGCACTCCCATAATGATCCAAGAGGGTCTGGAGGTGTACCACTTCCAAGAGAACCTTATTTAGTTGAACTTGAATCTGGAGAAAAACATCAAAAATGATAATAACTCCATTATTCATGGAGAAAATTCTTTCCATGGCTTAATTATTAAAAATAGAAAAAAATCTAGCTTTCTATATATGAAAAAATATATGAACATGAAAAAACTACCAAAAATTATTGTATCTTGTAGGTAACATAGTCAAATTACTGAGAAGAACCATTTTATAGGTGAACCAATATAGAATAAAGGATTAAAAAAGCATATGAATCTATTTCCAATATGAGTGAGCATGAAATAAAAACCATAATAAATTATTTAAAGTATCAACTTAATGACAAGTAGGGAAAATTAGATTTGAGACCCTAAGGTGCTTAATCTATTTTCCAACCTGCATACCTTGGTAAATAATACACCAAATAAAATGAGCTTTTCTTGGCTCAAGGTGGGCTTTCCATAGATTTACAAACCTTTTATCACGAATTGCATCAAGAGAACTTAACTTCCATTGATGGTTAAGGGTTGACATCTAATCTAAGGTTTATATATATATATATATATATATAAATAAGTTGTTGTAGGACATTGTTGGTCTTACCACAAAGAGACTCTAGTAGAAACACCAATTTGATGGAGGCACTCATCAATTATGGAGTTTTGAATTTCTTGTATTGACTCAACATCCTTAGGTTTGATTAGGTACTTGAATCTCAGCATATCCCATGGGAACCATTCTCTATAAGTTTTATAAAAAATGTCCCCAATGGGCTTGATTCCTTTTTTGAAGAGCTGAAGCCCTTTAATACAAGAAATAATAAACAACAAAAAATTACGATAATCTAGGTTGGGTGACCACCAGATGTAATTAGAATTAACCAAAAGACCAGTTTTGAATCCATCCCCAATTTAGATGAGGTTAGGTTTGAGAAGCTCCTAGGCTTTCTATTTGATTTTAACAGAAAATGTGCCACCTACCTGAACATGGATAGGGGGAAGGAGAAGGTTCTATAAATCAAGACCTTTCTAAGCCTTTCAAATAAGAGGGGGTTTTTGGGCAACACAATGTTTTACAAATATCTTCCATGCATCATTCCTTTCAAGGTTTCTAATGATTCATTTCACACCTAACATGTACCCTTAAATCCTAATATCAATGAGACCAAGCCCCCCCTAGTTTCTTTAGGTGTATAATAAATATCCCAGTAGACCCTATGAAAAATCCTATAACCTTTTGAGTTGGCCAAAAGGAAATCCCACAATAATTTATCCAATTTAGCATATGTTTCCTTAGAAGGAACCCAACAAGAAGAGTAATAGATGTGAGTAGTATCCACCACTTTAAAGAACATTTTAATCTTTCCTACTAAGGAAATAAGCTTGGTTATCTAGTAAGATATATTTTCCTCAACCCATTATACAATATAAGACTAAATATCAATAGGGGAATCCCTAAAGGTAAATAGAATGCCCAAAACATAAATTCCACACATGGTAGGATCCATTGCCATTGATATAATACTATCCAAGGATGTTTGGGGGAAAGAGATTGATTGTAGCACTAATTCTTTTCCCATTATATAGAGATCCTAATGTCAGACAAAAAAATTCAAGACATTCCATGGCATTTTTAATAGAGGCATCATCCTCTACAATTTTAAGAAATTAATCATTGTGAAGTGCCCATTAATGAGTTTTTGGCCCATACTAGGGGAGAGAAATGCCTTTCACCAAGTCTATAAACAAGTATTTATCTAAAATATAGATGAAACATTTACAAACTAACCTATATAGCAAGGGACCCAATGGACAACCTTATCTTATAGAAATAAAGAATCCCAAAAGCATGGGAATTCACTTGATTAATGGTAATTCAAGATTTGACATACTAAAAAATTATGTTAACAATATGAAAAAAATGAGGGTTAAAACCCAAAGCTTGAAGCATAGAAATAATAAAGGGCCATTCAATTATATAATAATTTTTTTTAAATTCTACTTTCATAAAGGTGGATTTTTTACTAGAAACCCTATCCCATTACATACCTTCCTAAACAAAAATTACATTATCTAAAATAAATATGTTCTAGATGAACCTAGTACACTCACTTATAACAATGAGGGGAAGAAGGTGTCTCAACTTGAAAGTAAAGACTTAGGTAATGGTTTTAAAGGAAACATTAAAAGGGTTATTTTCCTCCAATTCATAGTAAGCTCAGGATATCTAGTATTTGGTATGAACTCAATGTTTCCCTTATTAGTGAGGGTTCTTAAAGAATTAGAAAAACCCACTTCACAATGTACTTTATGAGGATCAAGATCCACAATATCCCATATGGCCTAATAAAATTCATAGGGGAAACTATCATTCCTAAGATATTTATTATAGGTCATCTACATGGCCTCTTCCTTGGGATCATGCAAAGAAAAAGGTCTATCATAGACAACTCTCTGGGCTTCAAACAAATTTCAAGGGACATCTTGAAGACATTGTAAAAGTGTTGCTTCATAGGCTAAAGACGATGGTAGGGTAGAAAAACCATCCTCATAATGCTTAACACAATGTTTGAGAGTTTGGTAAGCTTGAAATTAGCATACTTAATGTATTTAATCTTGTTTATATATTTTTTAGAATCAGGAAGGGTAAAAAATTATGTAGTGACCCTCCTCTATTCTCAACTGATTAATGTAAGCTCAGATTCGAACACCCCTAGCCTTGTATGTTTCCTCAAAATTAATTTTGTGTCTCCATTAGGAAGCTTGAATTTGAATATAGGTAGTACAAAGAGCATGATAAGGTCCCTATGAAATTATATGAAATTTACAGTATAAAACTTCAAGATAATGTTTTTGAAATATAATTATTTTCTTCTCATACAAATGTAGAAAGGTATTAGTCCACTTAATAGTATCTGCTCACCAATCGATCCAACCTATATCTCCCATGGTTTTGAGAACCAAGTTTCATATTTGATTCATATGTCTGAGGGTTTAACCATGTTTAAGATGAGTTGTGTTGAGGTAAAAGTATGACTTACATATTTTGGTGTGAGGGGATCTCTAATAAATGTGGATGGGCTAGTGGTATGAGAAAATGGTTGTAGGTTTTGAGTCTGGAGGGAGTAAAAAATCAGCTCTGAATTAATTTAAAAATTAAGCTAGTAATCATCCAATATGGCCTATAATTAGTAGTTGTTAATATAGTATTAATATAAGTGTGATTGATGACTAAATATGTACTAAATATATTATAAAACTTGTTGGTTTTCCTTTGTGAATACCCGTTGTTAAAATTATAGAATAAAATAATGTAAAACTAATTTTAAAAATGAATTATGGTGTCACACTTTTTCACCATATTTTATTAACAAACTATTCTAAGTCTAGCTAGTTACAAAGAACTTGCATGACAAAGCATGACAACTGAAAGTTATAAATAAAATTATTATAACACCTTATATGCAATAGACTAAAATATATATACAATTTATCCTACTTACTAAATCAAACCTTAGATAAGGTAATCAACTAACATCTATTGTGGTAATTTTATATCGGGGGGCATGACCAAATTAGATT
>JARHVA010004150.1:7500-107500 GCA_037957365.1 Torreya grandis | reverse complement strand
GTTATTTAAACCTTTATTATAGTTATAATTTTATGTCATTATTTTTTCTTGAGTGGATTTTCTATATTCCTGTAGCGTCACATCTTACCCCTTCCTAACACTATAGGTACAATTTATTTTTATTTTTTAATCAATCTTTATTTTTAGCTATTAATAATGCTTTTTTCTCTCTTTTGTGCTTCTTTTTTTTTGCCTATGTCCAAGCGTCATTCTCACATGCATTGATTATTTTTGTAGCTAGCTATGTGTTGATTTTTTACACTTTTAAGTTCTATCTAGAGTCATTTTTTTGTTCTTTCATAAATGTTTTTTGATAACTATTGATTGAGTACAGCCAAATGAATACTAAGTGATGTGCTTTTAGGTATGCATTACTCCACTTATGTTTTATTTATTTATGCTTTTCTAGTGCTTCAGATGTTCCTATTCTAGTTGGCTTTAGTGCTGAGTTTTTTTCTAGCTTGTGATATTATCTTTCTTCAAGCAAACTCGTTACTTTATTAAATCAGATTCACTTTTTTAATTAGAATTCCTTTTTATCATTCTTAGCATAATATTCTAAATAATTTAGTCTACTTCCTACGACATTTTTGTATGCATGGGTGATTTACATGGCTTATGTCTGAATTACTTGACTTTATTATTAAGACTGGCACTTTTGCATTGTAATACATTGCATTTACTAAACTTCATTTAAGTATTAAATTGAATTAAAATAAACCTTTGCTTAATAATTTTTTTGTTTGTAATTTTACTTTTATTTAAAGCGCAATATTTTATATTGAATATTTTTGATGTCCTTTCTTAAGTGGCAGATAAACAACATACCAAGTTATCATTGTTTTGGCTTCCTATGCCACACACCATTTTTGGTTTCTTAAAATCCTTAGTTATTTTCATTTACCATTTTAATGCTTTTCAAAAATATTCAAAGGGTGGTTTTGATGATTTTTTATTTTTACAACATAATTATTTTAGTTAATCTTTATGCTTCAAATGATGCTATTAAGCATACCTTATTGTGGATATGGCTGGTTGACTCACTTCCAGATGCTCACTAGATTCTTTGTGGTGATTTTAATATGGTAGAATCACTTGAAGAGAAGGAAAGGAGGCTTCCCATGAGGTGGTGTGTAGGACAACATGAAACATGGTTATATCTTTGTAACAATCATGTTTGAACTCAATCACCATTGACATAAAGATTCTAACTCACCTTGGTTCACTTGGTCTAATTTTCACCAAGGTGAGGATAGGGTGCTCAAAAGGCTCAATTGGGCTCTATTAGACAAACAAGATCTTTTTTATCTTGTGTCTATTCAAGGTCAACTTATTTTTGTTATACCAAACACCTTCCTATCTGGCATCACCCTAGTTGCTTCAATGTTGAGTGGACTACTCCTCAAGTTTGGGTGCGTATCACCCAATTTTACCTCAACACTACCTATCTCAAGAATGAACATACCTTGAATCACATTGGTTGCATTTTAAATCTTGATCTAAGACCCACTAGGTCCACTAGATCGATTATATGGTGGTCTAATGCTATCAAATGTATTGCCACTTTCCTTAGAATATATGGAAAATAGGCTACCTCTTCTAGATGATGTATTCATCATGCCTCCAATCAAAACTTTATCAGATCCTCCCAAGAGCTTGAATCCTCACCTTTTAATGTATAATTATAGTCTCACACAGCTAATTGGAAACACAAACTCCAAGTTGATGAAGTTTACAATGCCAAAGGAGATCAGTTGTATGCAAGAATGCATTGGCTCAAACTAGGTGACAAAGTGACCAAAGAATTTTTTGTCTTGCTTCGGTCTAGACAAGTAACTGATAGGATCAAGGCCATTAAATGTGCATCTAGATGCCTAACCAAGTTACCTAAGGTGTTTTAGGAATTTTTTGATCACTACCACGATGTGTTCACCTCTCAAATAGATACTACTATTGGACAAGATGCTCTCACCCATTATTTGGGATTTGTTCCTTGTAAAATTTTAGAGGCCCAAAGAGTCGCTTGTGATCGACCTCTTAGTCTTAATGATCTTAAGGAAGCTATTACATAGATGGCCACTGATAAGGTTCTTATAATTGATAGGTTCTGTTGTGAGTTTTACCATTCTTTATGGGATACTATGGGCCCTAACCTTTATAAGGTTTATATTGAAGCTTTCAATACCAATTCTTTGGGGACTCTCATAAATCAAGGCAATATTAAGTTCATTCCCAAAGCTGGAGACCTAGAAGTGTTGACCAATTGGAGGCCTATTAATTTATTGAATGCATCCTATAAGATAATTACTAAAGTTTTATCCCTTAGCATCAAACATATCCTTCCTCTAGTTCTGAGGAGTGAACAAATTAGTTTCATTTAGAATCATTATATCATAGATAATATGATAGTTATTTTGGAAAGCATAAAGTGGGCTAAAAATTTTGATCAAAAATATCTATTTGTCAAGATTGACTTTGAGAAAGCCTATGACCACATAGAATGGCCCTTTATCATGGTTATGTTTCAGGATCTTAGCTTTAGATCAAAATTTGTCCACACTATTAACATGCTCTTTCAGGATGTTGGAGCTTCCATCACCATAAAAGGTGCCCAATCTCATAGATTTGAGATACATAGATCGATTAGACAAGGTTTCCCTTTATGTGCTTGTTTCAGAAGGTTTTAATTACCTCTTAGCTAAATATAAAGGGCTAGTTAAAGGTATCTCTCTTCCTACCTCAGATCATCACTTGGTTAATGGTCACTTTATGGATGACTCTTTTCTCATTCTCCAAGAAGATGAAGAGTTGGTCAGGAATGCCATGCAATGCCTTGATATTTTTTTTGGCCTCAGGTTCTTCTATCCAATGGAAAAAGACCCAATGCTATAGATAGTCTATATCTCCTAAACCCCCTTGGCTTAAGGGTTACCAATGACAATGGATCCTCATAAGTGTTACATTTAAATTCCCTGGCATTCCTTTTGCCTTTCATGTTTCCCCTATTGATCTTTGGTCTTATGTCATATAGAGGGTTGAAAAAAAATTATCTATTGGATTGCTAAGCCTCTTACTCTAGCTGGGAAATTTTAGATATGCTCTAAGGTCTTGGTTGCTACTCATGTTTATTACTCTTCCTATTAGGCCCCTTCTAATTCCTCTTATGCCAAGTTGGAAAAGATTATTCATGACTTCCTCTAAGCCAATTCTGAAGGCCATCAAGGGTTTCATAGAGTATCTTGGGCCATTTTTTGTAGGCCTAAGAAAGCATGTGGTCTTGGCCTTATTGACATTAAACTTCAAGGCATCACTCTCATTGTTAAGTGGATTATAACATGCTTGGAAGTGAATGAATCCTAAAATATCCTTATCAGAAACTACATTGCTCAAGGATATCCTCTAGTTAGGAAGGCATGGTGAGGTCTTGATTTGCATACCCTCCTCTTTAGTCCTATAACTATCAAAATCATTGGATATTTTATCATAGAAATCATATGGAAGGCTTAGGAGAAGCTTAAGTCTCACCTGATCTGGGTTAGAGATGGATTCAAGAATGGTCTCTCTATTAATTCTCAATCTCTCTAGTAGTCCCCTATTCTCAATTTTCACAATGTTACATTTGCCATGTTTCCTTGGATAAAAAGTCTTAGTATTTTTAAAAAGGGTATTAAACACATTAGAGACCTTTTTTATAAGATCCCTCAAGACTGACTACCTTGGAATATTGTGAAAGCTAGGATTCAGCTTAGAAAAGAAGATAAAGAATCTCTTTTTGAAATTTAGAATGTCATACTTGATGAGTATTTGTAGAAAATTAGAGTTTCCTCTCTCACCCCATGCTAGAAGGATTGGAATTGGCTTATAACCACTCCTTTTTTTTTGTTATGCCCCTAAGTTGGGATATAACCTTCTTGCTCCCCAACATATAGATACCAAGGTGCTCAATAGAGTTGGTGTCTAAACTCTCTTCACCATGTCTACATAAGGAGATTTAATAATATATGGTGGGCTCTATTGGAACCTAAAAAGATCACATTTTTGGTGCATTATGTATCATGGGCTCCTTGTTGGAGACCAACTCAATCATATGGGGGTTCTGAATCCCACTTGTCATGATTGTCACCACTCACAAACCATTAAACACCTTTTTTTGGTTTTGTCCCCATGCTCAATTTGATTGGAGAAGGATTTAATCTCTTTTTAAACCATTCAAACCTAAAATGTTCACCTGGAAAATGGATCTCTTGGGGGACTTGATCTTGCTTCTTCCAAGGTACAACATAGTTTGGAAGATTTTTTGCACTGATATTTTATTTCAAATCTAGAATTCTAAAACTAAAGCTTATTTTAATCATGAAGATATGGAAATTAGTTTTTCAATTTCTAAAAAAATTGATGTGATCACCAATGTTACCCTTCAGATCCAAAAAGTGTGGCTAGAACTTCACCATTTATAGGAGCTGTTAGATCAATGGGGTAATGCCCCTTGAGCTATTAGTTGGGAACCACTCAAACACACTCCTCCTTGAGGATGTGGTGGTGGAGTTAGGTGTTCTTGGTCTTGAATCTGTAAGACCCAGAGTCATAAGAACTCCTCTCCTTGCTCTCACTGGCCATTTCCTGGGCATGGATCATCTCATCATGAAAATAGTTGTAGAGGAAGCTAGGTGGCTCCCTAGCAGGACAAGTTCCCACACTCAGCACTTGCCATTTCTATACCTTAGTAAAATTTTGAGCATCTACAACAAAGTCTAGAGAAACAAAATGATGGGTGGGATCCTCTTACCTTGGATGGGTGCCCCCTAGCTAACAAGGGGTGGTGAGGGAAGCCTCAAGACCCTCCACCGCCTCTGCCACTTATTACAATGTTTACTGTTGTTGTTTAATAAATTATTTTTTGGCTTTTGCTTTATCTTTATTTGGTTGTTAGTACACACATGTTATACATTCTAGACAGTATGTCCTTCTACTTACTTCTACTGCTTTCTCAAGGCTTATATAGCCTAGTGTAGTTTGGGGTTGTGACTTTTCCATCCATCTTTTTTGTATAAATAGCTATATTTAATTTTTTAAAGTATTTTTTTTATTTAATAAAATGTAATTTTCTATCCAAAAAAAAAAATTCAAAGAAAATACAACATGTGGATTTATGTGGTAAATATGTTTTGATTTATAACATGTTATTTCAAACTAAGCTAATTTATGATTTTAACCATAGGGTTAGTGGATTTGTTTAAAGAAAGTTTTTAAACTTTCTTTGATTTAATTTAAAGTATTAAACTTTTATGACAACTTTTTAAACAAAAAGTGGAATCTTTTTTAATGATCCGTTCTTTTTAAGGATTTGATTTATACAAAAAAAAATTCTTTTATATTTGACACATGTCATTCTAAAATTGAAAAAAAATTTAAGGTTTTTGTTTTTTGTAAAACTTTCAAATTATTTAAAAAAAATTAAAATAAAAAATAAAATATTAAATAATTTCTATTTTTTCCCAAGATAAAAGCATTTTTGTATTTTCGCGCAAATTAATTTTTTAAGTTAATTGTTCTAATAATTTTATTTTTTATTAAATTTCAAGTTTTTTCAATTTTAAATATTAAAATTAATTTGATTTTGTAAATTATTAGTGTGGATTTATATTTAAAAGTTAATTTAAAGATTATATATGCCACATTAATCTATTTTAAGCTTTATTGGATTGTTTGCTAGCTTAAAACTTATATAATTATTTGAAATGCTTTTCAAATTAGCCATATTTTTAGCTTATAAGAAGGTTAAACATCAAAATAAATTTAAAAATGATGATATTATTACTCTTAAATATCAGATTGCTTGTCAAAATGAGACTATAAATGCTTTACAAACCTCTTTTCACGATTGAATATATACCATGGAACCATCTATTGACTCAATTAATGCTAAATTTACATCTTTTACTAATGTTAATATCTTTGATATTGATGAAACTAATTATGCTTTTCAAACACCTAAATCTTCTTTGAACACTTATTCTACCAACCCCAGTTTAAAAATCATGAATAATATGGGCTGGTCAGGTGGTGCACTTGGTATGTATGAATATGGTATTCTTCAACATATTTTATCTATTTCTAATGCAAATTTTAAAGGTCTTGGTTTTAATGATTTACTTATTTTTATTAAAAAATCAGAATCTTATTATCCTCCTCATAGAATGACTTATAATGAATTTTTTTATTAAATACTATTTTTAATGCTCGTGATTTGGTTAAAAACTTTAAACTTTGCATGCATTATGAAAAATATAGGCATCATATATCAAAATATTGTTAATTGTATCCATGCAAATCTTAAGGTAAATCCACTAGAATAACATATTTTATTGTTGAAAATGACTAAATCTCCTACCTCTAAATGTAAAACTATTTGGATTCATAAAGAAAATGAATATTATAAAGACTTTGATGTCTTACTACGATAATTTCTCTAATGCTTCATTCAGAATATATTTTGCAAACGATACATCTTATTGTCTTAGTTTTGACTAACTCAAATCTTGTATATATTCCTTATTTTTTATTGCAAAGGATATATACTTTATTTAAATCTTTTTTACTACCATTTTTTCATCTAGGTATTCACACTTTATGATGGAAGTGTTTTTTTTCATATTTGCCTAGTTGTATATATACTTTTATTACATTGTGTATGTAGATTGTATTTTTGCTATATCGTTACTTAATTTGAAAGATTGGTGTTAACATGTTGTATTGTAAGATTTTTAGAGATTATTGGTGATCATATTTTCTTCCTTGTAATTTTTGGTGGCACTTTCTCTTACTTATTCTCTAAAATTTTATAATTCCTCTTGAAAAAAGTTTCTATTAAGCAGGAGTATGATGTAATTTCAACTCCATTCTTCTTTATTAAAACTTTTCCCTTATTTTGTAACCTAAAATTAAGTTTAAGATGGAGGGTTGGAGAATTAACCTTATTTTAATCCTTCTTAGATTTATAGGCTTTTTAATGACTTAGTTATGTGTTTATTTATTATATTTATAAATACATTTTTTTAATCTTTATGTATTGTGACTCACCACCCTAATCTACTTGTTAGATTTAGTGTTAATTGCATGTAACTCCCTTCATTCCAATTGGAACACACTTCCCTTTATTCTTTAAGGGAGTAGGCCACAAGTGGCACACACAAAGAAGGCTTATAAAGCAATCATGGGACTTCACGTAACTCCTGTTCTTTTTTTCTTGGTCTATAAAATAACCTCTCCTCTCCTCTTTCCTCACTATAATCTCATATCTCTCTCTCTTGTTCACTTATGTTATTGATTCAATATTATACTTGTGGATATTTTTGTATCAAGACTTTTAATAATTTTAAGTGGGTTTTGTTTGATGCATTCAGTTTCTTATTTTAAAATCTTGTCTCAACTTATGGTTTGCACCTTGAGAGGTAACTTAGTTTCTTTATTATTTTTATTTCTATACTTTCAATATTAATGATAAATGTTCTTGGATAAATTCCTTTCATTACTAGCCTTGTAATCACCAAATGAATATATTTTTATTGACCCTAAAAGTTTTTGAAATATTTATAAAATTCCATATCCTAATAGTAATAAGGAACTCAATTATTTCTTTGGTAACATAAATTCCATTCAAAAATTCATTTCAATATTTTTAGATATTATAAAACTATTGAATGGTATGTTAACATAGCATACAAAAGTGGAATGTATGATTGAAATTAAGAAAACATTTAAATGTATCAAAAGTGCCATCTCTTAGTCTCTAATTTTGATTATCCCAGACTTTGCCAAGTACTTATTCCTATATTATTTTACATCATAATACACTATAGCATTTGTGCTCACTCAAAAGGTTGAATACAATGAATATCAATTCACTTTCATGATTACCAATTTTAAGGATGTAAAATTTAAATATTTGATGATTGATAATCAAATTTATTCTTTGATCAAATAGTGAATAAATTTAGGAACTATATTTTTTCAATTAAGACATACGCCATTGTCCTAGACAAGGTTGTCAAACTCACACTTGGATATAATGAGATAAGTGAATGAAGAGGTAAATAAATGGCCATATTACAAGAGTTTGAATTAGAAATAAAACCTACCAAAATGGTATGAGGATAAGACATTATTAATTTAATCACATATAATGATCTGTTTATTTCCATTGAGCAAGTCAACTAATTACAAAAAGATGGTGATAATTGGTAAACACAAACTATTCACTACCTACTCATAGGTACATGTCCTCCTAAACTAAAAGAGAATAGACAAGAGCACTTATGTTCAAATCAACACACTATATGATTCAAAATGGAGTGATGTATCGAAAAAATAAAATAATATATTTAAGGTGTGTTTATAAAGAAAAACCTACAGATATCCTTGACCACTTTTATTAGAATATAGGAAGTGTACATCCCTTAGGTATTGGTACAACTCATAAAATCCTTAGGATGGGATACTAATGGCCTATTATTTTCAAGTGTACACACAATAATATTAGAACTTGTCACCAATGTCAAGTATTTATGAAAAGAAAAATGCATGGAATTATTCCTGTGAAACATATGATTCAAGGATGCCCTTTTGCACAATGGAGTCTAGATTTTTTAGGGGTAATTAATCCCAATTCATTAGTTAGACACAAATTTGTGCTAAAAAATACATATTATTACATGAGATGGATTGTAGCAATTTTTATAAATAAATATAGAGCACGATATGTAATCAAATTATTTGAGGAAAATATTTTAATCATATTTAGAACACCAATTTATTTAGTATGTGATAATGGTTAACTTTTTAATATACAAAATTTACTGAGTAGGCCTATAAAAATCATATTATTGTTATGTTTTATTCAAATTATTATCCACAAAAAATTGAAGTTGATGAATCTTCCAACAAAATTTTTATTGATATCATAAATAAATTAACAAAAATTAAACCAAGATAATGACACCTATTATTCAAGTTTTCACTATGTGCATACAAAAATAGACATAAAAATGGTTTAAAATCTCCACCTTTCCTATTGGTATATAGAAAACAACCTATTTTACACATTATTCTCATGTTTTGAACATACCATTTATGCAAGAGCATATGTAAAATGGTTACAAGGTTAAGTCTAAGTTACTAGACATTGTTCAAATGGAAGTTACATAAATATAAGCTTTGGAGAAATTTAGTAAACATCAGGACATTCTCAAAATATGTTTTGAAAAAAGATCAAAAATTAATTTTTTTAGGATTTTCGACTGTCTTTCTATGGGATAAATTACATGAGAAGAAAGGGCATTATGAGAAGTTTAGTCCATTATGGATTGGACCATATAATGTTTCTACAATTTTGGGTAATATTTCATTTCAATTGAAAGACATATAAGGTAAGGTAATTACTTCACTTATATATTTAATGGATAGTTATTAAAATATTATTTTATAGTTGATTCAGTTGGTAACATCTCAGAATGACTGTGAGTTATGATTTAGTAGTAGGGGTAGATTATATTCCTATCTACTTTCTTAGATTAGATTTTCTACTTTCCTAAAATAGATTTTCTACATATCTAGATTAATTTGTTTTACTTTATTAGATTAAATTTCATGCCTTATTAGGTTAAATTTCTTTTAAATACTTTTGTGTTTCAATAAGGTAATTTTGAGCACTTGTAGATAAATTTCAAAAATTCATCTCAGAAGGTAGTTGAACACACTTATGGATATTCATGGTCTTAATTATGATTAATTTGGGTCTTAAAATTATGGTACTTGTCATGAATGGATGAAAATTTTTATTCATATTAAATTAATTTATCATATTATGTAAAGTTACTTTGATATTTTTATGCAAATTTTGAAAAGACTTCTCATTTTGAAACACTAGTTAAACATTTACATGCATAAAACATTTTTGAGAAATAATAAACATTGAGAAAAACCAAATATTAGTGAAATATCTTGTTTATAATTATGTTTATTCCTATACACACATCCAATGGTGGTTCCCAACCCTTTTTCAAATAAATTTATACAAAAAATAAAACTCATAGAAGAAGGAAGATTCAATTAATTTCTACCTAGGTTGTGGATGACTTGTTGACAATAGGTATATCTTTATAGTAGAATCAAAGGTATCTCTATTAGGTCCATAAATGTTTTTTTGGTAGAAGAGTAATACCTAGCTTTCCATACATATGTAATTAAAATTTATAATAAATGTAGATAAGGAAAGGAAAAGAGACCTCAGTGTTAGTTTTAATATTTTTCAAAAATCTCATAACAAGGGAAAATAATCTTCACCTAATAACACATGATATAAAAAGTGATAAGGATTAATATGTTTCATGACAATGTTAAAGTCTCTTTTAGTTCTCTAATTAGTTTATTTCATCCTTATAAAATTAAATTTATGTTGTGATAGCCTTAAAGTATGGGTTATCAATACTCAAGATAATTTTTCCATTGAGTTGTCATTTTTTGTAACCATGTTGTCCCTCAAAAATGTCACTCATTTTTGGGACACCATTTGAACTATTTTGGTCCTACAGACCAAAATTGTCTCTTCCCTTTTAAAAATTTGTCCTGGGCATTCAAATTCCTCATTTTTCAAGCTTCTCAGAAATCTACAGACTCTGTAGGCTTAAATCTATAGACTCTGCAGGGTTAAATCTATGGACTCTGTAGGCTTGAATCTACGAACTCAGCAGGAAGAGAAAATCTATGGACTCTATAGGCCAAGTTCAACAGGATTCATAGGTTGATTTCTATAGACTCTTTCAAGGTTAAAGAAAAATATGAACTTGGTTTCTACGAACTCTGTAGGTAGGTTCATTTCTACAGGTTCAAAGGCTTCTGCAGGCGAGTTCAACCAAAAGAATTAGTTTCTAACACTTGGTCATTTTCAGGATTGTTTCAGTACCTTGGTTCAATCAAAAATCTTTATCGGCAAGCATTTAAGCAAAGAAAGCTTGAACCATTGAACCACTTTTGTTAAAAGGTTCAACAAGTTCAAAATTCAAAAGGTTGAACCATCTTGGTTCAATAATGGGTTTAATCAAATGGTTCATTAGTCAGTTCAAGGCTTCGTTTGAACCGTTGAACCAAAACTTGGTTCAATAGTTGGTTCAAACAAATGGTTCAAAGGCTTGGTTCATTCAATTGAACCATCGACTTGAACCATTTTGGTTCAAAGGCTTGGTTAATTCAATTGAACCATCAGCTTGAACCATTTTGGTTCAAAGCTTGGTTCATCGGCTTGGTTCAACGTTTGGTTCAACCAAGCGGTTCATTGCCTTGGTTCAACGAAGTGGTTCAACGGAGCGGTTCATCAACTTGGTTCAATGGATTAGTTTAAAGTTTGGTTCAATCAAATGGTTCAATAGATTGGTTCAACCAAGCGGTTCATTCAAATAGTTCAAATGCAAAAGTTCAAAGAGCCTCCTGAAGGACAAGTGCCCTTGCAGAGGACACTTGGTCAATGAAAGTACCCTTCAGAAGGGTAATTTTCAAAGAAGGCCACAAAGGTAATTCTTTACAAATCCAAAAAAGACTAAGGCAAGAAATAATTCCTTCTGATAAAAAGTCTGAAAGAATTCAGACAAGCCGCGAGCAAAAAAACCCGAAGGATTTTATAAAGGCAAAGTGACCAGGAAATTTTCGTGGACTTTTTGTCCGCAGGAATTTGTACCTAGACTTTTCATCTACGAGAATTTGTCCTTAGGCTTTTTGTCCATGAGAATTTATCCCCAGAATTTTTTTCCACAGGAATTTACCTACGGAGAAATCCTGGGGAAAATACCTGCGGGAATTGTCTATAGGAAAACCTGAGAAATAGTCCGCTAAGGAATAGGCCGCCGAAGGACCCCAAAGGGCAGGTGCCCTTGCAGGGGACTCTTAGCTGCCAACTTAAAGGACACTCCTTGAAGTTGAAGGATCATCTTCCCTTCGGGAAGACACCAAATAGAAAATCCAAAGGACCAAGGGGTGACGCACTCAAAGACGTCAAATTCAAGATAGTGAACTAGCCATTGAAAATGTAGTGATAGGCATGTAAATGTCAATTTCAAAGCTCATAAAAGAGCTATTGATCCTTGTAATCTATAGACTTGAATGCATTCACAGGCTTTAAGGCCAAGACATGTAGAAATTGACTAAAGAATAGAACAACAAATTGAATCCAGGACCTAATTCAATTAACCAAAAAAGGAGGAATGATGAAGGATCAGATCACCAGGTGGACATTGAAAGATCAAAAATTTCAATAGCATGACTTGTCTCTCTGCATTGAGAAAAAAATGGGTAGATGCCCCTAATTTCCATCCCGTCTTTCTAACATATTTCAATGCAACATGATGTATTACTATTCCTGAGTCCTTAAAGTGGCCATATAAGGGACTCTCTTTTATTGTAAATGGATCTTTTTTTTTACAATCAAAATGAAACTCTGCCCAAATTGAAAGGCACTTCTAAGACTTTGAGCTCATTTTGTTGATCATATTTTGTTATTGGAATAAGAAAGCAAGTGATTTTTCAAACTTTATGCTGTGATATCTTTATTGTTGGGGAAATTATTCTTATGTCTTTTTCCTTAATATATCTTTTGTTCCTTTAATTCAACAAGAAAAATTAGTGACAACAATCAGGAAGGTGTCCTGAAGAGTCAAGTGTGGAGAGACTTTGTGCCTCCATAATTGCCTTTAGTGTGTTTTATTTTCATTTCTATGTAAAGGACCTTGGGATGACTTTGTGCCCTCATTGTCCTTCATATCTTACTCTTGAGCAATTCAGGTGGAGACTTTGTGCTGCATCTTGATTTGTTGGTTATTACATCCTTTGCTACATTTTGCTGTTACTACCAAGAGTATTCTTGTGGTTTGCTGAATAGTACTTCTGAAAGAAGAGGAGTGTTGTCTGTTTCCCTTGAGTTTTTCCTTTGATTTGTACACATCATCTCTGAAGAAAGAGAGATAGATAGTTTATCCTACGCTTGAGTATTATTTTCTATATATATATATATATATATATGTAAAACTTATCTATAGGGAACCTCCCCTTAATGAGAGGAGAGATCAGTCCCCTTCTGATGTGGTGAACCTACACATTTGGATGACTAATCTTTCTACTTTGGCTGATCAGACCTATTTTGTTTATCAGTACGCTGATCGATAAAATATTCAACAATTTTTGGCAACTCCACTGGGGATACATACCCATTTTCCATTTATAATATATCCATTCACCTTTACACTAATTGGGAAAGAATGCACAGTTTAAAGCCTCAAGCTACAAACTAAAGTAAGGTCAATTCTTTTCCATTTCTATTTTACAATCTGGTAGATTCAAGGTATACATGAAGCCAAAGGGATAAAGGTATTGTTGACCCTATATTTGAGTTAGTACAGCAAAGTGATTTTGATCTGTTTCCTTCACCATCTCATCTCCAACAAACCAAGAGCTTTCCTCCCACTAAAGTCAGATCTCCATTGCCAGATGAAGTATCTACTTTTGCTATTGATAAAGCTTTGCCAAGAATTACCCCTTTGAGATTTGTTATTCCTCCTTTTCATAATCCTACAATGGTAGTTCAAGGTCCCTGGGGTAATGATTTTGGTTCTCTCAATATTACTCCACCTCTACATGAACTTCCACATAGTTTAAGGAAGAATTTCCCCAAATTCTATGGTGATGGGAAAGTTCATCCTGATGAACATATTACAGCCTTCAGCATAGCTTGTAGAGTAATTAGAGTAGAATTTAAAGGTGTAGCAGTCAGGGTTTTTGTAGAAACATTACAAAGTGCTACTATAGATTGGTTTTATTATTTACAGGCTCGGTCAGTGGCTGATTGGAATACCCTCAAAGCTAAGTTTGAAGCCAGATTCAAACCTACAAAAGATGTACATGCACTTCTGGCTCAACTTACACAGATGAAGAAAGAGCCTCATGAGCCTATGAGGGATTTCATAGCTAAATTTTACAAAGTGAGGAATAGAATTCCTGTAATTGATTGACCTATAGCTGAGAATCTCAAATCTTTTTTCATTAATTCTTAGTTACCTGAAGTAAGTTTTCCCTTGAGATGTGCTAGTCAAATAGATATTGCTATAGCTCAACTTTTGGCCACTGAGGTAAAATATGATCTCATATTAGCAGGGAAGATAAGAAGAGATCCAAATAGAAATAGACCTTCATCATCTTCTGAATATGCATCTACAGGCACCACTGATCTAATGGTGTAAAAGCTGACAAATGAAGTGCTAGCCTTAAAAAAGAAAATGGCACAAGGAATGTCTTCTGCTCCTTCATACAAAGATATGCCGAGAAAGACATTTCCAAATTACTCAGATTAGGACAATGCTACTAGGAATCAAGGGCAATAGAATCACCTTTCTCCCCCACAAGGGAAATTTGCCCTGGAAGCTCCTCCAACTAATTCAAAAATGGGATATCTTGAAATAGAATTAGAGTTCTCTTTCTAGCCTAAATTGAATCAATAAAATGACGTTGATCTCCTTGAATAAAATCAAGAAGAATCAGCTAGTGACTCCCATATTGATTTCCTGAACTACCAAGATGAACCTAGAAGCAAAGGAGAAGCTATTAATGGATCATATCCAGTGTTTACCAAGTTTAAGAGCCAATTAGTCTAGCAACCTGATAAAAGGAAGATAGAATATTAATCATAGGCAGCAGTCATGATTGCTAAGCGTGGAACCATTCTACCTTTTCAGTCAAAGGATCTAGTGATTACCCAAAATGTAAGTACATTAATTTCACCTTCACCTTCTACTTCAATCTCACAAACCAGCCCTCCTCCCATCCCTCCTAAAACATAGAAAGTTGAAATACCTTTCTCTGTACCTAGGTCAATTCAGCGATTTGACATAATCGATCATGTCAAAAAGACAAATATACAAATGTCTAAATTTGAATATTTGTAAGCTAATCTTGATCAATTAAATAAGTTGGTCTAATATGTCAAGAACCAAACTATCCTAGTAGGACAAAAATCTAAAAAGATAACTCTTGATTCTCTAAAGAACACACTTATTCCAAATAATCTAGTCATTACTCCCATAACTGCTCCCAAAAAAATAGAACCTTTCTATGTTTCCCTGTTAATTAGTGGCCATAAGCTGAGTAACTATATTATAGACTCAGGCACATCTGATAATATCATGCCTGTTAAATTAGCTGAGTCTCTTGGTCTCACATTGACTAAGATATTTGGGAGATGTTTCTCCATGGAAAACAAGCAAGTACCATTGCTGGGGTAAATCAAAGATGCCCAATTTGCATTTGCAGCCTTTTCAAACGTGAGAATCAAGATGAATATCTTGGTGCTGATGTCTTAGCATCCTATGAAATTTTGCTTGGATGAAATTTCTGTAATGATGTTAGAGAAAAACTAAGCATGGATCTATCTGAGGAAAGGATTCCTATACAAGGCATAATGAAGAGGTTACTCCCTAAAAAGGAGGAAAAATATGTGGTCACCCAGACACCAGCCCTTGAAGCTCAAATTCTTTTTGAATCTACAGCTATGGATAACTATTATCTATCTATAGATGAAGTACATGAAACACCTGATATAATTCTTGAAAGGGTCAACTCAAAAATCAGTTCAACTAGAACAACAAAAGAACTAGTAGGCTGCAATATAGATGAAGAAAGATCCTCCATCTCTGATGAAGGAAAGTCTAAAGAAAAATTAATATCTAATGAGATATGGAATTTAGAATTTGATGGTAGTTGTTCCTCTACCGGTTCAGGGGTTGGGATTGTGTTGATATCTCCTCAAGGAGATATGTTTCCTTCATCTTACAAACTACAATTTAGCAACACTAACAATATAGCTGAATATGAATCTCTACTGCTTGGAATGAAGGCTGCTCAAGAAAAAGGCATCAAGTTTCTTCATGCCAAAGGGGATACTGAATTAGTGGTTTTTCAAGTAACTTATACCAAACTAAGAATGAAATATTATGCCACTACCGTAACTTGGTTTGGGACCAAATTGAAAGCTTTTATGCTTTCAAAATTTTTGCCATACCTATAAAGTCTAATGATAGAGCTGATGCACTTGCTATTTTAAGAACTCTCTTAGTTCTTCATTCAAATTTCAAAGAAGACAGGTATACTATTGAGCTGGTCTATAGACCAAGTGTTCTTGACATTGTTGATTATTGGCAAGTATTCAATGATGATCATCAAATCATTGCCTTCCTGGAATAAAAAGACAATTTTAAACAACTACATTTTGAAGGCAGTGAACCTCAGAAGTATAAATCAGCCTCTGAATCCAGTTTAGATAATAATGAAGAGTTTTTATAGATGAAAGGAAACAAAATTCCCAAAGGCCTAGTTTCTCTTGAGAAGCTGTTTGACAAGCATGATAGATTTATCAAACAATAGCAAACAAACTCAATTTTTTCTCAGGGATTCGATCAAGTGAATCTGACAACTGAAAAAAATCCCAAGATGGCTAACATTGGTAAGTGTTGCACCATTGAAGAAAGATTCAAAATTCACCTCTTTACTCTATCAATACATGGATGCCTTAGCATATTCTTATGAAGACTTGAAGTCTCTCAGACTAGATGAAATCTGCCACGACATTTCTCTCAAGGCTGACTCAATCACCTATAAGCAAAAATATAGATAGTATAAACCAAAAATATCAGGTACTATTCTTTCTGAGATACAAAAAATGTTAAATGCTAGGATCATCTTCCCAATACATCATTCCACATGGATTGCAAACATAGTACCTATAAGGAAGAAGAATGGTGAAATTCACATTTTTATAGATTTCAAGAATCTGAATCAAGCATCTTTGAAATATAATTATCCTTTGCCAATCATGGATCAAGTGTTTCAAACAGTGACAAGTTTAGAGATGTTATCAATGTTGGATGGATTTTTAGGATATAATCAAGTTGAAGTTGTTAAAGCAGACCAAAACAAGACCTTATTCACCACACCTTAGGGTACATTTCCATATAGAAGAATGCCTTTTAGCTTGATAAATGCTGGTGCTACCTTTTAGAGAGCAATGGATCTAGCTTTCAAAGATGGGATTGGTAAATTCATAGTGGTATATCTTGATGACTTGACTATCTTTTCAAAGCATTGATTTGATCATGTACACCACTTACAAAAAGTGCTAGAGAGCTATCGCCAGAATGGTATTTCCTTAAATCCCAAGAAGTCTATTTTTGGAGTAACAGAGGGGAAACTCCTTGGACAAATTGTGTCAAAAGAAGGCATAAAGATTGACTCTGATAGAGTCAAGTCTATTCAAGAGATTTATTTGCCTAAATGTAAAAATGATGTTCATTCTTTCTTCAGAAAGGTGAATTTCTTATGGAGGTTCATCCCTGAATTTGTTGA
Source organism: Torreya grandis (assembly GCA_037957365.1). NCBI lineage: Eukaryota > Viridiplantae > Streptophyta > Pinopsida > Cupressales > Taxaceae > Torreya > Torreya grandis. Next base: position 90,067 of record JARHVA010004150.1, on the reverse strand, counting down.
TAAGACTAGACACATTGTGAACATGATAAAAGGGAAGACCATCTTTAGCTAGACCAAAGAAGGCAAGTCAACATTTTAGGATATCAAGACTGCCATTGTTTACACTCCTACCTTGGTTTGTCTAAATTACAACAAAGATTTCCTCATATATAGCTATGCGTCTAAACACACTCTTTTAGCAATTCTTGTTTAACAGGATAAGGAAGGTAAGGAATCTCCTATCTCTTTCATGAGTTGCCCTCTCAAAACCCATGAGATGAAGTATTCAAATGTAGAGAGGCATGCTTATGTGTTGGTGAAAGTAGTCAAGCATTTCTACTTCTATATTTTGAATTTACACACTACTGCCTTAGTTCCTGACACTACAATCAAGTCTATATTAACTCAGCAAGAGTTTGGCATGAAAAGAGGTAATTAGATTATAAAGATCTAGGAGTTTGATCTAGACATCAAGCCGACAAAGTTGGTCAGGGGTAAAGGCCTATGCTAATTAATTGTTGACAATAAGCCAAAAGACACACAACGTGAATAAATTGAAGTGAAAGAGACTCCAACAGTCCTTTTTGTTTCCACTACTGATGAGTGGTATTTAGGTATCACTCATTTCCTTACCTATGGTGAATTTTCTACTCATTTGTCCTACAAAGAAAGGAGGACTATCATGTTGAAAGCTACTAATTTTGTCCTTTGGGACAATGGCTTGTACAAGAGAAGCATAGATGGAGTATTCCTTCACTATGTAGACAAAGAGAAACAAATCTAACTTTTGAAATCTTTCCACAATCTAGCCTATGGAGGACATTTTTTTTCTCCTATGACTACTCACAAGATTTTGTGAGCTAGGTATTACTAGCCAACTCTTTTCCTAGATGCACATAAGTGGGTGAAAAAATGTGAACTCTATCAGTAATTTGTTGGAAGACCAAAGTTAGCTGCTATGCCTCTCAAGCGAGTGATCATAGAAGAACCTTTCCAAAAATGGGGACTTGATTTTATTAGGACTATAAACCCATCTTCAAGTTTTGGACATGATTATGTCCTTACAGCAACTGACAATTTCACCAAGTGGGTAGAAGCAATCCAAACTAAGCATGCTACTTCAGAAGTTGTATGCAACTTCCTCAAAGAGAATATCATTTCCATGTTTGGAGTTATAATCAAAATTGTTACTAATAATGCAGCTTGTTTCACCTTTTAGGAGATTACACAATTTTATTTTCATTATGGAATTATACTCTCTCACTCTTCTAATTATTTTCCACAAGGGAATGGACAAGTTGAATCCAGTAATAAGAACCTAGTAACTATTATCAAGAAGCTAATAGATGACAATCAAAGGACATGGCATAAAGCATTGGTTGATGCTCTATGGGCAGACAAAATCATTCCATAGAGGGCAACTGGTCTGTCTCCTTTTCAACTTTTTTATGGTATCAATGCTGAGATACCAATCACCTTAGAATTGCCAGCCTTGAAATTAGTAAAGGCAATTGAAAATCAAAAATATGAAAGCTCTCTTGATAAAATAATCATGTGCCTAATTGAGCTAGAGGAATAGAGAACCATGGTGGTGGACAGAATTATTGCTCATCAAAGTTTGGTAAAGAAACTCTTTGACTATAAGGCCAAAAATTGTGATTTCTAGATTGGGGATCAAGTCCTGCCATGGGACAAAAGGAGAGAACCAAAGGGGATGCATGGAAAGTTTGATTCCCTTTGGATTGGACCATTTATAATTCATTAGCACATTGGTGAAAATAGCTTTCTACTGAAATATCAAGATGGCACACCCTTTTCTTTTCCTCACAATGGGCAACATCTGAAACACTTCAACTCTTGAAGTGTCAGATCTTTACATCTATATTTTTGTATATTTGTACAAGTTTTTAATTCTATTTTGTTTTGTTTGTTTTTTTTTTGATGCCTTCCATTTTTGGGTAGCATGAATTTGAAGCCCAATGGTACACATGAAGACACTGGAGATTTTAGATTCTACTCCCTTCAATTCTTTTTGCAATTGATAGAAGTTCCCCAACTGGAGCCAGCTATTGTTCCTCAAAAATATCACTCATTTTTGGGACAACATTTGAACTATTTTGGTCCTACAGACCAAAATTGTCTCTTCCCTTTTCAAAATTTGTCTTGGGCATTCAAATTCCTCATTTTTCAAGCTTCTCAAAAATCTACAGACTCTACAAGCTAGAATCTATGGACTCTGCAGGCTTAAATCTACAGACTCTGTAGGCTTGAATCTACAAACTCAGTAGAAAGAGAAAATCTATGGACTCTACAGGCCAAGTTCAACGGGTTTCATAGGTTGATTTCTACAGACTCTTTCAAGGTTAAAGAAAACTATGAACTTGGTTTCTATAAACTTTGCAAGTAGGTTCATTTCTATAGGTTCAAAGGCTTCTCCAAGTGAGTTCAACCAAAAGAATCAATTTATAACACTTGGTCATTTTTGGGATTGTTTCAGTACCTTGGTTCAATCAAAAATCTTCATCAGCAAGCATTTAAGCAAAGAAATCTTGAACCGTTGAACCATTGAACCACTTTGGTTCAAAGGTTCAACAAGTTCAATATTCAAAAGGTTGAACCATCTTGGTTCAATGGTGGGTTCAATCAAATGGTTCGTCAGTTAGTTCAAGGCTTCGTTTGAACCGTTGAACCAAAAATTGGTTCAAAGGTTGGTTCAAATAAATGGTCCAAAGGCTTGGTTCATTCAATTGAACCATCGGCTTGAGCCATTTTGGTTCAAAGGCTTGGTTCATTCAATTGAACCATCACCTTGAACCATTTTGGTTCAAAGCTTGGTTCATCAGCTTGGTTCAACATTTGGTTTAACCAAGCGGTTCATTGCCTTGGTTCAATGAAGTGGTTCAATGGAGTGATTCATCAACTTGGTTCAATGGAGTGGTTCAATGTTTGGTTCAATGAAATAGTTCAACAGCTTGGTTTAACCAAGCAGTTCACTCAAATGGTTCAAAGGAGCAGTTTAATTGCAAAAGTTCATAAATCCTCTAGAAAGACAAGTGCCCTTGCGGAGGACACTTGGTCAATGAAAGTACCCTTCAAAAGGGTCATTTTCAAAGAAGGCCACAAAGGTAATTCTTTCAGAATTCAAGAAAGACTAAGGCAAGAAATAATTCCTTTGGACTTTTTGTCTAAAGGAATTCCTTCAGACAAAAAGTCTGAAAGAATTCAAACAAACCGCGGGCAGAAAAAACCCAAAGGATTTTACAAAGGCAAAGTGAGCGGGAAATTTCTGTGGACTTTGTGTCCACGAGAATTTGTCCACGGACTTTTTGTCTACAAGAATTTGTCCCCAGGCTTTTTGTCTGCAGGAATTTGTCCCCAGACTTTTTCTTCGTGAGAATTTGCCCACAGAGAAAGCCTAGGGAAAATACCTACGGGAATTGTCCGCAGGAAAACTCGATAAATAGTCTGCTAAGGAATAGGCCATCGAAGGACCCCAAAGGGTAGGTTCCCTTTCAGGGGACTCTAGTTTGCCAACTTAAAGGACACTCCCTGAAGCTGAAGGGTCATCTTCCCTTCAAGAAGTTTCCAAATATAAAAGTCGAAGAAGGACCAAGGGGTGATGCACCTAAAGACGTCAAATTGAAGACATCAAACTAGTCATTAAAAACATAGTGACGTGTGAACAAATTTCAATTTAAAAGCTCATAAAATAGCTATTGATCCTTGTAATCTATAGACCTGAATGCATTCACAGGATTTAAGGCCAAGACCAGTAGAAAGCGACTAAAGAATAAAACAACAAATTGAATCCAGGACCCGATTCAATTAACCAAAGAAAGAGGAATGATGAAGAAGGATCAGATCACCAGGTGGACATTGGAAGGTGCAAACATTCAATGGTGTGACTTGTCTTTTAGCATTGAGAAAAACAAATGGGTAGAAGCCCCTAATTTCTAGCCTGTCTTCCTAACATATTTTAATGCAACATGATGTGTTACTATTCTTGAGTCATTCTTGAAGTGGCTATATAAGGGACTCTCTTTTATTGTAAATGGATCTTTTTTGACAATCAGAATGAAACTCTACCCAAATTGAAAGGCACTTTTGAGACTTTGAGCTTAATTTGTTGATCATATTTTGTTATTGGAATAAGAAAACAAGTGATATTTCAGACTTTGTGCTGTGATATCTTTGTTGTTGGGGAAACTATTCTTATGTCTTTTTCCTTAATATATCTTCTGTTCCTTTAATTTAACAAGCAAAATTAGTGACAACAGTCAGGAAGGTGTCTTGAAGATTCAAGTGTGGAGAGACTTTGTGCCTCCATAATTGCCTTTAGTGTGTTTTCTTTTCATTTTTGTGTAAGGGACCTTGGGATGACTTTGTGCCCTCATTGTCCTTCGTATCTTACTCTTGAGAAATTCAAGTGGAGACTTTGTGCTGCATCTCAATTTGCTAGTTATTACATCCTTTGCTACATTTTGTTGTTACTACCAGGAGTATTCTTGTGGTTTGCTGAATAGTACTTTTGAAAGAAGAGGAGTGCTATCTGTCATTTCCCTTGAGTTTTTCCTTTGATTTGCACACATCATCTCTGAAGAAAGAGAGATAGATGGTTTGTCCTACCCTTGAGTATTATTTTTTGTTTATATATATATATATATATATATATATATATATAGGGAACCTCCCCCTGATGAGAGGAGAGATTAGTCCCCTTCTGATGTGGTGAACCTACACATTTGGATGACTAATCTTCCTACTTTGGCTGATCAAACCTATTTTGTTTATCAGTACACTGATTGACAAAATATTCAACCAACAAACCAGCATGCCCCATTTTAAAAAAATAAATAAATATAAACCATTTTTGCCTTAAAAATCTTAGGTTTGGTTCTCATCAATATATGAATTGACCCTAAAATAATTTTAGATGCAAACATACCAAAACCCAAATGTTGTTATTTATGAATTAATTTCTAATTTTTTTCTTAAAATTGAGGCAAAAATTAATTGGAAGGTTGGTTTGCATTTTAGTTTGAATTATTTGACTAATTGAGTTAATCATTTAAATGTCAATTTTATCAAGTTTTACAAGTTAAAATTGGTGAATAGTTATTGTTCACTCATCTAAACTTTGAGGACCATAAAAATGCATTGTACATAAAAATAATTTTAAAATGTCTCCTAAGTTAGTTTTTTCCATGTATGTACATATTTTTGTATTATCTATCTTCATCAAATAAATTTAGTTACTAAGTTATATGACCAACTAACTACTTGATTTTGGCCATGCATATTGATCTTTTTGCATCATACTTCTCATCCTAGGGTTCTATGTTTCAGAAACCAACCACCACCAAAGTAAGTGAGATATTTTCATGAGTCTCCATATCATTTGATCATGAAATTAAATATATAAATATAAGCTTCAAAGATAGGTAATTGAATGACCAAATGAGATCACTCCACATATTATCATCATGTTGCATAGAGGCCAATAGATAAAATGATAGACCTAAATATACAAACCAAGAAATGTAATAGTGCATTAAAACATGTCAACCTTTTCACAGTCATATTAAATTTGTCATTTCCATTCCATGTTACTTATATACCACATGTCATGCCATGTGTCATCATCTCATTGATTCGTATACTAACACAACTTGAGGACATAAAGTCAAGCATAAATCAATAAATAAAATGAAGATATGCCACATACCTTTCAATGACATAATAAGATACAAATAAAAAAGATAAAAGTCATGATTTAATGACATGGAGAGAATTATAAAAGCAAATTGACACATTAAAACTAAAAGGATGACTAAGGAACCAAAAAGAACAATAAAGTGTCACATGTTAAATAAACCCATGAATGCTTACATAATAAAATAAAATTTAAATTATAATAGATAAGTGATGAATACCATTATGATGCAATTAATTCTCACACGTGAAGGATTGGAATAATGAATTCATAAGGTAATAAAATGGGCTAAATAATATGTCCAAAAATTAAATTGAATTACATCCTCTCATTTTTAAATTGGGAATTGCTATCCAAAGATCAATATCGACTAAAATCCCTATTTTTTGAAAATAATCAAAGAGCTTAGACTATTCAACAATGGAAGCTGAGGAAAATCAAGAACCAATTTTTTTAAATGTTCTACTTTGGAACTAGACAAGAGTTCAAGGTTACATAATTTGACCTACTACTTTGACCAATGCATTAAAGAACTATGTTGACATTTATGCAAAGGTCAAGGAAATTTAACCATATAAGGACAAGTACAATATGAATCTTGATGAGATGGAAAATATATATGAATTGCTATCATTAATAGTTGTAATCCTTCACAAAGTGGAAGCTAATAATTAATTATTCCCCTATGCTCACCTAATCTTTAACTTATTTATAATAGACACATGTTCAAAAGACATTTTTCATTAAAATAATATTACACTTCCAATGAAATTTATGTTCAACCTATCCTTTGAATTTTTTATAGACTACCAAAATTAAACATCACTTACAACTAGAAAATAGATAGTGAGTGGTTCAAGATAATAGAGTTAGGGTTGTCCTAATAAAGAGAGATCATAATCATAATAAGTTTTCTCTGAAGAAGAAGAAGAAGGACCCACTTTCCCAATTCATACTCAATGTCATAATTACAATGGAAATATTAAATAGGAAACATTGAGCCTAATATATAACTTGTGCGGATGAGATTTGGGTCCCATTGATATCCATAAATTTTAAACCAAGAGTATTACCGAATTTGGAAAAATCATAAGTTTCAATAAAAAAATGCATAGGGTCATGCATGACTAAACAAACAATAACTTTTATATGCTTTTGTATTTGGTAGATGCCATCTATAGGACTAACAACCCTATCAGGACCCCTCCATGTGAGACAAAATGATCAAAACTTATTTGTGATGACTTTGATAATTTATATATCTATAAGTACATGGACCATACAGAAAGGATAGCTGACACTTTCTATCCCATGATATAAAAATTAATAAAGATAAATCTAATGCCAAGAGTATCTATAAAAATAAATAGACCACTAAAGTTATTGGGTAACTATTAGTCCTATCTAGACCATATAATTATCAAAATTTAGGGTACACTAGTGGCCTCTTCCTATTTAACAAGTTAGTGCCTAAAAATTTAGCAGAGCAAGTGATAGATTATCATCTATCTAACATTGTGGATGATTATTTGAGGAGGGCTAGATTTGCCAAGTATCATAAGACACCCCTCAATATCGAGAGACAAAATTTCTATAATTGTTAATAATTGGCCAAGACCTCAAAACATGAGAGTTATTTCAAGTTTAGACTAGCTGAATTTAGATTATGGGACCCCAAGAGGGTAAATATTTAACATATAAATAATATCCAAATATAATCTAAGTAAAATTATGGACATTATGAATATGAGCACGATTTAATCTTTTTGAATCTTGGAGATGATTCTAAGGTTTATATAATGATGAGGAGTGTTAAGAGTCCACAAGGATTATTCATATGATATAATATTGTCCATTTGTTACAATGGAGGATGCAATCGGGATAGAGTAAGAGGGAAAATCCCATGAGTAAGCTGAGTAACCTGAAGTAGAAGAAGAAATTGAGGAAGAAACTAATGAACAATTGAAATCATGGGTCCTAAATAATGTTCTAAAGACAAAGGACATATGGAAATAATATATATACATGTATAAACCAAACCAAAAATATCATGTCTTTTCATAGTCCTTTCATAGGATACTTCAATTGGAGAATATGATATTTGTTCACATTTAGCCATGTCTTTCATTTTATTCATTTACGGTCATTTTCTATGCTTGAATCACCTTTTGGCCTATTCCTGGTCATCCCAAGCCTTTCAAAGAGTCATTCCACATTAGCCAAATCAAGTTTTCTATCTTCTTCCCATCCCCCTAGGTATTGAGACTATAGGACAAGAGTATTGGGGTTATACTACAACACCGATAGCATTAGTGTCTATTTCTAGTACTCTTGAGCAAGGTCATTTTGACATCTAATGGTCAATTTCTTTCACTAGTTGGGTCCCAACCCCTTTATTAGCTTCATCCCTATGTTTTCCCATGTCATTTAAATGCAAATAAATCTCTCAAATTTAAAATAATGAATCTCCTATATAAATAACTACATAAGGCATTTTATATCTAGAACTTACTACTTTGTCACATTACGAATAAAAATTAGTCAATAGTATAGTTCAGCATTCTACATCACACATAGACTTGCATGCTTGATCAAGAAAGGGCCTAGGCAAAAGTCATTCTTACATCTACCATGCATGTTGATTATGCATTTTTCCTAAGGGAGAAATACATTTGATTTGAGACACTATCTTGAGGGTTGATGTAGGCAATAATCATAATAGTAGGGTTTCTAGATCATGTGGTTATTGTTCCCCTAACCCAGTTTTCCCCCTTTTGATTTTGATGTACTTGTTATTTTCATGTATGTATATGGATATAGGTTTTTGAGATTGAAACATAACTACAACAAACTCTATTGACTTCCATCCCCCAAAAATTTATACATAGGCTCACAGACCTGGTGAACAAAACTTGGAAAGCTTAGAAACTTAGGACAACAATGGTAGAGGTAGACTACAGCACCAATGCTACTCCTATCAACTTTTGATATTCCTATCTATTAAAAAAATGAAGGCTAGATCCATATTCTAGACAATGCCCTAATCTTGCATATTAATTTCTAGCTCCTAAATCATTCATTTTAGCCTAATTTTAGATATGTTTATTTCTCTTTCTCATATAAATTACTTGATAAAAATATATACTTTACCCTATTAAACTAGATTTTTTCCCTTATTTTAGACCCCTTATTAGTTAGGAACTAAACACTATATTCTCAAAAATAATTAAAAAATTTGGTGAACCTGACTTACTTTGAACAAGCCTAAAACCCTAGATACACTTAGGGTTTTTCCTTCATATTTTGAGAAAAAATTTAATTTTAAAATTTGAGTTTTTGTATAAATTTTTATACATTTATCCTATTCAAAATTATTTTTAGAATTTAAAATTGTTGCATAATTTTCAAAAATTCTAAAACCCTAGCTCAAAACCCTAGATTTCCAAACTAAGTCCTCAAACCCTAAGCCTCCGTCACAAATTTTAGAAAATTATTTTGGAATTTTTGCAAATTGTTTTGAGTGTGTAAAACATTTTAAAAATCTCAATAATAGTAGTTATTTTTTGAAAAATTTTAATTTCAAATTTCTAATTTTTGTATACATTTTAATGCATTTATCATGTTCAAAATTATTTTTATATTTTAAAGTATTGACATAATTTTCAAAAATTGTAAAACTCTAGCTCAAAACCCTAGATTACCAAACTAGGTCCTTAAACCCTAACTTTTTCTCCCTTACAATTTTTTAAAAAATAGTTTGAAATTTTTGCAAATTGTTTACTTTGTCAAAAATAATTTCAAAATCTCTATGTTATTAGTTATTTTTGCTTTTATTTGCTTAACAGTACTTTTACACACTCTCTTTGGTGAAAGAAATAAAATGACCACTAAGGTACTTCTTCCCTCTCATTCCATAGATCAATTTTTAAAATTTTATCATAATTATGAAAATTAATGGACAAATTTGCAAAATCATACATTAGATAAAAATGTGGAAAATGATTTCATTTAAAATAAATATAATTACTATTATTATAATGAGGAAGATGATGATATACATGATAGTGATAGTGAAGTACAAGTAGATGCATCTTCTTCTCTCAAACCTATCTTTTTTATTCCCTCTTCTAAATAAAATAATTTTGATAAATGGGAAAGATACTTTTCACCTCATTCCCCTATGCACAATACACAAATTGAATAAATTAGTCATGTACTTCCATGTGAACCTAATCTCTCTCTCTCTCTCTCTCTCTCTCTCTCTCTCTCTCTCTCTCTCTCTCTCTCTCTCTCTCTCTCTCTCTCTCTCTCTCTCTCTCTCAACACCCGCTTTTGCATGAAAGTGTATTTTATGTGTTCAAGGTGATTTTGAAACTAGATTGGGTTTGTGATAGAAGATATTATCAAATATCAGTTGTAAAAGGCCTAACATCATTAAGTGATAGGCATAGAATGCAATAAAAATATTAATGGGAGTTGAGTTGGGTCTACAAGGGGGTTTAATTACATTAGGAGTGAGGAGCTGAAGGGTTGGAACCAGTCTCAAAAACAAGGATTAGGCCTATTAGGCCAAATAGCCCTTGAAGGGCAAAAGTGCAAGAAAGTGTAAAGGAGTTTGGATACCTTTGAAAGTAGATTGAGTGGGTTGAATTAAGGATGGATATGTGGATATTGTTAGGAACCCATGGAAGCACACAATTTATTACTATATACAAGCAACTTAAGATGCGGAATTAACCAGAAGTAACAAGTAACTAGAAACCAGAAACAACACAGAATATGAGAGACAATACACAACTTGTATTAATACTCATACAGAAAAGAATACAATAAAGAAGATGCCACTTCTTCTTCACCACCTCTCAGAGGCTTCCCACACCTCAAGAACAACCTGCACCTCAATGATCTTACTTATGGAAGGAACTACCTTGCCTTCCTCTTTTCTCTAGACTGAGTACACACCGTACTCCAAGTAGATTATGCCTAATCTTGCTCCCTATTGTGTTGCTGTCCTATCTGATCTTGCACACCTGAAAATCAATTTGGTTCTGCACACTTGTGAACCTTAGACCTTACACACACATACACCTGCAGATTAATGATCTTACTTACCCATGTAGATCTCCAAACGTAGCCAAGCACACCTACTGACCAAGATCCTACACACTTGAATAATCTTGTTGATTCTCCAAAACCAGCACCCACCTTGGTACTGTTGTGGAACTAGGAGGAACACCCTTGCTCACCTCACACACAGAAGGAGCTAACTTTGCTCAAATCAAACTAGAACACTTTACAATACAACCAATGAGTCTCTTAAATAGATCTCATGCAAACAATAATTAGACACCTAATTACAATAATTAGATCCACAGCTTCTAGTCTAAATTTGGCTCTTGACATGCAAACACTTGGTTCGTTAACTAACTACCCATAACACTCGCAGCTCGAACCACACAGGTGATCAACGTCGGTCCCTATCTGCCTGGGGGTGCCGATGCTGACCGACTTATGACCGACGTCGGTTGCCTTTTATCTGTACCCTGCCGACGTCGGTTGGCCTGACTGAAGCTGGCGACTGTGACAACAACAAACTCTCTGCAACCTCCTCACCTGTTTGCATCAGTGAAGCTTTTAGCTCCATAACCTAACAATCTCCCACTTGGAGATAAATAGTTGTACTGTACCTATACCTGTACCCTATCTAATCTATTTTCTGGCTTGTATCCCTCTTCAAGATCAATCCTAAAGACCACCCACAACACAACCTGTGGTGCACCTCCTATCATCCGAGTACCCTGCCACATCTGAACCTACAAATACATGTAGTGAAGTCCTGACCCTGCATAGCATGAATCCCTGCTGTTGGTCCCTCTCAAATACCTGAGAACCCACTTCCTCGAATTGGCTCTTAACTCTCTGACAGCACCCACTACTTGGGCAAACTCAGGTCTATACCAGACCTCATGTGATTTCAGACACTAAACTGTCCAGCCCTTAGTGTACTCCGGTTCTGCATCCTGCATAATGAACCTCAGCAACACCTGATTCACATTAGCTCCCACTGTAGACAAAATCAACTTGTGATCTCCATGTCTCCCATGCCAAAGAATTTTGCTGCTCCAAATCCTTCATGACAAACCACTAAACTAAGCTTACCCTTAGCCCAAAAACCCCTGTATGTACAAACCTGCTAGCTAGCATACCTATCCACATACAGTAATAGGATAATGTTGCAATCATCATCCACCTGGTAAGACAACCCACAGTAGTTACCCTGACATTGACTAAAGCCATGCTTTGTCCTCCACCTGTCAAACCTGTACCACTGTCTTGCAGCTTCCTCAAGACCATATGACCTGGTCTTCTATCTCACATGTCCGTTCTCTCTATTCTTTAACTAAGGTATCCATTCATCTCTGTGCTTTCATACCAGCTGACAACCCTACCAAATCTCTTGCTTGGTTCTGCATTCTCATCATGCCATGCTCCCACTGTTTCCTGGATCCTTCCTGCTCTGCAGTCAGTAACTAGTATAAAGAAGAGGAACAATGAATTTGAGGCTTACTTACCACCTTCAGTCTTCCATATGGGCGTTTGAGACTCCTTGACAGCTTGTTGTCCGCCCAAAATCTGTTACAGTGACTGACCTCAATCACCACACAGTCTGCATCTGACTAACGTCAATTTCCATGCGCCTGTCCTGACTACCAACTCTACCGACGTCGATGTCCCTGTTGTCGACGTCGGTCCTCCTGACCGACGTCGGTCTTACCTATTTCCAACGTCAGTCCTCCTGACCGACATCGGTCTTACCCTGCCTGACATCACCAGCTTCGGTCTACACATGACCGACATCGGCACCTATTTGTTCAACGCCAGTTCCCCCTGACCGATGCCAGTATCTGTGTTCACATGTGAGTGATGACTTTTTACCCGCGAGCTCCTTTGAATCAAAACCCATGTCCAAACTGCCCTGCTAAGAAGTATCCAGCCCCATCCACTGGTCTCTGTCTGCCATCTCCTCCATAAACACCAAGGCTTTCCAGTTCTTAAGCCTATCAAATATATCAGTCTTCCTCTTAAGAACATGCTTCTCCTTCTTGCTCATGTGACCAAGCCTACAAAGCCACGTCTCCGCAATAGAAGAAGAATCTGTAATATAAACAAGTAGATAAAGAGTACCTATTTTCTTACCACCAGCTAATTCAAGTGCAACCACTGTGAGATTTCTTGTGCATCTCTCATCACCCAAATTTCTTGAAAAAATTAGCCACATCTCCAAGCCTGGGACCTACATAACCTCCTTCAACACCCATGTGTTGGCCGCCTACAATTTCAGCTTCACTTCCCCTTTGCCAATTCTTTGACAAGGCTCACCAGCTCCTCTCTTTGGGGCTGCATGGAAAGAGGCAACAGAATCTATTAACCAGGATTCAACTTTATCCAAGAAACATACCAGAGCATCCTGTGCAACAACCCCTGCAACATCTGCTTCTTCAGTTCCTTCATGCTGATCTTCTACCAACCAACAATATTTTTTTCCCTGCTCTTTCTTTCCATAGGACCGTAAGTGACCATTCATGCTATTCAGTTTATCCATTCGTAGCTTACTTTCTTCTGCCATTGCTATACTCCCACTCAATCAAAAAACCCTGAAGTGCCCTGTAACCAAACACAAAACCTGCTCCCTGCAACCTTAGCTCTGATACCAACTATTAGGAACCCAAGGAAGCACACAATTGATTACCATATACAAGCAACTTAAGATGTGGAATTAACCAGAAGTAACAAGTAACTAGAAACTAGAAATAACATAGAATATGAGAGCCAATACACAACTTGTATTAATACTCATACAAAAAAGAATACAATAAAGAAGATGCCACTTCTTCTTCACCACCTCTTAGAGGCTTCCCACACCTCAAGTGAACAGTACTTCTTTCCTCAAAGCTCTCTCTTATGGTCCCAACACACAACTCAAACACAGAGTTGGTGTTCACCTCCAACCAGTCAGTATCCACTATTGCCAGTACTCCCATGCTTCACACACTCCACAAGTGCTCCACGCACTCCAAGTACACAAACGTACTTCAAGTAGATCTCCCCTGAACCTACAACAACTTGCACCTTAATGATCTTACTTATGGAAGGAACTGCCTTGCCTTCCTCTTTGCTCTAGACCGAGTACACACCGTACTCCAAGTAGATCCTGCCTGATCCTGCTCCCTGTTGTGTTGTTATCCTATCTGATCTTGCACACCTACAAATTAATCTGGTTATGCACACCTGTGAACCTTAGACCTTGCACACACATACACCTGCAGATCAATGATCTTACTTACCCATGTAGATCTCCAAACGTAGCCAAGCACACCTGCTGACCAAGATCCTACACACTTGAAGAATCCTGCTAATTCTCCAAAACCAGCACCCACCTTGGTACTGCTGTGGAACTAGGAGGAACACCCTTGTTCACCTCACACACAAAAGGAGCTAACTTTGCTCAACTCAAACTAGAACACTTTACAATACAACCAATGAGTCTCTTAAATAGATCTCATGTAAGCAATAATTAGACACCTAATTACAATAATTAGATCCACAGCTTCTAGTCTAAATTTGGCTCTTGACATGCAAACACTTAGTTCGTTAACTAACTGCCCATAACACTCGCAGCTCGAACCACATAGGTGATCGACGTCGGTCCCTGTCTGCCTAGGGGTGCTGACGCCAACTGACTTATGACCAACGTCGGTTGCCTTCTGTCTGTACCCTGTCGACGTCGGTTGGCCTGACCGATGCCAGCGACTGTGACAATAATAAACTCTCTGCAACCTCCTCACCTGTTTGGATTTATTTTATTTCTTTTCATTATAAAAGTATGAACATGATTGGGTATAGGCCTTAAGTAAAATCAAATTGTGCTAATGATCAATTGAAAAGATATAAATGGGTGATAATAAATGTAAAACAAATAAGTGTGTCATCAGTTATTTCCACTACACACAATCAAATAAAAAATTTAATCTAAAAGTATATGGAAGATTAGAGATTTATAGCATTGAAAATAATAATCTTTTAATCCTTGGTTATGTATAACATTAAATACGAGTCCAAAAGATAATAGTTTGAAATATCAAAAAAACACTATATAATAACATTTTAAATTAAAAATAAATATAAATTAAATATATTAACATGATTTAGTTGAAAAATTAAAAAAAATTAAATAAGAACATGTACAATGTCGATAACACAGATTTCCATGACACACATGAAAAATATTACAACATCTACCAACATACTATCTAATGTTAGGTAAATATTGTATACGCATATGCAATGCTAAAAATGTGTACATTGACATATAAGCATATAAAAATCACATTAAGACATCCTAATCATCAAATAATGTCCCTCTATTTTCCCTCCTTGAAGAAGACTCTCCCTAGGATGCCCTGCTGGTAGATCGAGATCCCTCAAATTCATTGAATTTCTCTAAGGTCTGACTATAACTCCTATTCTCATAGCTCACTTATAGCTGAATATGTTCAAATACAAGTATTATTACAAAATTAACATAAAATAAATTCCAAAACTTGTTAAGAAATTAATTTTAACCTAGAATCTCTCTCTCTCTCTCTCTCTCTCTCTCTCTCTCTCTCTCTCTCTCTCTCTCTCTCTCTCTCTCTCTCTCTCCTCTCTCTCTCTCTCTCTCTCTCTCTCTCTCTCTCTCTCTCTCTCTCTCTCTCTCTCTCTCTCATCACCCACTTTTGAATGAAAGTGTATTTTATGTGTTCAAGGTGATTTTGAGACTAGATTGGGTTTGTGATAGAAGATATTATCAAATATCAGTTGTAAAAGGCCTAACACCATTAAGTGATAGGCGTAGAATGCAATAAAAATATTAATGGGAGTTGATTTGCGTCTACAAGGGGGTTTAATTACATTAGGAGTGAGGAGTTGAAGGGTTGGAAGTAGTCTCAAAAACATGGATTAGGCCTATTAGGCCAAATAGCCCTTGAAGGGAAAAAGTGCAAGAAAGTGTAAAGGAGTGTGGATACCTTTGAAATTAGATTGAGTGGGTTGAATGAAGGTTGGATATTTGGATATAAGATCTAGAGGAAGTGTTTTTTAAATTATTAAAGAAGAGGAAGGTATCTAGGCATAACCATCCCTATGGAATGTATAGTGAGATAGTGTGAAGAATGAATGATAAAAGGGGTAGGTTTGAGGATAGTAAAGGAATTGAATACAACATATTTATTGATAGATATTATTTGAGAGGGGAGGGAAAATATAAAGGAACAGGAATCATAGAGGCCCTACAAGAAGGAGGCCTAGTTTTTAAAATAGTTAGCCAAAAATACATTAGATCCAGGTGAAGGTGAAAGATCAGGTTTTCAGATATAGGTATCAGAGTGAGAAATTTTTATGGATTTTTGATTTTATTTATTTATTTTCATTATAAAAGTATGAACATGATTGGGTATAGGCCTTAAGTAAAATCAAATTATGCTAATGATCAGTTGAAAAGATATAAATGGGTGATAATAAATGTAAAATAAATAAGAGTGTCATCAGTTATTTCCACTACACACAATCAAATAAAAACTTTAATTTAAAAATATATGGAAGATTAGAGATTTATAGCATTGAAAATAATAATCTTTTAATCCTTAGTTATTTATAACATTAAATACGAGTCCAAAAGATAATAGTTTGAAATATAAAAAAACACTATATAATAACATTTTAAATTAAAAATGAATATAAATTAAATATATTAACATGATTTAGTTGAAAAACTAAAAAAAATTTAAATAAGCACATGCATAATTTCAATAACACATAGATTTCCATGATACACATGAAAAATATTACAACATCTACCAACATAGTATCTAATGTTAGGTAAATATTGTATACGCATATGCAATGCCTAAAATGTGCACATTGACATATAAGAATTAAAAAGCACATATCATATAATACATCTTAATCATCAAATAATGTCCCTCTCTTTTCCTTCCTTGAAGAAGACTCTCCCTAGGATGCCCTGCTGGTAGATGGAGATCCCTCAAATTAATTGGATTTCTTTAAGGTCTGACTATAGGTCCTATTCTCATAGCTCACTTGTAGCTGAATATGTTAAAATATAAGTATTATTACAAAATTAACATAAAATAAATTCCAAAACTTGTTAAGAAATTAATTTTAACCTAGAATCTCTCTCTCTCTCTCTCTCTCACACACACACACACACACACACACACACTTCCCTAACATATGTAGCTATAGCTATCACAACTCTATCAAACAAATGAGCATAAACACTGAACTGTACAATAACTAACAATAATACATCTCTATCACTACCTCTCCTATGTATTCCTAATGACACACTAAAAAATTACAAACATGCACAATCAATAACATCTACACTCATATCATCTTGCAATGTCACCTGACGTCCACTAACTGGTAAATGTAAAATATGGTACACATCCTCTAGAGTAATTATAATCTCTCTAGTATAATTCTAGGAAGTACATGTGTCTACATTCCACCTCTCACATAAGTTGGTAATTAGATACATATCCCATTATATAATCCCTAGGTCACACACATGAACTAACCCTACCCTATCCATCACAACTCTCTCATCAATTGATAAAGGTAATAATCTCAGTGTCTCCATCACTTGGTCTTTACAAAACTCCCTCATTTTTACTTCACCCTACAAAAACACCATAAAATAGCATATATGTAAGTCACCCATGATAAGTAAAACAACTAAGCTACAAAATAGTAGGTAACAACTCAAAATCTCCAAAAACTAGTCCTAGTAGACAACAATGTTACAAAAGGACACTAGCATTGGACAACAATGCTAGAACCTAGATAATAATATTGAACACTAGATAAGAGCATTGACTTCTAAACATGAGCATTGGAACTAGTGAAAATTTCCTAAAACAATTCTAAGCATCTCAAAAACATAAAAAATAGGCTTCTAAACAGGCAAAAATCATGCATTTCAACTACTTACTAGGGTAATCTCCCCTCTAGCCTCAACCTAGACTATCAACTACTCAAATTAGGTCATGACAAGTGCTCATCTCCTCATCATATATCCTAATTCAAAGGTCCAAATCTCAAACTAGTTAGCATGAAAATGAATCAAGAATCAATCCAACTTTACTATATCAAACAATTTTTCATCCAAAACAAAATACCATTTTGCCTATAACTTCAATCTCATAGCTCCATTTTGCAAACCATTTTGTTCCACAAAATCATAAAAATGATACCTTCAACATCATGTAAGCCTTTCTCTCTTACTACATCATATACCTACTCTAGTACACACATATCTATACATATTTTATATCTAGACATAAATTTTTGTCCTAACCAATCAAAGACTCAATCAACTATCAAACAATTCAGCCTAACCAATTGAAAGCTCATTCAACTATCAAAAAACTCAGTCTCATTAATCAAGTAACTTATCAATCAATTAAAACTATACCAACCATGCTTCTATCATTATGCCACTTGTCATCAATTTTGGTTTGAGCTCTCCTATCATGAGATCTCATCCCTATCCCCAAAAGGGGGCATCATTCCTACTATCCCTATTCTTACACTTACCCAACATAACCCATTTGATCTCATAAGTGGATACACCATGGTTTTTACACCTCCAATAGTAAGATTATCAGGTTCATCTTAGATCGATCAAAATATATAGTGATTCAGACTACATGGGTCACTCAAAATGGTTCTTACACCTTTAGAATTTAGATTATTAGATTCATCTTAAAATGGTCAAAATAAATACTGATTCAGATTGCATGGGTCACTCAGCATTACTCAAAACAATCAAGGCAATATACCTTCAGTTTATGGATATACAGACTAGTCAGATATAGTGGTTCAGATTATATTGATTCACAATGAATTCTATATAAATTTAGACTCAAATACCAAATTTGGGGGCATGTACATACTACACTTCTCATAAATACAAATTCATATAACATGACATGTTTACAATACTAGATAACATATTATAGGCATAGTGCAGAGAACATTTTTTTGATCTCTAGTTTTACACATGGGACATATCATGATAACTCATTTTCACATGTGGTTACACAAATTTATAGACTATACATATGCATCAGTCACATACCAGATCTAGGGGCATGACACGTATGTTCATGTTCTTCACCATCAAAGATTATATAGATTGGAATGGCAAGACATGTCACTCTCTTCTTGCACGTTTACCAGAGTTTTAGATTACACTTAGTTGTCACTAGGTTGGAATTAACAATCATGTGTAGTGATTAGTCCATAGCATTACCTAGATCTAAAATACATGAGTTTGTATAGGATAGAGGTTAGACATTGGTTTTAGGTCTTAGAGCACTTATCAGTTCTATTTTAGATTATTTAGAGTGGGGGCATGATAGAATTCACTCTTTATGGTGTACAAATTCTATACACACATTCTATATTACATGAGTTTATGTGGGACAAAAGACATACAACAATTTTTGGCCTCTAAGCATTTCTCATTCTAATTAGATTCAGCACAGGGGCCAAGCATTGCCTTCCTTCTCCATGTTATATAGATTCTACTTTCAGATTCAGTACATGGGGCATCCTTTTCAAGGATTCCTTCTTTATCTAGGAACTATTCATCTTTCCATACACTTCCCTGGTTAGGAAGTTAGTTGGACCCTTTTTTTCAACAAACTTATCTCCACATAGGTAGGTTTAGGTATACATTTTATTTTATTATTTTAATATAGTACTTCAGCTCATCACATCTCTAGACTAAAAGGGGGGAAAATATATACACCCTAAATTGGTCAAGCAACCACACATACCATGTATTTTCACAGTCCTTTCACAAGGGACTCTGACTAGAGAATATAAGATTTGTTCACATTTATCCATGTCTTTCATTTTATTCATTTAGGGTCAGGTTTTATGCTTGAGTCACATTTTATTCTATTTCAAGTCATCCTGAGCCTTTTAAATAGTCATTCCACCTCAATCAGGTCAAGTTTTTTGTCCTCTTCCCATCCCCCAGGTCTCGAGACTATAGGATAGGAGCACTGGGGTTGGACTATAATTCTGATACCACTGGTGTCCATTTCTAAAAATCTTGTCTAAGGTCATTTTGACCTCCAATAGTTAGTTTATTTTACAACTTGGGTCCCAGCCCCTTTCTTAGCTTCATCCCTAAGTTTTCCCATGTCGGCCAAATGCAAATAAAGCTCTCAAATTCAAAATAATGAATCTCCTATATAAATGACTACACAAGGCATTTTATATCTAACACATAATACTTTATCACATTACATCATAAAAGTCAATCAATAGTATAGCTCAAAATTCTAAATCACACATAAACTCACATGTTTGATCAGTTTCTTTAGCTAATTAGGTGTCAACCCCTTCTTATCTTCATCCCTATGTTTTCCCATGTCATCCAAATTCAAATAAAGCTCTCAAAATCAAAATAATGAATCTCTTATATAAAGGACTACATAAGGCATTTTATATATAACACTTACTACTTTGGCACATTACATAATAAAAGTAAATCAATAGTATAGCTCAGCATTCTACATCACACATAGACTTGCATGCTTGATCAAGGAAGGGTATAGGTGAAAGAAATTATTACATCTACTATCCATATTGATAATGTACATTCCTTAAGGGATAACTACATTTAATCTGGGACCCTATCTTCAGAGTTAATATAGGTAGTGATTAGGATAGTAGGGGTTCTAGATCATGTAATCATTCTTCCCCTAACCTAGTTTTTCCCCATTTTCCTTTTGATGCATTTGTTTTTTTTTCATGTGTGTAGATGGATATAGGGTTTTGAGATGGAAATAGACCTACAATAAGCTCTATTGACTTTTAACCCCTAATATTTTATACAAAACCTCACATAGACCTTGCAAACCAAACCCAAAAAGCTAAAATCCTTAGGACAATAAAAATAAAGGATGAATACAACACCGGTTCCACTCCTATCCACTTTTGGTGCTCCTATATATTAAAAAAACTAAGGCTGAATCTGGATTCCAGATAGTGCCCTAGTCCTGTATTTTAATTTATAGCTTTTGAATCATCTATTTTAGCTCATTTTTAGATAAATTTATTTCTCATCCTCATGTAAATTGCTTGATAAAAATATATACTTTACCCCTATTCAACTATATTTTCCACCTTATTCCAAACCCCTCATTATTTAGTAACTATACACTAGATTCCCAAAAATAATAAAACAATACACAAGTATGCCCTTAGTACCAAAATTCACCTTTGCATTTACACTAATTGGTACCATATCTCCACCACTTCAAGAACCCATGGTTATTAATTCACTTTATCCTCTTATAGTACATATCTTAGTTACTCCCCTTGTGGTAAATTATGTGATAAGTTCTTCTCCTACCATTATGAAAAATCATATGGTCACATAAGAAGAAGAGAGGTCACCCCCCTACTCAGGCGTATCTCTAGGAATCCTTTACTCTAACATAAAATATGAGTATGTGGAAGAATAACTATTAGAATAACATATAGATGGGTCTGTAGAAGAAGTGGATTTAGAGGAAAATTATGAATATGGCCTAAAGGGAGAGGCTGCATTTGATATTTCCAAAAAGTTGCCTCCAAAGGGAATTTTTATAAATCGAAGTCCTAGTCCTTCTCATATTCATAATATAGAGAAAGTTTAGACATAAAAGGAATACTAAAATCATACTATGGATAAATCTATTGACCAACCAAGCACAACAATTGATGCTCTAGTCGTTACATCATATATTGTAGTTGTCTCTCCTATGATCATCCCACATGACTCAACATATGTAATTGCCTCCCATATGTCATCTATTATTTAAATTACTCTAATTGTCCCTATAATTTATAATACTTAATTTAAATCTATTGGTATTCCTATTGCTAATGTCTCTACTCTTAAACTTACTTCAGTTGTGAATTCTCTAGTTAATACCATTACTAATTTTTACACTCTCCCCACGACTATCACCTATATGCCCATTTCATAAATATTGAAAATTATAACATAGGTTAATATTACACATCCTATTTTTCATACATTTATATTAAAAACCACAATGTCCAACCCACATTTTGAAATTTTAGTATCTTGTTCAATTTTTTACATAGTCCCTTTACAAGTAGGCCTTTATACCTAATTGGGGTTGTTAATAATGCACCATGTTTAGATATATATATCAATAGTACCATTATATGATTCTTCCAAACTTAGAAAATATGCACTCAAAACTTTTCCACATACAAAGATGTCCAAAGAGAATATGGTTATCCCATGTTTCCCTTCACCGTCCAGATCTTCCAATTATGTTCCCTAATTATACCCTTCCATCCTATGCCACCTAAAAAATGTCTTTTATCTCCTTCCATACTCATGCCTCAACCAAAAAATACATTCCCCTTACCACTAAGTCTTCCACTCAAACCTCCTCTTAGGACTTGCTAGTGACTCCTACATGGATACAACAAATGCAAGCAAATCAGTCAAGCATATAATACTTGGTTATCACTGAGGACCCAAAATTGATTATAGATTTTTATGAAACCTCAAATAAATTTAAAAGTGTGATGAGTATAATATTAAAAATTTGAATTTATCTAATTGAGTTTATAAGATAGTAATATCTCTTCTCACTAACAAAAAATAGAAAAGTTAGGCCTAGGGAGGAAGATGAGATCATATATGGTTGA
Source organism: Torreya grandis (assembly GCA_037957365.1). Lineage (NCBI taxonomy): Eukaryota > Viridiplantae > Streptophyta > Pinopsida > Cupressales > Taxaceae > Torreya > Torreya grandis. Next base: position 67,559 of record JARHVA010004150.1, on the reverse strand, counting down.
TTACACCAGAGGAGTATTGAATAAGATTTTTTTTGCCTATAATAAAATAACAAAATATTATAGGCACAAGGTATAATAGATCCCCAAAATAACATATTGAATAATGTGTAAAGTTTTGCTAAGAAACTTTATAACATTTTATGCTTTATATGACAATCAAGGGTAGAGTCACAACCATAATGGGAAAATGTTGTGATTTTATATGAATCTATAAATATCTTATATGCCAAATTTAACATTATTATCAAGGTAGTAAGACAAAAAATCATATCAACATCTTAAATTACTTCAACTGTCAAACATCACATTGGAACAAAATTATATGATCAATGAGAGGGCTCATTTAATGGAATGACATAAATAGTTGTAGGATTTAGTTGGAAAAATTAAGAGATAAGAGAAAAATGATATCCAAATACTGGGATATATGCACATAAATAGCATATACACATCACTTAGGTAGGTAGTAACTAGGCTATTCTTTGATAATTTGCTTCAAATTATTGCCAAAAGTTTCAAGGTAGAAGTTAATAGTATAATATTCATAATTAGTGATCAAGTGATATAATTGACTAATTTATGAAAGGACAAATTAACATAATCATAAGTATTTAATTATTTATCTATGGCTTCTATGTTGTTTCATAATAAACTGATGGACAAATTCCTACTGTTATTCAACTGGAAATTATCAAATTTGAAACCATAAACCTAGATTTTTTTAAATGTATGACTGAATATGAGAAGATCAAGGAGCTTTAATATCTAGCCACCCATTCAAGATATTTGTCTTCACAAGATCAAAAATTTATAACTCTATTTTCATATCCTATATATACTACAATTTATACTCCAACAAGTCTTGTACTCATTGCACTTCACTTCACTTCTACTCCTTTATAGGCTCAATCAAGACCAACTGTAGTAGCATCTCTAAGTACTCAAAAAAAATTGGAGATGCAAAGAACATATATAAAAAGTTTAAATATAGCATCCTCTTCCTCTATTAATTCTTTTCAAACATTCTCAACTATTGTCCAACCTAGTTCAAGTGTAGTCTAAACTAATAGTTCTACTTAGACTCAATAGAGTGATTGTTGGAGTCTAATTTTGACATTTTTATTTATATACTTGTATTGTGAATTATAAAAATAAATTAATACTCTTTCATTTATATAAATTATAAATCATGCATATTTTGCATGCTAAATTAAGATTCAATCTTATTTTAGAGCTTGTAAAATCAGACAAGCTTTGAATATGAGGCAACCCATAAAAATTTATTTATACATTCTCTTTTACTCATTGTAAAGAGAGGAAAATTTAGTGAATGTGATGTTTCTTCCAACTTTATGTATTTCATTGACTAAATTCATTATGTTGAAAAATATATAATAGGTTGTGTATGTGTTTTGTTTGCATTTATTATATAGAACATTATTTTAGTCTTAATCAATTATTTTGTTATAGATAATGCTTACAAGTTTTTAATGACATTAGACATGCATAGATATATCATAATAGAAACATATTTAATTATAACAACTAAGTCATTCGATCATTATTTACTTAGACTCATTATTATGTTTTATTGTGTTTTGTTCTTATAGGTAAGCCAAAATAGACATTGGTTCATGACACAAGCTCAACCTAAGATAGTAAGTCAACATGGAAGGGTTTAATCTTTGACTGGATCATAGAGCCTCAATAATTTTCCCCCTAACTTCCCTCTTTTTGTATTTTTTAATCAAATTCACCTTAGTCCCTTAGTCTATATCCATCCATCTTCCTCAATTATATTGAGTGTCAAACATCTTTCATATCTAAACCATATAAAGTTAATAACGACTTTGCTTGCTGTTAATTTGCAACCACATGATTATTTATAAAATTGAAACCTGTAACTCATGTCTTAGAGTGAAATTTTTAATTATCTTAAAATTTTATGACCTTCTCATAAGAATATATGGTGTGAATAAAAACACATCAACACCAGGGATACATGTATACATGCCTTACAGATCATGAACCATTTAATTACTATCAAGTCATTGAATCTATGAAAAAATATTTTCCTCATATGGATTTATCTACTCATATAGTGTTACATCCTAATATTCAAAAATCAAACATGATTCCTATAATTACATTGAGAACACTTTCATATAATAGTGTAAGTGACAAACATTGTGATTTTGGACTAAAATATTTACAAAAAATGGGATACAAAGGATAAGTCATAAGAAATAATAAACATGGTATTATTTACACTATTAAGGCATCTAATAAAAAATGAAATCAAGACCTTGGTTACACTAAGCATTCATGTAATTCCAAATCAATTATATCTTCACACTAACATATAACTTTTTGTAAAAATATCCAATAAATTGTAGCTCAGTCGACCATGTACCTACATTATAATTGGTGTACCCTGATCTTATTGAAACCATTTTCCCATTATATATCTTAACATTTGATGGGTTCTCTATCAATGGTTATTTTATATAATATTTAGGATCATGTGAGGATAACCATCCTTTCTATTTTTAAAAAATGTTTTCTCATTCTATAAATGCTCATGCATATTTTAATGAGACTGATATCACATAAGATAATGTCCTTATCAATGGTTTTATCATCATTAAATTCACCATATACTGAAGAAAGGTCCACACTTATCAATGAATAAATAGTGAAATTTAATTATAGAATAGATATAGGGCTATGAATAGTAGTTTTGGTTGCAACACTTAAAATGAGTAGGATCAACCAATAAGATAAACATTGCATGACTTTCTTGAGATTTTATCTTATCCTATTATAATATGTCAAGGATTGGTTCTTCATTGGTAGTACATCAAATAACACTTTAATTAATGCAAAACCAATTAATAATTAAATTCATAAAATGTATCCCAAAGTTATGTTGCCTATTAAATATGAAATTCAAATACTGATTGATGAGGGTTTCATTCAAATCATGACCTATCTAGAATGGGTATATTATATTTTTATTGTCATAAAGCCTAATAAACAATTAGTTTTTATTATGATTCCAAATATTTAAATTAGGCCTTCCATAAAGATTATTTCCACTACCTAATACTGACATGATCATAGATGTCAATGTTGGATATGAGATGAAATAATTCATGGATGGATTCATTAAAATAAAATCAAATCAAATTATGGATGAGAACCAAAATAAAACATTCTTCATTACACCATGGGGAGCCTTTTGTTACATAGTAATGCATTTTGGGTTGAAAAATGAAGGAGCTACTTATCAACAGGTTATGACACATATATTTCATGATATCATTCACAATAAAATTAAGGATTATGTAGATGATCTATTAGAAAATCCAAACAAATAAAATATAGTGAAATTTATTTACCACATACATTTGAATATTTATGCTAGTTTAATATATGATTAAAACCAAAGAAAAGTAGTTTAGTTTTTATTCTGATTCCAAATATTTAAATTAGGCCTTCCCTAAAGATTATTTCCACTACCTAATACTGACATGATCATAGATGTCAATGTTGGATATGAGATGAAATAATTCATGGATGGATTCATTAAAATAAAATCAAATCAAATTATGGATGAGAACCAAAAGAAAACATTCTTCATTACACCATGGGGAACCTTTTGTTACATAGTAATGCATTTTGGGTTGAAAAATGAAGGAGCTACTTATCAACAGGTTATGACACATATATTTCATGATATCATTCACAATAAAATTAAGGATTATGTAGATGATCTATTAGAAAATACAAACAAATAAAATATAGTGAAATTTATTTACCACATACATTTGAATGGTTATGCTAGTTTAATATATGATTAAAACCAAAGAAAAGTATCTTTGGTGTCACATCTAGAAAATTATTAGGATTTATCATTTCATGACACAATATTGAGGTTGATCCCAATAAATTAAAATTTATCATTGTTATGAATCTTCCTCAAGTATTGAATAAACTCCAATATTTACATGTTAAAATTCATGAAATCCATCAATTTATAGCCTAGTTAGCTGATAACATGCAACACATTACCAGACTACTTAAAAAATATACAAATTTTGAATGGAATACAAAATTTAAATAGATTTTCTAGGAACTAAAATAATATTTTTTGAATCCACCTATTCTCATGCCTCTGACACCAAAAATACCACTTCTATTATACATTTCTACTACATATCACACACTAGGCACTTTACTAGTATAGTATGACAATGATCGCAAAGAGAGAGACATCTACTATATTAGTAACACACTTGTTAACTATGAGCAATATTATACTACAATGTAAAAATTATGTCTATCTCTTATATTCACCATAAAAAAACATGGACATTACATGATAAATAATGAAATCCATGTTATTAGCAGTGCTCATTCATTGAATTTTATAATGTCAAAGACTCATTTTTTGGGGCGTATAGCCAAATGGGAAATTATACTCATGGAATTCAATTTAAAAATAATACCTAAAAAATCCATAGAAATATAAATTATTTCAAACCATCTAGTTGTTACTCCACTACAGGATACATAACCCTTTAGAGATATTTTTAGAGACGATTTCATAACATATATTATTACAAAGGATATGTGGAAAATGTGCTTTTATGGCTTGAAATACAAATCAGGCATAGGTGCAAGGATATTTATTATAATCCATGGGGATAACCAATGTCATTTGTATACAGATTGGGCTTCCCATATACAAAAAATATTTTAGAATACAAGGCACTAATTCTATGCTTACATGTAACATAGACACTCAAAATCTGTTAGAGTAATTAATATCTAAGTTGTTCTTATTAACGCTTGGATTACATTGGTAAGTAATTAAATAAATAATATTATATTAGTTATTTAATCAAGGTGTAAACTTAATGAAAATAAATAATCTTATTATCATTATTTAATATTTATCAAATGTTTATTAATTAGATTTATTGAGGTGGATGGACCCATTATTTTCATAACGATCACATTCTTTCATGAATAATTATAAATAGGGTTTTACCCCTATTTTAATTACATTGAACATAAAAATTTTCAAGTATTCTTGCACGTGGTAAATACTTGTCTGAGAAAAAATTGTGAAAAAATTATGCGAGGAGTGAGATGATGAAGATTTGATGTATTGGGGTTATTATTATTTCTCAATATCAAATATCACTTTCTTGTGTTTTTTTTACCTCTTGAAGGTTTTCCCTAGATAAATACAAGTATTGTGTTTGATTGATCTAGCCTCATTATATTATTCTTTGCTCATTAACTCTCTTTTAGATTCATGCTTATTACATTATATGTATTTAACATGCTAGTAGAGCTAGTGGAGAGGATTTTAATAAGCAAGAATATAGAAAATTGAATTAAATATCAATAATTGATATTTCAATTTATTCAAATCATAGGCACTTGGACACCATTGTATGCCCTGGGCACTTTAAAAAAAATGAAACTTAGTTTTTTGTTCATCAAATTATGTTCTAAAAGTTTTATTCACTTATTTTTGAAAAAATAAAGGCCCGTGCATGTTTCAAGGCTTGAGAAGCTTTAGATCAGCGTATTCAAATTTATATCTCCTCCATTACTGCACCTATATATCCTAGGATGTTGGTAAAAATTATTTTTAACACCAAAATGTTTTTTGAAAGGCTTGTTGGTATTGTGAGAGGATTTTAGGAAGATCTACACATTTTGAAGCCCTAATAAGGTCTCTATCTCCCTCAAGATTCTCCTCTACTCCCAGACATGTATCATTTCCACCTATAGGAGATATTAATGTAATTATAAAGTTATTTCAAATATTTAAAATATATTTTATTTTTAATTTTATAATTTTTCTTTACCTTTTATTATAATATTTCACCAAAAAGTTAAAAATCAAGTAATTTGTTTTTTACTTTTAGTTACATGCATAGTAAATAAATATTTTTTTTAAACAAATCAGATAAAAATAATTAAATATAATATTTTGCATGTAATTTTTGAATTCACTCATAGATGAGTTGGTGATTAAAATTTTTGGTAAAAACTCGTAAATGACAAGTCTAGTGTTCAAGATTTTTTCTTTTTATCTTCTTGTTGACTTTAGTCAAAATCAATTATAAATTATTACTTTTTGAAATCCATTTTTTGATTTGTGTGTCAACTTCTCATGTGTCTAAAACCCTAGCTACATTGTCAAACTTGTTTTGACTTTTGACCTAGTAATTTTTTTTACAAACATAGTCATGTAACTAGTTGACCTCTAAGTTTTGGTATGTTCCAGATGCATTAGAGTGGTCCAACTTTTTTTTATAATACTTTTTAAGTGGTCATTTTGAGTGTGACTCTTTTGATACCTATATTTGTGAAAATTTAATTTAATTTTTTATATTTTTGGCATTTAAATTATGTAATTAAGTATAATTATTTGTACAATTCACTTTACATTGAAAATAGTTTAAAAATCCATTTAAAATAGTTTCATTATAAGTATTTGTTTACTGGCTTATTTAAAGAGAAGATATGGCTTGACCTCTTTTTTATTAGATAAATTTCAAATACTTAATATAAATAAATATAATATATGAAAAATTCATGTTAAATCTGAATTATGGCCTATAAATTATGGAATATTGTCATTGGGACTAAAAATGCCCCTTCTGGATGAGATTTAACCCATGAGCTTTCCAATATATTTAACCATAAATCATAGGAAACTATGACCATTTCATTATAAAGTGTTAAGGATGAATTCCTTCTCCACAATGGTAATTAAGAACCTCATATCAATGCTTGAAAACTCTTTGATTCTATGCATGAAGACACTCACCTTTGAAAGATCATTAAATTAATCTTTGAATTATTAACTATACCTATGAAGGGTGATGAAAAAGTTGTTAATTTTCTTGTTAAAATTAAAAATATTAAATATTAGTTAAATAGATGTAATTATAATTTGTTTCAAGATTAGTTGATTAATTTTATCATTCAGTTAAATATTTATGAAAAATTTAAAAATTTGATTTCAATTTTAAATTCTAAATATCAAATTGAGCAAGATAACCCTGACTTTACCACCTTGTTTGATGTCCTAATTCAAGAAGAATAAGTTATGACAAATTTTTATTCTAAAGAGAATGCCACTCAAACACTTCTCAGATTAAATAATATTTTTTGATAACACTAAAAATTAAAAATCTAACCCTAATTTTGCTAAAGGTAAACATAGTAATAATAAATCTAATAATAAGAATCATACACCTAAGTTTAATAAAAATTGCAATCTATGTGTTAAATTTGGTCATAGAGGGAAACCTCTTATAAAAATAAAGATAGAAAAAATAATCAAATTTTGTAAAATAACAAAGGAAATAAATCCTATCAAAACAAGTAGAAGAATGAAAACCATAATCAAAATAATAATTGGGATTGAAATGTTATTGCTTTATATGTTTTTTTGTGTAATTCAAATAAAAATGAATGGATTTTAGATAATGGTACATCACACCATCTAATATGTTTATCAGATATTTTATGTGATTCTAGAGATATCTCTAAAAGAATTTGTTTAGGAGATAATTTTTTTAGAAGAAACTAAACAAATAATTTTTTTTTATTTAAATGTTATTATTAATGATGTTTTCTATGTACCTAAGCTTAAAAAAAATTATTATCTTATTCTCAACTTACAAATGATAATTTTATTATAACATTAATTAAAGATAGTTGGTCTATTAAAAATCAATTTGGATCATTGATTGTTGAAGGTGTTCAAAACAATAGTTTATATATCTTTTCTCCTTTCTCTACATGTTTACGTTCATTTCATAATAAAAATGAATATTAATTATGGCATGAAAGATTAAGATATGTTAGTTTTATAATTTTACATGATATGTCTATTAATAATATTATTTTTTGACTTTTATCTATTACTTTTCATCATGAAAGTTGTGAGGATTTCTTACATGGTAAGCAACATAATGACCCCTTTCACAAGAATTATGATGTAAATTTCTCACATCCTTTAGAATTAGTTAATAGTAATGTTTTATGACCTCTTGAAGTTGTATCTCTTAATGATTATTTATATAATGTTAATTTTATAGATGACTATACGAGAATGATCTATTCTTATTTCATTAAAAATAAATTTGATATTTTTTCTAAGTTTAAAGAATTTAAAGCTTACGTTGAAAATGCATTTGATTTTTTTATGAAGAGATTAAGAAATGATAATGGTGATCAATATGTTAGTAAAGAGTTTTATTATTTTACATTAGTTATGTTATTAAAAGGGAACTAACAACTCTTTATTTCCCTCAGCAAAATGGTATTGCTAAAAATAAAAATTACACAATCATAGAAATGACTAAAACAATGTGGCAATCTGTAAATATTTCTAAATTTTTATGGACCTTAGTCATGAATACTGTTTTTTTTATTTTGAATAAAGTCCCTACCAAATCTTTGTTTATTTTTACTCATTTAGAAATGTGAACTAAAAAAACATAGTGTGGCTCATTCAGAGATCTTTGGTAGTTCTATTTATATCTTTATTCCTAAAGTTAAAAGAAAGAAGCTTGATCCAAATTCTTATTCTTGCATTTTTTTAGGATATGAAGGTAAGACAAAAGGTTTAAGGTTCTATATGGATTATCATCTGTGTTATTTTGTTGATGAATCTGAATCTCATGTTTTTCCTTGTAATCAAATAGATGCCCTTAAGGAAGTTGATTCATTTATGGATAAATTAGAGTCTAAGGAACCTCTTAAGTTTTATGTTCAATCTAAAAGACCTAAATAAGCATAATTCCTGATTCACTCTTCTAATATTGATAATATTAATAAATTAATTAGAAGTCAACATTTTTATCATGCATTAATGACTATGTATGAATGTGATCTTCAATTACTTAAGGAATACACTCAAGATGATAGATAGAATATTGTTATCCATGCTGAATATAATTCTTTAATTACAAATTAGACTTGAAATCTTGTCCATCTACCTAAAAAATGTATTGTAAATTGTAGGTGGATTTAAAAGATCAAATATAATTTAATTGGTAAAATGGATAAGTTTAAAGATAGATTACTTGCTCGTAGGTCTACTCAAAAATCCAAGACTAACTATGTTAAAACCTATGACCCTATAGTAAAAATGAGTATCCTTAGACTTTTTATTGCTCTTAAACTCAAAATAGTTGGATTATCCACCAAATAGATGTAAAGAATGTATTTATAAATGATTATTTAGAAGAAAAAAATTATATGACTCAGCCTAAAAGTTTCACTGTTCCTAATAGAGAACACTATGTATGCAAGTTAAAAATATCTTTGTATGATTTAAAAAGAAGCTTCTTGAACGTGGTATTCTAAGATTACATCTTTTTTGAAAGAATTAGATTTTTTTAATTGCTATTCAGATAATGATCTCTTTTTTAATGTTAAAAATGGTCGTTTAATTTTAATTGTATTATATGTCGATGATTTATTAATTATTGGTAATCTAACTAGTTTAATTCATAGTTACAAGGATAAACTAAATCAAATATTTGAAATGATTGATTTAAATATTTTATATTATTTTTTAAGCATGGCTATATTTCAAGATAAATTTTTAATTGTTTTATCATAATCTCAGTATGCACATAATCTTCTTATTAAGTTTAACATGTTTGATTGTAAATCTACCACTACTCTTATTGAATTTGGTATTAAACTTGAATCTAAATTTACATGTAAAAAATATAACCCTACTTTTTATATACAACTTATTATATGTTTGATTTATCTAATCATTACTAGGCTAGATATTTCATATATTGTTAGTTTTGTTTATAGATTTATGCAGGACCTTTATTTAGATAATTAGAAATTAGTTAAACATATTCTTCATTATATCAAAGGAACTATTAGTTATGATTTATTTTATTATTCTATAGATAATATTAAATTATATGATTATTGTGATGCTAACCATAATAGTGATAATTTAGATCATAAATCTACTTATAGATATGAGTTTAAGTTTGGTGTAGGTGTTATCACTTGGAGAAACAAGAAGCAACCTACTAACTCTCTCTCTTCTATAGAAGCTGAGTATAAAAATGTTATGGAAGCTGCTTAAAAATCTATGTGGCTATAAAAGTTATTGATAGAACTTCATTTGGATATTTATTATAGTACCATCTTTCATTGTGATAAGTAAAATTGTATTTCTAGATAATGTTAAATTATATAGTTATTATGATGCTAACCATGCTGGTGATACTTTAGATCATAAATCTACTTCTGGATATGATTTTAATTTTGGTACATGTGATATCACTTGGAGAAATAAGAATCTCTCTCTCTCTCTCTCTCTCACACACACACACACACACACACACACACACACACACACACACACACACAGAAGCTGAGTAAAAAAGTGCTATAGAAGCTACTTAAAACTCTATGTGTCTATGAAGGTTATTGTGTCATGTCCCCTTTTTTGTGGACATTGACAGATTTGATGATTGGCCTATTATGCGACCTTCGTAGGCTAATAAGATGGATAGAGGGTCATAATGGAGCTTGGATTGACTTTGATTCACAGGGTTTCTACATTTGATTTTCATTCAGGTTATTTCAGACATATTTGGCCAGGGCTCCTACTTTTTAGGGATATTTGATATGCAGCGGAGCACCTTTATTGTGGCATGGTTATGTGCGGAATCACTCCCTGATTCACTAGCTTCGATCGGTTCGTGGATCCGACATGTATTGAGGGAGATATTAATATTTGATTGATTTAATCAAATATTAATTATTTAGCCTATTTTTAATTAGAAACCCTAATTCTAATTTAAGAAACCCTAATTAGGGCAAGCATATCTTTTGAGGGTATAAGGGTTTCTCATGGAGGCCATTGTGGATTATGCATAGATTATTGATTATTGAAAATTGAAGAAATTCTTCTGTGAAGACTGAGCCAAGGGTTCCAGGATTCCATTTGCAGTGGAGAACGTCAAATCTTCATTGTGTGCGATTCAGAGGTTGTGAAAGATCAGCCGATCTATTGCCAAATTGAGAGATAGCTTCATCCAGAAGTTATCACAGAATTCCAGGGTTGAGAGATAACTTCACTCAGAAGTTATCATAGTATTACAGGTATTTATTTTATTAGTTTTGATTCACTAAATTATACAGATAGAAATACTTTGTATTAGAATAGTATATCTTCAGATCAGGGTGTTCAGCAATCAGGGGTTAAGAACAAACAGGTTGGCGGCCGTACTAAATCCGTACAGGTCCGTTCAGATCAGCTCAGGGACCGACCTCGGCAGACAGAGGGCTACAGTGACCGACATCGGTCGACTGAAGACCGACGTCGGCAAAAAGCCGACCGACAGGGACCGACGTCGGCGATATATCGACCGACGACGGCGTCTGTGTGTCGACACAGAAAATCTGAGACTTCCCGAATTGCAATTTTATTCCCAGTTTGCATGAATTCAGGGTTTTAAGACCTCATCTGTGATAATTTTTGGTTGGCATAAGAAAGGACATCTATTGTAATCAGCTGGATGAATGATAAGATCTGTGATTTGTTTATGCATGTTTGAATCTTGTTTGCAAATTGTATCTGTGTTCAGAGCTTTATATGTTTATATGATCCCTATTAGTAGGGGACATCACAGTGGTATCAGAGTTATTGTGCAGATAAAGGAGCCCCTAAGAAAGGGACATCACAGTGGTATCAGAGCTTCTTGTGTTTGCATATCCCTACTGGTTGGGGATATCACAGTGGTATCAGAGCTTTTGTCTTTGGTATCAGTGTTTTGTGTCTTTCATATATCCCAATTGGTTGGGGATATCATAGTGGTATCAGAGCTGTTTGAGTTTCAATAGTCCCTACTGGTTGGGGATATTACAGTGGTATCAGAGCCAAATTCCTGCCATCCTGTTGGGCACATCAGAGCTAATGTCTTGCCATCCTGTTGGGTAGTTTGGGTATCAGCATGGTGCTACCAGGTGTCAAAGATTTGGTAGAAAGAGTGCACAAGGCAAAGAAGAAGTTGGAACATCCATCACAGCAAGCAGATGACATTATACAAACTCTGGAGGAGTTGGAAATTTATTTAAGCAAGGTTGAGCAGTCAAATACTTATGAGATTCACACAGTGTTATCTCCAGCGTTTGATTCTTTGGTGAAGCCCCGATTATTGAGACATCATGATGAGGAGGTAAGACTTGCAACTCTCTCTTGTATTAGTGAAATCATGCGGATAATAGCTGGATTTAATTTTTATGATGATCGGATTATGAGAGTGGTACTTCATGCCATGGTAAAGAGCTTCGAAAAGTTGGATGATATTAGAGACCCTCATTTCTCAAAGAGGGCAAGATTACTTGAAACTTTTGCAAGGTATAGATTTGAAAACATTATGATGTTAGTAGATTTTATTGGTGGCATTCGCAATATGTTTAAAATATTTTAGAATATTTTAGATGAGTTTCATTCCAGTGATGTATTAGCATCAATGCACTCTATCATGTTCACAATCTTGTTTGAGGAGGAGGATAAAATCTCTAAACTTTTGGCAGAAGATTTATGGTATGTCTGGACAAAAGGGAAAAATGTCTCACCTAGAGCTTGTAAGTGGTTAAAGAGTTTAATTAATAGGCCTAAGGATCGTAGTGCTTTCCCTATGACATGCAAAAGTTTGGATAATGAGTTTGACAGACATGCTGATCCAGTACAGGGAGATATTAACACATCTTCAGGTAATGATTTATCTGCAGTATCTTCACAGGTAGTAGTTGAGGATGTTGTGGATGAGCTTTGTCTTCAGGTGAGTTCAGCACAAGGGTTAGACAGTGAGGATGAACCTGATGCTTGCATTCAGAGTGTGGAGGTATACTCAGAGGTTAGTACATTGAGTATTGCTGATGAGTATGTTTTTGTAGCTACTGATGAGGACCATGTGGTTGAGACTCACACACATATTCAGGACTTGGGAGTACCTGATTCTGAGGAGTTTGCGATATCAGTGGAGTTGAATCTCCATATTGATTATTCTCATACATATGACAGTGTGGTACAGTTGGTTGTGCCGCATTTACAGAGAGATCAGTTATGGGATGGATTGGCACCATCTCTTGCAGATGGAATTGGCAGTTGGATTTGTCCATTCCACTTGGATTATGGTGTTTTGAGAGTTTGTTTCTCATATGCTCTTGTATATGGTATTTGTAATCTTGGAGGTTGGAGTTTCATGCGCCAGTTTGATTATGAGTCTTTCTTGGTTCTACTCCTACTGATGTTGCAGGTACTTACATTGATACACAGCAGTGCGGAGCATAACTACATTTGGGATCCAGGTGGAGTGAGTAGTTCATTGTTCCGAGATTGCTTGGGGACAAGCAATTTCCGGAGGGGCGGATTGTCATGTCCCCTTTTTTGTGGACATTGACAGATTTGATGATTGGCCTATTATGCGACCTTCGTAGGCTAATAAGATGGATAGAGGGTCATAATGGAGCTTGGATTGACTTTGATTCACAGGGTTTCTACATTTGATTTTCATTCAGGTTATTTCAGACATATTTGGCCAGGGCTCCTACTTTTTAGGGATATTTGATATGCAGCGGAGCACCTTTATTGTGGCATGGTTATGTGCAGAATCACTCCCTGATTCACTAGCTTCGATCGGTTCGTGGATCCGACATGTATTGAGGGAGATATTAATATTTGATTGATTTAATCAAATATTAATTATTTAGCCTATTTTTAATTAGAAACCCTAATTCTAATTTAAGAAACCCTAATTAGGGCAAGCATATCTTTTGAGGGTATAAGGGTTTCTCATGGAGGCCATTGTGGATTATGCATAGATTATTGATTATTGAAAATTGAAGAAATTCTTCTGTGAAGACTGAGCCAAGGGTTCCAGGATTCCATTTGCAGTGGAGAACGTCAACTCTTCATTGTGTGTGATTCAGAGGTTGTGAAAGATCAGCCGATCTATTGCCAAATTGAGAGATAGCTTCATCTAGAAGTTATCACAGAATTCCAGGGTTGAGAGATAACTTCACTCAGAAGTTATCACAGTATTACAGGTATTTATTTTATTAGTTTTGATTCACTAAATTATACAGATAGAAATACTCTGTATTAGAATAGTATATCTTCAGATCAGGGTGTTCAGCAATCAGGGGTTAAGAACAAACAGGTTGGCGGCCGTACTAAATCCGTACAGGTTCGTTCAGATCAGCTCAGGGACCGACCTCGGCAGACAGAGGGCTACAGTGACCGACATCGGTCGACTGAAGACCGACGTCGGCAAAAAGCTGACCGACAGGGACCGACGTCGGCGATATATCGACCGACGACGGCGTCTGTGTGTCGACACAGAAAATCCGAGACTTCCCGAATTGCAATTTTATTCCCAGTTTGCATGAATTCAGGGTTTTAAGACCTCATCTGTAATAATTTTTGGTTGGCATAAGAAAGGACATCTATTGTAATCAGCTGGATGAATGATAAGATCTGTGATTTGTTTATGCATGTTTGAATCTTGTTTGCAAATTGTATCTGTGTTCAGAGCTTTATATGTTTATATGATCCCTATTAGTAGGGGACATCACAGTGGTATCAGAGTTATTGTGCAGATAAAGGAGCCCCTAAGAAAGGGACATCACAGTGGTATCAGAGCTTCTTGTGTTTGCATATCCCTACTGGTTGGGGATATCACAGTGGTATCAGAGCTTTTGTCTTTGGTATCAGTGTTTTGTGTCTTTCATATATCCCAATTGGTTGGGGATATCACATATTGATAGAAATTTATTTGGATATTTATAATAGTACCATCCTTCATTGTGATAAGCAAAGTTGTACTTCTAGATAATTCTAAATTATATGGTTATTATGATGCTGATCATTTTGGTGATACTTTAGATTGTAAATCTACTTCTAGATACCATTTTAAGTTTGGTATATGTATTATCACTTGGAGCAACAATAATAAAAATATTGACTCTTTCTCTTCTATATAAGTTGAGTACAAAAGTGCTATGGAAACTATTAAAAAATACATGTGGCTATGAAGGTTATTTATAGAACTTCATTTACATATTTATTATAGTACCATATTTCATTATGTTAAGTAAAATTGGACTTATAGATAATGCTAAATTATATGGTTAATGTGATGTTGACCATGATGGTGATACTTTAAAACATAAATATACTTTTAGATATGAGTTTAAGTTTAGTGTAGGTGCTATCACTTAGAGCAACAAGAAAAGACCTACTGACTCTCTCTTCTATAGAAGCTAAGTACAAAAATTCTATAGAAGTTACTAAAAAATCTATGTTGCTATGAAGGTTATTGATAGAAATTCATTTGGATATTTATATTAGTACCATCCTTCATTATGATAAGCAAAGTTATACTTCTAGATAATGCTAAATTATATGGTTGTTGTGATGCTGACCATGTTGGTGATACTTTAGATCATAAATATAATTCTAGATACGAGTTTAAGTTTGGTGTAGGTGCTATCACTTAAATCAAGAAGAAGCAACCTAATAACTCTCTCTCTCACTTTTACAGAAGTTGAGTACAAAAGTGATATAGAAGCTACTAAAAAATCCATGTGGCTATGAAGGTTATTAATAGAACTTCATTTGGATATTTATTATAGTACCATCCTTCATTATGATAAGAAAAGTTATACATATAGTTCATACTAAATTATATGGTTATTATGATGCTGACCATACTAGTTATACTTTACATCTTAAATCTACTTCTATATACGAGTTTATGTTTGGTGTAGGTGCTATCATTTAGAGAAACAAGAAGAAACCTACTAACTCTCTCTCTTTTATAGAAGTTGAGTACAAAAATGTTATATAAGCTAATAAAAAATCCATGTGGCTATGAAGGTTACTGATAAAACATCATTTAAATATTTATTATAGTACTATCTTTCATTTTGATAAGCAAAATTGTAAAGCTCTGGTAAACAATCTAATGCAACACTAAAGAACTACACATATTGAAGTTTATATACATTTTATTTGAGATAAACTCTTATATAATGATATTGATCTGTAGTTATATCTTATGGATGAACAAGTGGTAGATATCTTCATAAAACCACTTGGTGCTACAATATTTTGTCAATTTCATACAAAATTTGGCCTCTCAGAGTTGCCATTGAGTGGGAGTGTGCATGATAATGTCACTTCCTAATGGCCATGTGTTTTTTATTCTTTTATATACATATTTTTGTAAATAATTGTAAATTTCATTTGAAAATTTTATGATTTGAATAAAATTCATGTGGAAGTTTTATTTTTATACCCCTAAACATTAAAAAGTATACTTTATAATGGAGGGTCCTTTTATTATAAAAGGCTCCAAATATTGTTAGTGATTATTCATGAAAATTAGTGAGATGTAATCTCACAATCATGTAAGCCTAAGATTATTTTATAGTAAATTATAGATTATAATTCCTTTTATGTCAAAAGATGATTTTTTACATGATTAAGTTTTTCAAATCCTTCATATTTTGCACATAGTATAATTCCTTTATGGTGACTATGGCTTGTATCCCCACTTAGCATTAAAGGGGAGTGTTAGAGTAATTAATGTATAAATATTTATTATTAACCCTTTAATTACATTGTTAAATAATTAAATAAATAATAATATATTATTTATTTACTCAAGGTATAAACTTTGGGAAAATAAATAATCTTATTATAGTTATTTAATATTTACCAAATGTTTATTAATTAGATTTATCGGGGTGGATGGACCCATTATTTTTATAATGGTCGCATCCCCTCATGAATAATTATAAATAGGGTTTTACCCCTAGTTGTATTACATTGAACACAAAAATATTCAAGTATTCCTACATATGGCAAATACTTGTCTGAAATTTTTTTGTAAATAATTTATGTGAGGAGTGAGATGAAGAATATTTGAAGTCTTGAGGTTATTATTGTTTCTCAATATTTAATATCACTAAGATTTATGGAGATAAAAAATTAGTTTTGAATGAAATTAATGATGTCTATCAAACAAAATAGGAAAAGCTAATTTCATGTAGAAATATTTTACAATATTTATGTTCACATTTTGACAATTTTTCAAATGAAAATATCTCACAAAAGGATAATCATCATGTAGATGAAATGGTCGGTGTGTCATCCTTAATACCAATTGACATCAATTATGGTCATATTATCTTCACAACATAATGTTTGAAAACACCATCAGTTTGACATGTAGTTATTGTATTCTTATTTATCTTGGCAACTAAACATAGTGAAAATGCCCTAGAATGGTTCACACATATCTATAAATTTTTGAATAAATAAATTACACCAAATACCATTACTAGAAATGACAAAAATAAATTGTAGAGATATTCCCTCTATTATGTCATCATTGATAGGGATTTTTTTCAAATAATAATTTGAGGGACACTTACTTTGATGTTTAAACATTAATGAATATAAGCTATCTATATGTTAAGTACACAATAGGGGATGTAGTGGTCATTTTAGCAGAAAATAAATGTCATACAAACTAGTCCAATGGGGAAACTATTAGCCTACCATGGAATAATAATGTCATGAATATGCCAAGTTGTGTGATAAATTTAACCAATACA
The DNA here is from genome assembly GCA_037957365.1 of Torreya grandis. NCBI lineage: Eukaryota > Viridiplantae > Streptophyta > Pinopsida > Cupressales > Taxaceae > Torreya > Torreya grandis. The sequence goes on along the minus strand of JARHVA010004150.1, from coordinate 49,847 downwards.
GTAATATCCACCATGTTCATTCAAATGAATTGCATCCTTTTATTTCAACTTGGCTATTCACACTTTGCATATTTGCCTTAAGTGAAAATAATTTTCTAGAATCAACAAGTATACATATATTTATTATTATAAATATGAAATATTCCACTAATTTGGTGGAAGCTATCACCCTATAGTCAACTAAAAGATAAGACATGTTGATTTTTAATGACAAACATCATCTCCCACTTTAATCTCCATTTATCTATTATCATAGATAATGACTTATCTTTTAAAAATAAAACCATAAAAAAATTATCTACTAAGTATAGGATTAAACACATATTTTCTACTCCTCACTACCCTTAGGTTAATGTACAATAAAAAACTATCGATAAATTTTTTTAAATAATATCTTTATAAAAATAGTTACTATATTTGATGATGATTGTCATAATTAGTTAGTTTATGCATTATGAGACTACTACATGAGCATCTAAACATCCGCTGGAGCTACTCTATATTAATTAATTTATATAATAAGATTTATTTCACTAAAATTATTAATCCCATATTTACATGTATCTCTCAAAGGAATCATTATAGATAACATTATAGAGACAAACACCACATGACTTAGAGAAATTGGATCATACCCACATACAAGAAACTTAACATATTTAAGTATATTAGAAATTACATTCATAAATATTTTAATAAATGAATTCAAAATAGAGAATTTGAGGTTGGTGACTTAGTTTTAAAGGATAATTTAAGGAATGCCAATGCAAAAGTGGAAAATAAAAGGCAAGTTAAAGCCCAATTGGTTAGGGTCATATGTGATTACATAAAAACTTAACACAAAAGTTTGTCATCTCACTTCCATTAAAATAGAAGAATTTATGAACCTAAAAAAAATTATGCATATCCAAATATATATATGCTAAAAAATAGAAAAAAATAAAATATTCTAGAAAATACCAATATCAAGACCTATGCATTCTTATGTTTAATTAATCATACATCAAATAATTTGTGTATAGTTACTCAATAATTTTTTTAGTTGATTTATATTATATATGATTCAAAATTTTGCATTAGTGATTGTAGAGACTACATGATACCATTTCTAGACTTAGTTATATGGGATATCACTTTCACACATTCTAAAACTACATTCAGATAAGAGGTCCCTATTGGAAATGGGTTTCCTACTATGTTGTTCATTCCAACATTGTTGTCCCAATGAGATCAAACTATAATTACTAAATTTCAAACCACAAAATATTCTTACAATATGTACATCTAATAGCTAAATCAGTCGGGGCATCATATACACATGTTTTATCCTTATTTGGCTATATTTTATTATTCATAGCTCACATAGCATTATATCCATAAATATTTATTACTCACTAACCCCTTTATATTTTATTATTTACCTCAATTAATAAATTTCCTCATGTCACAAACTTGATTATGTTGATCAATTGCATATTATCATCCATGTTTTTCATGTTTATTTATTGATGTGTGTATTGTGTGTATTCTATATTTGGCTTGAGTACATTTAAATATGTCTTTGACATGTGTGGATTTAATATTTCATTATTTTATTATATTAATTTGAGTTACATTTTAACATGTCCATTTTATGTGTCCATTGGCCTTCTATTTCATATTTTTTTGTGTTTTATGTGTACTCTTTAATTGTGTGTGTTAAGGCCATGTCTTGCTTTCTTGTTTACTTAGTTTCAATTCCATGATGAACACCATGCATCCCACCAACCATTTTGATTACATGATGGACAACATACATAACTCCTTAAGTATTTATATTCATGTATTATGACTCAATTTTTATTAGTTATATGTGTGCCTAATTGCTAAAATCTATCTTCAAATTCTCACTATTTATGTTAGTTCTTACATGCATCTCACATTGTTATTATGCTTAGTTTATATATATGATGATGACATGATTATCCATGTTATAACTAATACTTATAATTACATATTTATTTTATAAAAATATTCCACATAATTTTATATTTTTGAGTCAAGTTATTGTGCAGGCTCAACAACTCACCTCAAAAGAGGGGGGATACAATGGCTTGTTTTAAAACTAAAATATACATTTTAGCATACATATAAGATTATTTAGGTATTACATATTTGGTATAATTTAAAACTAATAAATTAGTTTCAGAAATGATCACCCTATTGTATAGGGGTGCACTATTTTGTTGTTCATTCCCCCATTATTGTCCAAATACCTATGAAACTGTCATGTCTAGAATCTTTCAAAGTCTCAATCAACCTAGAGATTTTCGAAACATAATTATAGTTAAAATCTACATAATTATTCATATTTTTCATATTTGTATTATATTTTTTAACTTTAGAGGCATCATACATGACATGATGTTCCAAGTTCATCACACATGTTTTTACTAATAATCACTGTTGTTATTACTCAATCTCAAAATCTATATACACCAAATATTAGATTATGTGCATGTGCATAACACATGGATTCCTCCTTACTAATTTTTACACTAGTTTCATAGATGGAATGGAAATCCATGCCATTATCCATGTTGTATCCACCAAACCAAGATTAAACTAGCTATTTGCACCATTTTTGTACCAAAATAATGTATTGAAATTCATATAAAGATTTTAAACTACTTCACTAATTTGGGTATGCAATGATGTATTCAAGCACACATTTAGTTCTTAATAACACTCATCCATTGATTAATATTGGGTCATGCACAATCCAATCCAAACAATTCAACTCAAATAAAATCTCCAAGGGTCCTACCCTCTATAGTCAATAGGTTTACACCATATTTTGCACTAAAAAAATGTATTGATTCATATAACCAATCAGATGTATTTGTTCATTTTTTTCACTATTTCTATCTTTTCCATTTGATATCTATATTAAGTAAATATTGATTTAGTACATGTTTTATTTCAATTTTTCTTGAAACACAGGTGAACATTGTGGCCTACAATTAGGATTACACTTCATAAGGAAGTTTAGGTATGCACTTTTCATTTTAATCTAATAATTTCAATTTTATTGAATTATTATAATAAAATGGGGGAAAATATATACATATAAATTAAATTTTAATAAAAAAAAATGAACTTGTGACCACCCTTCTTACACACATAGGTCATCACTTTCTTCCACCTTGCATATAAGACTCATTATAATAAGTCATTTTATGACCCTATTATGTACCTATATATTATTAAACTAGAACCAAGCCTCACATAGGATGTATTTATGCTCTGACACTATAATAGATTTAATCATACAAAATCACCTAAGGTAAATCTTATGCCCACTGAGGCGGTTCTAAAAGTATTTTATTAATAAAAATAAAATAAGTTCATAAAAATGGTTTCAATATATTGTTAATCATTTTAAATTTAAAAACATATATTTATAAGTTTTCACCATATATCAGTAAAAACTGACTAACCTATTAACCAACTCCCATGGGAATTCCACATGAAAGGTAGTTTTTATTATTTAACACAAAACATAAACCTAACCAAATAAAAATAAGTTAATTTATTTATGGGGGTATCTTTATAAAAATAATCATGCCCCATTTACATATATTATCTAAAATAAACTTACCAAAATCCTAAGGTAAGACTTTGGAACAAGTCCTAACATTTCCTTTATCATAACTGTAGACAGAGTTCTTAGCCAAAAAAAAGTTTCTCATGCCTTATCCTATTATAAATTACCATACCACCATGTAAATTTCATCTTAATTAACAACCCCACATGACTCACACACCAATATCCTCGTAATTGCATCTGTTATGACTCTGTCCTCTCTGCTTTTGCCTCAATGCATTGGCACTTCCATTTTGCACACTAATTGATTTTTTTTAAATATTTGAGCTTTTGAGGAAGGTTTTATGTCAAAAACTCTATAGATCAATTTAATACATGTTATTATCTAAACCATGGTACATGTGAATCATGATTTAGGGTATAGCAGGGATATAAAATCCAAGGTCTAAATTTAGTAATATTATCATCCATCCTCATGGATATCCATGATTATATAGTATTGGTCAATGCAATATAATATTAGTAATAGGGTGATCCCATATAGTCAATATAGCCATAATGACCATTTATTATCTAAATATAGTTATGCTATGATATCTTATGACTTAGTAAAATAATACACAAGTAAGAATTAATTAGTTGGGTGAGTCCAAACAAATATTAAAATATAGAGACTCATATGAGTAGGGTAGTTATAGAGTAATTCTTTAACTGTGTGTGTGTGTGTGTGTACTAATGGGCATTAAACTCAGTGACTACACTATATTAAGACTAGTGACTTCATAAAAGTATACATAGTGATTATCAAAATTATAGCGATTAAAAAGGAGATTAAAGTGTTATAATATAATATTAATTCAATTTATATGCATGAAAAGTTTTAAATCATTGTAATATTTATAATTTAAGTTATGTTGGAAATTATAGTGATTCACCTAACATATAACTGATTTACCAACATACAAGCAATCATAACTTTACTAGTAGTCATATTAACTATATATAAGAATTTAGCACCATAATTTAAATAATTCCCTAATCCCTACACGGATTTTACTCTAGATAAGTCACCTATTTAAATAGTAAATAGACTATTTAGTGGCACATCAACTATTATTTACTAATAATAATAATATACCACCATTTAAATTACTATAAGCATGTTTTGAAGTCGATGTCTATATAAAATAGATCACTACAATGATTGTAAAGCTTGGATTTAATCAATGACATACGTTACTACCAACTTGACAAGAAATTTTAGTCATTTCACTACATAATTAGGCTCTATACATGTCCAAAAATAATCATATGTAACTAATTTTATTTTATTTTTGCCTTATCTCTTTTTTAATTTTCTAGGGATTTTCTAATTTTTAGTATACTTTAAATATGGAATGCTAAGCTTCCAAATTTTATTAAATTAAATTAGCATCCAAATATATATATATATAACAATTTTAAATGACAATTTGAAAATTTATAAATAACCCATATTTTAAATTTATATTTATCAAAATTGTTACTACCATCATTAATGATAAAATGTGTCACACACGCAAAACAATTCATTACAATATCTTACTTACTCTAGTAAACCATAGAAATAAATATTTTAAAGAATAAATAAACACACCATAAGAAATTATTGTTAATGTATTTATACCATTTGCTAATTAGTGTGGTGTGTGCAAAGTTTCATCAGCTCTTTATTGACCTCTAACTTCTCCATCTATGTCACCCTCTCTTATGATGTTCTCTGTCCAGCACGGTCTGAGAGATGAGTTCTCTTGTGTTGAACTCATAAGATGTAGCTAGTTAGATCATATCACATGATAAACACATGGCAATAAATATAACTAAAATAATACAATAATATACTCTAAATTTAAATGCATACATTAACCAACTCGTAGTAAAAAAATCATGTGACATCATGCATCTGATAAATATTATACTATCTCCTAATTACATATATCTCAATTTTAGTAAAAAATAGCCAAATCTAAATTTGTTACATATAGATATCCATGGATAATCTTAACAAGTTTTGCCTAGTGAAGATTCTAGATGTAACATCCTTCCCCACTAGAGCTAGTATTCAACATCAATGAATCTTACTCAAATATAAGATCTAAATTAAAATGTTATTTATTAAATAAAAAAAATGACATAAAATATCAAATTAAATAATAAATGGGAAATTTTATTTAGAATTCATCATAGTTCCATAAATTTTCACTATTTTTGAAGTACTAGTACCAAAAGACCCTACTCAATGACATCTTCCTATTATGAAAACATGGTTATGAGTATTAGTTACTCTAACTGGTTCTATCATAACCACCCCAAGGTCCATAATCATAAGTTAAGCTTATAAAAACATGATCAAAGTTTCACTTATTTCCCAAAATACTCATGAGATCATCACAAAAGTCAAAATAAATGATCAAGGAGAGTTCCATAAAACCTTCTAGTCCCTTTACACCTCTCCAACTTAAAGAGTTTTTTTCTCATTCTAGAGAAAAAAAATTAGAGAACATGTAAAGAATGATGTGTATAGGTTAATACTACCATACATTGTGTAGCTCCTAATAAGTATAACATGTCAATACTATCCCTACTTTGCAAAGATCTTTAGAAGTATGATGATGAATAGGAAATAGAAATACCCATGTATACTAAATAATAGAATACATCCATAGTATAGATGCATATGGAAATATGACTAAATTTGAAAAGTTCTCCATATCAAATAATATATTTCATAAGTTCATCTATTGGATTAAACTCAATAACAATCGAGTCAATGTGAAGTGAAGTAGGATACTATCCTATCACTTAAAACTCACGTTCTTAATTAACCACTCTTCCCTTAGATCGCTATGACCTAATGATCTCTAAAAGGTGCACAATATTAAAATAATCACAATTTTATGCTAATATATATTTGAAAGTAAAGCTATATGCTACATAATTATAGATGTATCGACATACATACAAGATAAATTATACAATCAATTCGTAATCATATTAAATTGCCACTAGCCACACATAACTAGTGCCACATTTCACATCTTTAATTATAGTGTTACATTCATAGTTAAGAGTAAATAATGTTAAAATTAAAATAACATAAAAATTCCAAGGATCACACCATCCTTTCAACCTTAAAATGGGGCAAGCAAGACTATACCTCCCCACTTCTTTAGCTAGTATGCAGAAAATTAAAAGTTTATCTCAACCCCTAGATTGACAAGATGTTCTATACATCCTATACTCTACTCACTTTTAGTGAAAGGTACAAAAATAAAAATAAAAAGTAACATATTTTAATCTAAAAGATAATAATATAAATCTAATCAAGGGTGAATAATAACATAATAATTCCTAATACAAAATTTAATATATAATTCAAGGTTTGCCACTCCACATGGTCTAAAATCACAAGATTAGGTAAAATAGTGACCCTAAATTGTCACAAGAGAAATGTTGAGAACTATAATCTAAAAACTCCTTCATATCCTCACAAGGTATAAAGAAAATTCCACAACTCAATGTTTCCAAATCACTACCTACATACCAAATCCATAAGTATAGTATCACAATCCATTTTCATAACTTGGAGAAATAAAATACTAACCATAAGATGTATCAATTCATCAAATCCTACATATTATTTCTCAACAGGAAGTAAATTAACATTTATTCCATAATTATAAGGAATATGGTCAAAACAACATTTCAATAACAAGTTCTTGTTTAAAAAAAACTAAATCAACATCATGAAAATGTGAATCCTCTCAATAACTTATAATGATGTCGAAGGGTAATTAGGTAATAGAATCTCACCTCTAGGCTAACTAATAGAGTTGAAACTCCTTCCTTGACCACATAACATAAGAGTGCCAAGCCCTAAGAAATCTCCTAACACAAGAATTCTCAACCAACTAAAAATAGTATCATAAGATTTTCCATTTCAAATATTTATATAAATAAGATGCAACTAAAATAAAGCACATATATTTAAATGAGTAACATCCCATGTTTATTAAACACTCACAACATAAAACATAAACAGAAAAGGTGAATTGATTACCAGGAAGGATGTAATCATACTCAAGGTGTTCGATCTAAGTGATCAACTATGGTAGAAATATTTGGTTCATCACTCATGAACTATTATTTATACTCACCTACCCAAACCTTGAATACAGTAGTCATCATTGGAATATTCAATAATTATATCCCCTAATAAATCAAAAGAGTTCAAGTACTGCTAAGGGTACGTAATCAAAAATACTAGTGCAATACTTCATGTCACTAGATTCACACTGGTGAATAGAAAGATATGAAAATGCTAATGGAATCATTAGGTCCTAGAGTTTGAGCCACAACTCTAATACCACATCTAACAACCCCACATTGTTAAACATAAAAATATGTGAACTTTTTTTTCAATTATATATATATATATATATATATATATATATATATATATATATATATATATATATATAATAGATTACACCATGAGAATATATAGAGACTATAATTAATATTCAGGGCGTGATAATAGCAACAAGCATAATACATAAAGAATCATTGATCTCTAATATCATGAGAGTACACATCATAATGTGAATATAAAAAGTAATCACACTAACTCAGTGATAACTAAAACAAGTTTACAACCATCACTGTCAATATAAAATAACAATTAGTTACAACTCTTCATGAAAATATTCAATAATAAATTTAATACTATACAATGTACATATAAGATAAATGGCTTCTCTGGAGCATAGTTCGTAAACTTAGGTATTTGTGGTAATCTCAAATGTTGTCTCAATTATTAGTACTATTGTGTGGAGAGAGAGAGAGTATCATCTGATTACTTTTCCATGCCAACCACGGACCAATGATATCCCACATTAATCCCATTAGGAAATTGGCATCCCTTCATGGATGAGTAAATAGTGACATGGAAATCTAGAGAGACAAAAATGTGTCAATGTGTTGTATGTTTTATAGCTAAACTAAACATGGAATGTATCATAGAAAACTTGATCTATTATAAGATATCACAAATACATGTAAACCATACTCATGAAATGATAATGTCTCATTAAACATATTTTGTCCCAGAATTTTATGAATAATAAATAATAATGATCTATAGATCAATAAAATTTGTACGCACCATTTGATCAAACTACCTTCATTTGTCATTGTGATATTAGTAAGCTAGTGAATTCCATTTCAATCCTTACTCCATATCAACATTGTATATTGCTCAAATATAATTCAACCACAAGATTCATTTAATTTGCATCCTACTAGCACACACATCATATAACGTGCTAATTATAGGAGTAACTGAAGCACACATTTATTCCATCAAACATATGAATGAATCTAACATTGTTTTTCATCCCATACTAAAAATGATGATTATATTTTATACCCTCTATGTAAAATTACTAGTTTTCTCCAATCAGTCATATAAAATAGTCATAAATACATGGAAACATAAACAGCTATTCAAGTAACTAGGTATAAAAAAGCAAAACATAGTTTCCATGGAACACAATAATATACTAACATAGCATTTATTAAAATCTCTAGATTGTATGCATGCATACACACAGTCCTACTATCACAAAACATACTATTCATAGTTGTAACCAACACACATATAATTGGTCAGTCAAACATAGATATGAATTGAGTTATATCAATTGTGGTATGTACCATCAAGGTACAACATAAATTCATGCTATAGTACTCTATGATATCCCATATTATCATAGTTCACAACTACATAAAAAAAACTAAACCTATGATTTCAAGAATCAAATGATCTCATACATAATAGAAATCAAGCATGTACGGGGTTATACCACCTAGGTATACCCCAAGTTTAAACTTCTTACCAACATTTAAAAAAATATATCTATAGGCACACATCATGATAAACCGTTATGTGCTAAATATAATCAAATACTCTCATAATCATTTATTGTACACAATTACTTAACATTTAATCAATCATTTGTAGAGAAAAAGAGAATCGATAAACCTATTATAACATTCATTTAAACATTTTGTTCTATTTTAAATTACATTTTTTAAATATGGTTATATATTTGATAGCTTTGGTCCCATAGACATCATGATGACTAGGTAAAATCTTACTTCTAGCTAAAAACTTCACCATATGATGTAACAAAGCTATTTCCATTATGTAATTATGTTGAATACTTAAATGAGTAGACATAGTAAAACAAGACTCAACACACAAGAAACATAGGATGATCCAAACCAATATTTATCATTTGTTAAGGATTTGAATGAATTCATTCACTAAATTAGTTATATATAACTATTTTAATATAGTTAATACTCCACCTAAGGTTTATAATTATAAGAATACACCTCTATGTTCCTAAATATGATATTAGGCATGTTTACACTCATTTCCTAAAAATAATCTTCCAAAAGACTCAAGTTTACATAGCCTTATTTTCTATTTGGAACCAAGCTTATTAAAACTTCATTTGAGTTTTGATTCAACAGGGAATGGTTATAAATTCTCTACTTTATAACTTTATCGTTTTTCATTAGAAAACACATGGCACTTACAAAGGCATGTTTCTAATTCATTTCATAATATTTCATGTAGTTATGTTCATACTGCAACAAAAGTGAAACTAAGTTTTATATAAGATTTCATAAAGTAAATTATCAACCTGAATCTATTTGCATCATAGCTTGCAAGTTTGGATTAGGACATTAAAATGTTTTGAAATGCCTTCAATTCTAACTTTGACCTCATTGACCTTAGTAATAAATGCCAATATAGTAGACACAAATAGAAGGGGATGATGTCCAATAGTCAAAAATCATTGGAAAGAACACTGTAAAAGGAATCCTCCATGTTTCATCATTTTATTTGTTTTTCTAGGATCAATATCAGAAAATACTAGGAAGGAAGTAATTTATCACTCCAATAAATTAATGTTTTTTAAGTACTTGATAACTCTATTGTCCATTCAACCCAATTCACTGACATCATAATTAATTATTACTAAAACATCTCTTATCATCAAAGGAATATGATTCTATCGAATAATCACATACATACAAGCACTAATTATAATATCAAACCATATTCCTACACCCCACTCTCCCTATGTGAGTTTTTCCATAATATATTTAACTTCACCCACATTTTCTATAGGTAATCTTAGTAACGATGTGATCTACTCCAATTTATTCATTATAATCACTTTTTTCCTTCATCATAATCGTAGACTCTGATCTTAGCCAACATAAAGTTCCCCATGCCTTCTCCTATTGTGAAGTACCATGCCACCATGTAAACTACATATTAATTAACAAACCCATATGAATCATACACTAGCATCCCCATAATGGCATGTGTTATCACTCTATCCTCTCTGCATTTACCACAATGCATTAGCACTACCATTTTGCATACCGGCTGATTTTTTTAAACTGTAAGAGCTTGTCAGGAAATTTTTTTGTCACAAAATCCTTAGATGAATTTAATACATGTTACTAGTTAAACCATGGTGCATGTGAATCAAGACTTAAGGTGTAGTGGGGATATAAAATCCATGGTTCAAATTTAGTAATATTACCATCCATCCTCATAGACAACTATAGTTATATAATATTGGTCAATGCCATATAATATTAGTATTAGAGTGATGCCATATAGTCAATATAATGATGGTGACTAGTTATTAGCCAAATATAGATATGCTCTAATATTCAGTGACCTGATAAAATAGTATGCAAGTAGGAATAAATTGGTAGGGCAATGCCAAATAAATATAAAGTTATACATATACACCTTTTCTACACACATAAGTTGAAAATATAAAAATATAGTGAATCATATGAGTTGGGCGGTTATAGGGCAATGCCTTAACTATAGAATACATGTTGTAAAGAAATAATAAAAAAGCTACACCATATTAAGCCCAACAACTTCATAAAATTATACTTAATGATTATTAAAATTACAATGATTGTAAAAGAGTTTAAAGTGGTATAATCTAATATTAAATTGCTTTAAATGCATGAATAATTTTAAATAAATGTAACATTTAGTATTTAAGTTATTTTGAAAAGTACAACAATTCACCTAAAATATAGCCTATTTACCATGATATAAGTAATCATAACATTACTAACAGTCATATTAATTGTATACAATAATTTGGGTACATAATTTAAATAATTCAATAATCATTACATTGATTGTACTCTAGATAACTCACCTATTTTGATATTATATAGACTAATCAATGGCACATCAAGTATTATTTACTACTACTAATAGTATAATACCATTTAAATTACTACAATCATCTTTAGAAGTCATTGTCTATGGAAAATAGATCATTTCAATGACTATAAAACCCAGATTTAATGAGCGGCATACAACGCTACCAACTTGACTAGTTATTTTAGTCATTACATATTTTCACTAAACAATTAGGCTATATACATGTCTTATAATAATTAGATGTAACAATATATTTATATGGCACTACTATAGCTACGTATTATCTAGTCATATTATCTAGCTAATCATACATAATTGGTTGCCTTGATTATGTTCAAGGGTAAAGAATGAGTCTCCTACTTTATGTATTGGTATAATACGTAGGATACCAAATAGTTTATTACCAAATTTATATATGAGTCTTATAATATGTTTAATAATAGTAAATAAGATGCAAAATTTGAATTCTTCATAGTTCAAACTACAATTCATACCACCTACCTCTCAAAGCCTTGACTCAGATTTTCTTGGAAGAGTTTCCTTCCTCCCCTTTTCCTCTTTCCCTTAAGCTTACTTTTTATAACATAGGTGTAATCTTTGTTTTAATTATTTTATATATATTTTTGAATAATGTAATTCTTTTTCCCTTTTTAGTATTCTTTTCCTTCTTTTAAAATTCTCACTTTTGTTTTAATTCCCTTTTTTTATGAGTTTCTTATTTTAGTCTTTAAATTTACTTTTATTTTATTTTTCATCTTTTCTAGGTTTTTTTTCTTTTCTAGGAAATTTATATTTTTTAGTATACTTTAAATATGGAATGCTAAACTCCCTAATTTTATTAAATTACATTAGCATCTAAATATAATATAACAATTTTTAAATGGCAATTTCAAAATTTACAGATAACCCATATTTCAAATTTAATTTTATGAAATTTTTTCCTACCAACATTAATAACAGGACGTGTCACATACACAAAAGAATTCATTATGATATTTTACTTACTCTACAAGACCACATAAAGAAATATTCCTAGAAAAAAATAAACACATCATAACCAATTATTTTTATTGCATTTATACCATGTGCTAACTAGTGTGGTGTGTGTAGGGTTTTGCTAGCTCTCTATTAACCTCCAACATCTCCATGTATATCACCCTCTCTAATGATGCTCTCCATCTAGTATGATTTGAAAGATGATTTATCTTGGATTCACCTCACAACATGTAGGTAATTAGATCATTTGACATGATAAATACATAGTAATAAATGAAACATAAAAAAATATTAATATATTAAAAATGTAAATACATACATTAACCAGCTCATAGTAAATTTATACCATGTTCTAACTAGTGTAGTGTGTATAGGGTTTTGCTAGCTCTCTGCCAACCTTCAACATCTCCATCTATATCACACTCTCTAATGATAATCTCCCTCCAGCATGATCCGAGAGATGATTTCTCTTACATCCACCTCACAACATTCAGGTAATTAGATCGTTTGACATGATAAACACATAGTAATAAATAAAACATAAAAAATATATTAATATGTTTAAAATATAAATGCATACATTAACCAACTCATAGTAAATCAATCATGTACCATCATACATCTAATAAATATTATACTATCACATAATAACATATATATCAAGATTAGTTATAAATATCCAAATTTTAATTTATTGGATATAGATATCCATAGATAATCTTAGCAAGTTTTGCCTAGAGATTTATCAAGATGTAACACCATAAATCCTAAAGTGGAGGTGATAATGATAAAATAAATCACCTAAATGAGGCACATATGCCTACAAGAGAATATAATTTGGGTTTTTCAATGTAGGTGCCACATTCCAAAGAGATAAATATATAGATTTCTAAGGTTTGATCAACGAGATGACACTAATACAGCTTGATGACATAACCATTTTTATAAAGATGATAGTGACCACTTGAATCATATAAGTATAATCTTTGAAAATTTCTGGTAATATATGGTTTCTCTTAATCCCAAGAAGTGTTTATTTTCTATTAATGAGGGTAAATTACTTGGTCACATTATTTCTAAGATGAACTTGCTATAAACCTTGATAGGGTGAGTGCCCTACTAGTTTTGTCATTGCCAAAACATAAGAAAGCTTTGAAAAGTTTTCTTGGGAAGATGAATTATATTAGGATATTCATACATAGATTTTCCACTCTTGTGAGGACAATAACATCTATGTTGAAAAAACATAAAGCATTTGTTTGGGCCAAGGGAAGGCTAGTTTTGAAGCCATTAAACAATTTATTATTGAAGCACCCACACTAATCAATCTTAATTTTTCTAAGGAATTATTCTTGTATTATTTTGTCAATATTGAAACCATATCTTCTATGTTAATATAGAAGAGTAATGAAGGACTTGAATAACCTATATATATTTTTTAGTCAATGACTAGAAAGCTATGAACAAAGGTACATATATGTTGAGAAACAAGAATTGGAAGTTGTAATAAGCCTTAATAAATTCAAGAATATGGTGTCTAAAAAAAAATACATGTCATGATAATCCACCCAATTATAATTTACTTCTTCTTGAATAAATAATTGAATGAGAAAAGAGTTGGATGGATAACTAAGGTGATGGATTATGATGTTGAGATCATAACCACTAAGCTAGTGAGAGGAAGAGGGATATATGGACACATAGGGTCAGACATAAAATAATAATAATATGATTTTGGAATTAAAATATCATCCTACTATATCTTCAACTTCATCTTCTCCAATTTGGACATGAAATGGTGAGGTTCCTTCAAAGAACAGAGTGTTCTATCGGTCTAGATCAAGAAAGAAGGAGATACTTCAAATTGAAAGTAATACCTTAAATTATTATAGATTGAATTATTTATATAAAATATCTCAATATAATATTTATAATATTTTTGGAAATAGATAAAATTGATAGGCTCCTATAAAAATTCCATGATGGACCAGGAGGAGGTCATTTTGCACCTAAAACTACTGTTGTAAAAATAATGATGGTTGGTTACTATTGGCTTAGCCTATTCAAGTATTCATATGCTTGGGCTATAATATGTCAAAATTTTGCATTCTTTGCAGGAAAATAAATACTTTCAACCCTTCCTCTTAATCTTATTCAAGTTGAGCAACCATTCATGTAGTGGGGACTTAACTTCATTAGTGTGATTAATCCTCCATCTAGTGTAAACCATAAATGGGTTCTTCTGGGTACCAAATATTTCACAAGGTGGATAGAAAGAGCATTAGCCATCAAAGAGACTAATGAGACTTTGGTTATTAAATTTTATGAAACCCTAGTGAAAATATTTGAGGTTCCTACATTAGTAACGACTAATAAGTTCATGGTTTTTAGTGGTGTAAGAAGAATGGAATGGACTCTCTAATATGGTATATACTTAAGTATTTATTCTAACTAATACCCCCAAGTCAATGGTATATATTATTCCACTAATAAGACCTTAATCATAATTATAAATATGACAATAGAATATAATAAAATGACTTGGCACACTAGATTGAAGATAACCCTATGGGCTGACGGGGTTACCTAAAAGATTGAAATTGTTAACTCACTCTATATGCTTGTCTATGGGAGAGAATCCAAGATACACATTTCAATTGGGTTACTATTTCTTGAGTTGGAACATTAGATTGAGAGAATGGATAATGATCCTATGGAGATAATATTGACATAACTAATGGCCTTCGAGGAAGCAAGAAACCATGATGTGCACAAAATGGAATGTCACCAAACAAAAGTGACAATAAACATTCAAAAGAGAGCTACCTCAAGAAAATATCAATAGGGAGACCTTGTCTTGAAGTGTGATGCCAATAGAGCTAAGCTTGGTAAAAGCACTAATTTTTATGAATTATAGAATGAACCTTATATTGTCATTGCTTTAAAAGAACACAATGCCTTTTAGCTTGCAAGACTCAATGGAGAAGAGTTGAGTATCCCATTAAATGGGATACACTTAAATACATGCTATTGAGGTCAACTTCAAAACTTTGTATATATTGGATTAGGTCTTTGTGTTACCTAAGTGCTTCAATCATAAGTGTATGCCTTGTTTTCTTTGTGTTGTTCTTTCCTCCAAATGTCTTATGACACATGTGTGGTATGGTGTGGTGACTTGTCTTGTGTTTGTCCACTTTAATTGGTTTAAAATTTTCTATCAAGTATTATTCTAAGTTTTCTTTAAGTTATGTTGTATTCATGACTCCAAAGTACAATGAATATAATAAGCCACTAGTGTAGATGCATAACAAGCATGCATTCCTAGGAGGTTGCCAAAGATGTTAGCCAAATTTTGGATACCAAAGACCAATTTAACAAAAAAATTATCTTGTCAAGCCTTCACCTTGGTTTCCAAGCTTGAAAATATTTCATAAGACATGGTTAGCATTGTTTAAGGTGATTTTGACATTTTTAAGGTAAATATGTTTTTAGTTTCATGCTTGTCTAGTCATGACTTACCTTAACCAAGTAGGTTCGAGAATGTCAAATGGTTCTAAAGTCTTTGTCATATCATGTAGTTAATTTCAAATTCATTTAATGTGTCCCATGGTCCTACAAGTGTATTAAATGAAGTTAATATTATTATCTAATGTTTCAACTCACTTTTAAATCCTTATTTGATCATTTGTAATGTCCAATAAGGGAATATAGTAAGAAAGTGGCAGGGTTGCAGAAAAAGGGAGTGGTTGATACATCATCCCACATCTATATAGGTGTGATGAAGCTTAGGGAACACTTGTTAATGTAGAATGTGATAATTATCAAGAAACAATAGTGGTTTTCAAGAAGTATATACTTGTTACAAAGAGAAGAAAACTTCCATACATTCCCATAGCTCTTTCCAGTCCATACAAGTTAAAATATAGGCATTTTGGGAGGTTTATAACTCAAACAAGGTAAAAAACTATTCATCTCTCCCTTCATTATCCTTTATAGCTCAAGAAGGTAGTTAAATTTTTATTTGGTATGAGAAATAAAGATAAATTTGGAAACTTATCTCTTCGCCATAGGATGGGAACCTAATGCCCTTCTAATTTATGGCATTGGTTTCCTGGTTAATCCTCTTAACTTTATGAACAATCATTAAGAATTTAAGGGGAAAAAATGAAATTCAAATTCTTACCTACGTCATTTTGCCTTAAGTATGGAATTTTGAATTCAAACCAATAGATGAAGATAATCAATTATGTTCTCTTGAAAATCATTCTAAATCTGTAATATTATCTCCCTATATGATTCTTCATGACCATATTTGGTGCAAGGTCTAATGTCTTTATTTTAGGAGTTTGTACGTGATAATCTTATGTGTAGGCATTGTGGTGCCATTTATTATGAACTAGTGAATTAAATCAACATCCAAAACGTGTGTTTAAGTTAATCAAGGTATCTCATACTTATCTAAATCATCTATGATTTATAAGCTCTAAGGTTTGAGGTTATAGTGCCTCCTCAAAAGCCTCTCAAAAGAGTATTATGAGCCTATAGGTCTACAAACATGTAGGCCACCATTAACATAAAATGTTGGTCTTAATGACATCAATAATATATTTTTAAACTCTCATGAGGTATATTTTAACACCCTAAATCATATTATCATCTCAAACCTCATTCCATTTTGTAACTCAAATAAGACTACATGCCTAAAGAGGACTATGTAAGCCCAAATAAGGACTATAAGGGATATAAATAAACATTTAAGGTGAATTTAGTATATGAGGAGAATAATTAGTACTTAAATATAAATTTAATTTTTCTCCAAAGGCCTCCAATGAGTCAACTAGACTCAAGAGATAAAAAAACATAGTGAAAAGGGTGTTGACTCACCTAACAACTTATAGAACTGCTATCAAATAGTGGACACAAAGGGCATGAATAATAATGAATTTGTAAATATTTAAATGGGATATATATAAAATGGAATGGAGGAGAATTTTTTTTCATCAATATAAATCACTTATGATGCTTGTTTATCCCAAAACTCAAAATGTTAACCTATAGCCAGCAAGTCTTGTTAACTGCAAATAGGCATGTCAAGGTAAAATGGAAAACAAAGTCATGAAGTGGTGAAAGTAAGTATAAAGATGTTGTATATATTTTAAAATAATTATAATAAATTCTATCAACCACTCAAAATTCACTAAGGTGTTAATAAAAAGAATAGATAACTCAAATCTGTAGTCAAGAGCTCAAATGATCACATACAACCTATTTGTAAGCAATGTAATCAAAGTGAAAGTTGTATGGAGGGTGGAAGGTCTATATAATATTATTTGGAATCATAATTTTTTTTATTAATCTCCAAAACTCCATTTTTATACTCTTAAGGTGCCAAAAAGGGCCAAAAATAGTCTACCCTAGACTTATAGCCTTACCAATTCTACCTACAGGTCTGCCAAGGCAAGAAGAAAAAGGAGATAAGTTGAGTATGATAAGTGAATATTAAATAGTGTAAATGGGTTATATTAGGTATAATAAGGTTATTATGCTTAATAATACTATAAAAAGGTCAGATCTGACAAAGAGATGACATATCTCTAGATTTATAGTCATGAAATCAAATTACCATTTACAGGTTTGTGCTTGGCAAGATTAAAACATGCATATGTTTGATATTAAAATCGATTTATATAGTTTTTATAGATTTATGGGATAATAATATAATAATATTTAATAATTTTAGCTTGTGAAATATGAGGCTAACCTCAAAGAAAATCAATTAGGGCTAAAATACACCAACATGCTTAAAACCA
The DNA here is from genome assembly GCA_037957365.1 of Torreya grandis. Taxonomy (NCBI): domain Eukaryota; kingdom Viridiplantae; phylum Streptophyta; class Pinopsida; order Cupressales; family Taxaceae; genus Torreya; species Torreya grandis. Next base: position 31,135 of record JARHVA010004150.1, on the reverse strand, counting down.
TTAGTAGGTCTACTATAGTCTGTGAGGCCCAGCCTTGAACACATGAGACATAAAAATTAAATGGAAATAACACTATAAATGTGTAATAATTTTTAAATTATCATGGGTATGTTTAAATTCAAAAATAAATAGTTTGAGGGGTTTTGTGCTAAAAACCATGCTCTCAATCTTCACATAGTCAACTAACCCAAGAGGTCAGCTTTGTGAAGCTCAGAACTTATTGGAAGTAGTGAATGGTGGTAAAAAATATAGGATGTGATTAAGGAGGTATACTTATCCAAACATATATCACTGGTTCACTCATTCAACCACACACCTGTATGAACCATCCTTAAGATTAGAAGTCTCTCTTAATCATGTTTTTGTCTTGTGAAGGAACCCGAGGAGCATTTCCTTAGGTTTAGAAGTGTAAGGTGGATTTTCATGGGAGATAAAGTTCATATTATGTGTTTTTTAATTCTCCATAATCTAATTTTCTTTTAATTTTTTTCTTGGATTAAGTCTTTGTTCTTTATAAAGCATCATTGAGATGGTAAACACCTAAAACCTTGTTAAACATACCTAGAAGACCTGATGAGAGAAAAGATGGGATAAATTCATTAAAATAGACCAATATAGATTTTAAATGACTAGAATAATCCTCATATATCCTATTATATCATAAATAATATACTTGGTAGCACATATGAAGGGACAATGTATAGAATAAGCCTAAAAATCTTAATTGTAGGCATGTTTATGAGTATGCAAGGTGGTGGTAAGCCTCCAAATCAAGTAAATAGGAATATAAAGTTATGAAAGAGTTAATATATCTTATATACACATTTAAAGGTCTCTTAAGGTTATATATTAACTATTCAAGTCATGAATTTGGGCCTAAAAGGGTGTCTTCACTACTTAGTTGTCCAAAATGCTTAGTTATAGACCTATGGAGCATTATTATTGTTAGAATTAGCTACAAGATCTAATTAATCTAATATAAATAATAAATAAGAGATAAAATATTAATAGTAATAAATAATAAATGTATATCCAAGACAATAAAATAAATGAATAAATAACTCAAATATCATGAATTATTCTAATAATTTAATATGAATCTGATGTAGAATACACAAATAGCCATACCTTATATAAAGCAAGGTATGCATGTTAAAGATCAAGGAAATCACACAACACATGTATTTCAATTGATATCTAACTATAAAAATAGTGGAGTGTAAGTCCACACTAACAAGATAGGTGTCCAACATGTGTAAAAGATCAACACAAGTTGACTAATATCTAAGCAATATTATCCTATCTTACCTTGAATAGTGATGTGAAACTCCACTGTAACAAGATAGTTTTCCAAATTAACTATTAGCTAATAAATCTTATCCTATCTAGTATAAATTATTAATAAATATAATAAACTAATTACAATAAGTAATTTGTGCACCAATCTAAATAATAAATACAAGTAAATGCAATAAAGAAAATAAATGTACTGACACCCCCCATAAGTAAATCTTAGATTAGGCTATGCAGATAAGAGTCCTAGTAATGTGTAGCCATATTAGGTACTCTATACAAATAGATGAGGAAAGGAGAAAACTCAAAGGAAAAAAAACTCCTCAAAATGAAGGTCTAGGAAACCTTCCTTGAAAAATTGATGTCGTACACCCTCAAAAGAGATCGCAAGTGAATATATTTGTTCTCAGTGAAAGGTTTGGTGAAAATATATACAATCTACTCCTATATAGGACAATATTAAAGATAAATTATCTCTTCCTAAATCAACTCCCTGATAAAGTGCATATAGATCTCTATGTGTTTGGTTCTCTGATGATGAAATAAATTCTTTGAGATTTGGATAGTGCTCTGATTGTCACAATAGATGACTAATGTCTTCCAAAATGGAACACAAAGCTTAGTGAGAATATTCAAAATATAAATATATTTATTAGTTGCATTAATATGACCATGATACTCAGCCTCTATAGATAATAGAACAATTTCATGTTGCTTCTTGCTCTGCCAACAAATGGGGCTAGATCTGAAGTGAAAGTTGTAACCGGAAGTGGACTTATGATCATCATAATCATTATCCCAATAAAATTTTGTATCCCACCAAGTTTGAACCGATACCTACTTTATAGTGAATCCCATATCTGATAGTGCCCTGAATGTAGGTCAAAATGCACTTGGCAGCTCTCTATTGAAGCTCATGTGGTGTCTGCATAAAGTATGAAATTATGCCAACTGCATATAAAATGTCAAGTCATGTATGAGTTAGATAGATGAGGCTATCTAAAATTTGGTGATATAATGTGGCATCAATAAAAGGAGTGGAATAATGAACCTAAATGCTAACTCTAGATAATAAGGGAGTCAATGCAGGTCTATCATCGGCCATGTGAAACTAAGCTAATAAGTCCATGGCATACTTGGGCTATGAAAGTGTAATCCAAAAGGAAGAATTTTCTATCTAAATCTTGAGAAAATAGTGAAATAGGCCCATATTTGTCAAAGAAAACTTATCATGAAGTATAATCTTAATACTAATGATGATATATGTTATGTTCCCTATAACAATGAGATCATCCAAATAGAGAACCAAGTATAATAGTGAATCTTCCTACCATAGAATATAGACATTTGGATCTGAGTTACATCTTGAGAACCCAACTAAAACATTAAATCTGTCCATATTAGGATACCAAGCACTAGGGGTTTGTTTTACACCATAGATAGACTTCTGCAAGTGACACACCAATAAGGAACCATAATGAACCCCTATGCTTGCTCCATATATATATCCTCATGAAGATCCACATGAAGAAATGCACTCTTCACATCCATCTAATGTATAACCCAACCATGAGATACATATAGTCAATTCCTTCCACATAGAAAAAACCTTTGACCACTAAGCATGATTTGTACTTATCAATATGTTCATCTATTGCAAAATTAGTCCGATATATCCACCTACATCATATTAATTTTCTTCCCTTAAGAAGAGGAACAAGATACAAAGTGTTTTTCTTAATCAATGAGTCATACTCTTCTTCAGTTTCTAAATCCCACTCAAATATCCCTATGGCTTCCTAAAAAAATTGTGGATCAAAAGTTGTGGTAATGTAGGAATGTGAAAGATCATGTTGTGACCATGTTCTCCTTCTATTGAATGGATCCCTAACAATAGGTTTTACATCCACCAAAGTATGTCTATCCCATAAAGGCATCAATGGGCAAGGATTTGCGGGGGGGGAAGAGGAGAAACATGACCTGCTAAATCCTATTTGAGAGGTATTACCTCATCATCCCTATGACTAGATGAAGCATGAGTATCATCATCACTACTATCCAATTCTTCTAAGGAAGAAGAATGAGAAATATTAGAAGACAAGTCTAAATGATTTTCTTCAAAGTAAATACTTCTAGCTATAATAATCTCATATTAATCTAGATAAATAAGCTAATATCCTTTAACATCATCACAATATCCTACAAAAATGCATGTCTGACATTGTTGTTCTAAAGCATGGTTCTTGTATGAAGGTATGTGATCCCATTCTAGACTACTGAGGACTCTGAAATGATGCACATCATGCTTCCTATTGCACCAATATTCAATAGGTGTTATGCCCTTTAAATATTTATGCAAAATATTATTTTATATATATGCAACACAATTAATTGCTTCCACCCAATACTCAGGTACTAATGATTTTGCATGAATCATACAACTTGCCATCTCTTTTAAGAAATATTCTTCCTCTCCGTTACACCATTCTGTTGAGATGTGTATGCAATTGAATGTTGAAGATCAAATCCTTCAAGAACACAAAATTATTCAAACTTGTGCACATATTCCCTCCCATTATCTGTGTGAAGGATCTTAACATACTTCCTAGATTGTTTCTCTATTAGAGATTTGAACTTTATAAATCCATCAAATACTTCACTCTTGAGTTTTAAAAAATAAACCCAATTATATCTAAAATAGTCATCAATAAATGTGAGAACATAGCAGGTTTTACTAAAAGACAGTAGGTAATATACCCGCTAAATCACTATGAATAATTTTAAGGACTTGTGGAGCCCTCCAAGCCTTCCCTTTTATAAAACTTATTTTTCGGATGTTTTCCTAAGGCACAACCATGACATACACCCCTTGACCAAACTGCTCATACCATAGCTTGATCACTGAATCAATGTGTGAGGGCAAAGTTGTAGGGGAGGACAAAGGCACAAAATGTGAAAATGAATAAAGTTGAGTATGTTTATCAACTTTTCCCACTGCAACTAAGGCATTATCCTCCAAATTTTTGATTGATAGAGAATCATGTGTGAACTGAAATTTCCTACCAATATCAAAGTGAGTGATTTGGTAGACATAGAGAAGATTAGTTGATAACTATAACACACAGAGGAGATCCTCATATACACCATTATGAACATCAATTATACCTTTTCCTATAACATCTACCTTAGAATCATCACCTATGAGAATATGAGGCAAGGAACTTGGTTCAAATCCAAAAAAATGTTCTTGATCAGAACCCATATGGTGTGAAGCACCTTAGTCAATTACCCATGACTTGGGAGAATTTTCTAGTGCAACTAGTGCCATAGCTTTCCCTTTCCCTAAATTTGAAAGAGTGGAAGAATCCTTTGAAGAGGATTGATTGATGTTATTAATTTTGAGAAGACCTTTAAGGTCATCAATCTCTTTCTTCCAATAATCTTGTTCACCATGAAACCTTTTTTTAAAATAAGGGCAAGGAGTGCCAATCCTTTTTTATGAATCCTCTTTCTTATTAGTGGATTTATAATCTCCTTGTGAGGAAGATTGTCTCCCTTTATTTTTATCTTTTTGTGACTTATTCTCATTATTCTATTTTTTTTACTTGAACCTATATTTGATACTGATGTTGAAACTTATTTATACATATATTGAATTGCAACTAGAACTTGAGATTTGCATGACTTAATTAGACCCATAGCTATTAAATTTTCATCTTCAACCATTAGAATCTCAGATAATACCTCAAAGATGGGCATTTGATATGTTGTGCCCAGTGTGAGCCTATGAGTCTAAAAGCTAGAAACAAAGGATGAATATGTAGGGCCTAATTTGTGTAAGGAATTATAAATCAATTTAATATCTTTTTTTATCTATTTTACATTCAAAAATTTGTGCTCTAAGATCTATGACTTTAGTGATGTATTCTTGTATTGTAGCATAATTTTTAGGATCCAAACTAATGAGTTAATTGTCATTTTGGTAACCATAAATCTCATCTATTTTTCCAAACAATGATGCTAATTTATCCCAAGCCTTTTTTGTAGTTGTAAATTTTTCAACATGGAAATGCAAATATAAAGACATGTAAGATCGAATGTATCCAATTACCTTAGTAGTTTCGAAGAGAAAGAGTTGTAACTCTTTTACATTAGTAGGTGGAGGAAGAAAAGTTTTTATGTAAGACATATATCATATCATCATTAATTTATTTCAAGTATTCTATTTTCATGTGATACAGTTATATGTTGTTAATAGTGTGAAAGTAGGATTCCCCATTATGCCTTTGAAAATAAACTATCACAAAGCAAAAAAAAGGGTACAAAACACACCATAAAACCCCCTTAAATTACTTAGTTTTATCCCACCTAGTAAGTATTTATTATCACTTTATAATAGAGTGAAATTAAAAGGTTGGATCATAATTTTTCTAGTTTACAAAAAGCTTAATTAGGTCCTCTAAACTAAAAGTACAAAAAATATTCACTTTATTATAAAACTTTGTACATCAATATGTTGTACTCAAAAAAATATTAACTTTAAAAAGAAATAAGACCTTAATAAGAGGTCATATGTGAAATTTATGAGCCTCTGATGTTGCAAAAATGAGGATGAGCAAGAGCTACTTTAGAAAAATCTAAATTCTAAAAAAACATAGACAAATATACAAAAACCCTGAAAGTACAACAGTGAAGAACATAAAATTTAAGCTATTTCAAAAAAAAAATTGCTCAAAAATACCTTAGAGTGTTCAAATGGCAAGATCTCAAATTTGTTCTTTAAAATTTATCATTGATCCATGAGGCCTGCCAATTTACTTTTTTGGTCTGCATAGTCTTTACAATCCGTACGATCGTACCTAAGATTAAAAAAAATTACCTTCTATGTGACTGTGTCCAAATTGGATAAATTTTATATGGATCTTTAGGATTTGATTCCTTCTAAATTCAAATATGAGGTCCATTTTACTTAGAAACATTTTGATTTTATGTACCCACCAGATTTAGAATGTGGTGCTTCTAGATTAAGCCCTTGTCAATTTTACCTCCTATACCCAATTTAGATAAAATTATAGATAATTTTGACTATCTCAAGCACTTTTAACTCAATTTTGAGCTCAAATATTCTCTACAAAGCTCCAATTTGTGCCTGTGTACAAAATAAAAAAGTGGTCTTATATCTAGATATTTTTTTCTTGAATATCAACAATTTATAGATTCAATATAACTCTGGTACCATGTTAGAATTAGCTATAGGATCTAATATATCTAATAGAAAGTATAAATAAGAGATAAAATAGTAATAGTAATAAATAATAATTGTATATTTGAGGCAATAAAATAAATAAATAAATAACTCAAATATGATGAATTACTCTGACAATTCAATATTAATATGAAGTAAAATACATTAATAGCCATTGATTATATAGAGCAAGGTATGCATGATAAAGATCATGGAACTAACATAACACATGTAGTTCAACTAATATCTGACTACAAGAATAGTGGAGTGTAACTCCACACTAACAAGATAGGTGTCCAACTTGTGTAAATGATCAACAAAAGTTGACTACTAGTTAAGCAATCTTATCCTATTTTACCCTGAATAGTGGAGTGGAAATACACTATAGAAAGATTAGTGTTCAAGTTGACTACTAGCTAAGCAAGCTTATCCTATTTAGCGAAAATTATTAATAAATGTAATAAACTAATTATAATAAGTAATTAGTGAACCAATCTAAATAATAAATACAAGTAAATACAATAAAATAAATAAATGTACCATCAATTATAGAGATTTAATCTAATGTATTGTGTTATCTTATGATGGTATAAGCTTGATCAAACCATCATCAATCTTTGGAACATATACATTTATTGAAAAAACACTCTAATTTCTTCTCAAGCTTGAACATGCATTTATGCTAGGGTTTTGGCCACTTCTTGGTTCACCCATCCATAAAACATCTGAGATACTCAAATTTGACATGGAGAATTATTATAAGGTCCTAAAATTGAATCAAACATTTATCTATAATTTCACATGTGTGATGGATGTGTGGAAGCAAATATTAGTTTCTAGGCATAAAGACCTAATTAAGGACTAATTGAAAAGAGAAATAAGTGGAATAAGTATACTTTCACACATGTTATGGTCATTAAACATTGTATAGATAATTAAGAGAATAGTGGGTACTGATATATATTCTTATTTGTCTAGGAACATATATATAATGTCCTAGAGAAGGAGCTTTATCCATTTTGAGGGCTACAAGGAAATGAAGGTAAGTAAGAGCCTTAGGTGTGAAATAGAGTGATAGAAAGTATTTGAGGCACTAAAAGGAGTTGATACAAGTTTTATAAGGTAGGTATAAGTGATTCATGGATAAGGATTAAAATCATGAAATTAGAAACAATATTTCATTCATTTGAGCCAAAGAGAACTAGTGAATATTATAAGCTTTTAAAGACAAAAGAAGAAGTTACCAAATTTACAAAATAGTGGTGTAGAAACTCCTCAATCATGACACATTTTAGTTAAACACTTTATAAATATACTTTTAGGTTTTAAGGTGCCGTCTCAAAAGGAAGGAGTTAGATTCAAGAACACAGGAGTGCCCAAATAACCTCCTATGTCAATATGCATAAGAAATCTCACAAGCACTTAGTCATGAGAGTTGAAGAAACAAGTTGATAACAAATATCCCATGGGTTGGTGTTTATTTTCTTCTTTTTTTAAAATTGTTCTAATGAAAATTTTCCATTATGGACTACTTACATTAGTTTCTTTCTCTCTTCCTCTCTCCGTTGGCTATAAAATAAGCCTTGAATGGATAAGAATGTATCCTCACATTAGTTACAAAAAATCCTTGAAAAAATTAACTCTTGTATTTACCTATTGTAATAAATTCAATATAGATATTCTATCTTCATTTTACATATAGTGATATTGAATAGGTTGTTTTGATGAATGTTTAGTGATAGTAAGTGTGCTTACTTGCATATGTTCTTCTTATTCATACCTCTATGTAAAATTATCTTCTTTCACAGGTCATAGGAAGTGTTGTACATGATTGGTTTAGTTAAAAAACTAATAAGTCATTATATTTTGCTATTAGTACCTCTTGTATGATCACCCTAAGCTCTTGTAACACTCATAGCCTTCATATTAAAGCATTAGTGTTATATGGACTATTTCTAAATGGTATAATCATAATGTAACATAGAATTTCATAGTGCATTCTTTGAAAGATGAGGGCCTTATATTTGGTACCTCACCTCCAAGTTTATTTTTTAGTTTTAGCTTTCATATTTCCATTTTCCAAGTCAAGAAAATAGTATAGTTGTTATTTTAGCTCTTGTACTTGGGAGCTGGCCCAAAATCTATAGACTTGATCCACTTATAGGTGACCCACAACTTAGGATCAATCCAATTGCATATCTCAGTCGAGAGGGCTTCTAAACAAACTCTCAAAGGTGTAGATTTGAACTATAGTATCACTCATGCCACATTGAGGTAAATCTCACAAAACATCACATCGCCATTTGGGATGCTTTGGGGTTTCATCCATAACTTGTTATTTAATTTCTCAACCTTGAAGTTTATATAAAATGAATTTTGCTTGCAAATTTAGCTCCACCAATAATAATCAAATATAATAGATACAAATTTCTTCACAAAAAAACCACTATTTGATGGGATGAAATTTTGATTTGATTTAAAAATATGTGATTCAAATGAAAGTGATACAATTCTATGGAAACATTTGTCTCTTGACCCACGTGGAGCATTGTATGCAAACATCTTGCCCACATGCCAATATGGTGGAACCATTGATATTTACAACAGCTAATAAATGATTTTTGAGCCATATATTATTCCATGAATAGGTTTGTATCACAAACCATTACCTCTTTAGTAGGAGACTTGTGCATTATTTCACCCACACTTATAAACATTGCTTTCCTAATTTCAACATCATTGACCTTTGAAATCATTTTTGTCAGCCATGCTTCACCACATACCAACTATAGATGTATACCTCACATTTGAAACACTTCCCTAGACTCGAAATGATAAAGTAAAAGTAAAAAAATTAGAAAATAATGAATTATTTTTAATGATAAATAGAAATAGTTATAGTAGACAAGGGATGAACTTACCTAATAGAAATGATTTCAATGCGAGCATCATCCACCATGAAATGATTTGGTTTCCATTCCAACATGTGGAAATGTGCACTGATCAGTAGATTTTACATCTACTATGTCATGTTTATAATAGTATCCCTCAACATCAACACCCATGTAATAGGAACTCCACTGTACATACTATCAAATAGAATAAGTGTGATCAACATGTACTGCAACATAAAACATAAACATAATTTTTATACAATATTAGGGGTGAGGTTTTATATTTTGGGACCTATAAGTATCTTTTATACATTTATCCCATATGTGGTTTCCATTTAAAGTATACTATTGTGTGCATTCTTCAACATCCATTGTCATTTCTGAGGAATATGGAGGCCTAAGATAAAGGGTTGATTCTTCATTCCTTTTTTTGATTCTTCATACATAAATACTTTTTAGGGTTTTTAGTGTTAAATGTTTGAACACTATCTACATCACTAGGCTTGAATTTGTATTATGCTTCCTTGATCCTTCTTTGAATATTTTGGATGTCATATTTAGTCATGAAATAATCACTCTATGTCTTACCTTCAAAAAATGTAAGTTTTTCATCAACCATGTCGTGATTATTTTGGTGAAAATTTATAGGGCTCAAGGCCAACAATAACAACCTCTCCACCAATTCTTCAATTCATCACTAATGAATGGAACCAAAGTACAATGGCCACCCCTATAGTCATCAATCTCTTTCTCAAGGTAAACCACATCCTTTTGGTTTGTATGGCCCATGTTTTTATACATAATAAAATCATGTTCTTGCATCTCAATCAACACATAGATAGAAAATTGATATTAGCATCAACGACTATAATGCTTACGACTAGGTCAGTTTCTAGTACCAATATTCACAACATTCAAAATTTCATAATTGACATCATCTTTGGACCTATAATCCTTGGGGTCATACATACAGCAATAGCTATATAATACATACATAAATAAGCATATATAAAAAATACCAATTCATATATATATATATATATATATATATATATATATATATATATATATATATATATATATATATATATATATATATATATATATATATATATATATATATATATATATATATATATATATATATATATATATATATTAGAAAACATAATACCCATAGTATGTATTGGATAGAACTATCAATCCTAACTTTTTAAAAGTCAGATGGCACATGATTAAATGTAATATCATTGATACAGAAGGTAGTTGGATACCCCAATCTCTTACATTCACATTTTATAAACTTTTATATATAATTTATTTATATTTAGGTAACAATATATTTATAATTTCTTAGATTATACTCTACCTTACTCCATTATAATTCATTGGAAGAGAACTCCCTAGGACATGGATTTTACACTATGAGAGATAACAATATCTTTCACTTAGACATCATCAACAAAGTGATCAAGCCAAAAAATAGACTTATTAATTTATGCATAAATAAGAGGCATTGATATATAATTAAAGTTCATAAACAAATAACATTGATAAATAATTAGCACTGACAAATAAGAGAAATGATAACCATACGCAAATGTATGAAAAAATCATTAAAAAATAAAAAACACATGCATTAATATGTTATCCTCAAATAATACAATGTAATAACTTATAAATACATAAAGACTATTTAACAACTTCCTTTTAGAGACTGAAACATGCCATATTTATGTTGTCAATTTATTGTCGATGATAATATAAAATCCATAAAAAAACATTAAATCATAATATGTCTAGTTGGCACTCATAATGGATTTATCAATAAGAGAGTGAAGCCCAAATTTGGGATTCTACAAAATTAAAAAAGTGATACATCCAAGATTTATATGCTAAGTGATTACATCCTAGATACAGGGCCCATCCTTAATAACTTTACATGAGAAAAATTCTTACCAATGCAAATACTTTGTGATGATGTAATAACTATGATTAATTAATATTTTCATACATTATTATCTTAAACACATATAAGAAGAGATATTAATATCACTTGTAACATTAAAGTATCACAAAAAATGGTAAGAACATAACAAATCTTTCATTCATCTACAAAATTGATTATAACTTCACATGGTAAGTACTCTTTACCAAGAGAGATCTCTCATTTCATTACTTCTACATATAATCTTTTAATCCTTTCTACTCCCCAATAAATACAATAATATCATAAACATTACAAGTATAATGGAAATACCATGACTTAAAATAGTTATCATAAACTAACAAGTATGCCCTCCTGGGTCCCCCTAAACTCTATAATAGAGTTGCATGTTAGGCATCTCACCATATTTTATCTGGCATCATTAGAAACATGTCTTGGTCATAGTGCCAATGATGGTTTATGTTTTTCATCATTTGTATTTAATTTTGACTCAAAAAGTGGAAAAGTGGCTCATTAACAATGTCTTATAAATGCATAAGTGGTGAAACCAAGCTAGTACCATTGGATGAATCACCACCACTACTTCATCTACCCACATCATCATTGCTTTCACATCCTCAACATACTATACACATTTGATCTCCTTTTTGACAAACTAGCATATAAGTGAAATTGCATGTCTATGAAGTGTGGTTAGCTTCTCATCTCTTGCATAGATAATACTAGACATTTGATTACACATTATTTTAGATTTGGTTTCAAAAACCATAATTTATACATTCTAATAAAACAGATTCAAAAGACAATGAAGAAGAATGACATATTATGAACTATTCAATTTGCTACCAGCAGTAATTGGAGATAATTAAAGGTTATCACTTCTTTCCTTAGACCATAAATTATATACACATATTTAAAAAATGTATTGATTTTATCATAGAAAATAAAAATACATAAAACATATATGTTGTCCATAATCACACACATAAAAAATTAAACATTTAGCAAACATAAGCATATTCAAGATTCATATAATCATCTCATGTTAATGAAAATAATTGGGCACACCCTAACCTCAACACTTTGATAGGGTTATCCTTAGAGTGTGCGATCAAATAAAAAATTGATAATGTGCATCTGTACCATACATTGTATTTAATAAATTGCATATAAGGCTACTAATGAAAATTCTCAAATGCTAACAAATACAAGGGTACCAAATAAATATCTCGTTAATTATTATCTTTGTTATAATTCTAAATTTAAATTATAAAATTGAGTGATAACAACCCAACAAGGTGTACCATCAAACACCTCACATCTCTGTCATCTTACTTATCATAGATAAATACTCTTCACACAAAACCTCAGCTCTACCCCCAAAACATTAATTCCTTGAATAAATAATGAATATATCCAATGAATTTTCATGACTCTTATATTATTAACATTATATTCAAGATTCATATAATCGTCTCATGTTAATGAAAATAATTTGGCACACCCTAACCTCAACACTTTGATAGGGTTATCCTTAGAGTGTGCGATCAAATAAAAAATTGATAATGTGCATCTGTTCCATACATTGTATTTAATAAATTTCATATAAGGCTACTAATGAAAATTTTCAAATGCTAACAAATACAAGGGTACCAAATAAATATGTTGTTAATTATTATCTTTATTATAATTCCAAATTTAAATTATAAAATTGAGTGATAACAACCCAACAGGGTGTACCATCAAACACCTCACATCTCAGTCATCTTACTTATCATAGATAAATACTCTTCACACAAAACCTCAACTCTGCCCCCAAAACATTAATTCCTTGAATAGATAATGAATATATCCAATGAATTTTCATGACTCTTATATTATTAACTTTATATTCAAGATTCATATAACCATCTCATGTTAATGAAAATAATTTGGCACACCCTAACTTCAACACTTTGATAGGGTTATCCTTAGAGTGTGCAATCAAATAAAAATTTGATAATGTGCATCTGTACCATACATTGTATTTAATAAATTACATATAAGGCTACTAATGAAAATTTTCAAATGCTAACAAATACAAGGGTACCAAATAAATATGTTGTTAATTATTATCTTTATTATAATTCTAAATTTAAATTATAAAATTGAGTGATAACAACCCAACAGGGTGTACCATCAAACACCTCACATCTCAGTCATCTTACTTATCATAGATAAATACTCTTCACACAAAACCTCAACTCTGCCCCCAAAACATTAATTCCTTGAATAAATAATGAATATATCCAGTGAATTTTCATGACTCTTATATTATTAACTTTATATATTTATCAACAAAAATGAACATAATAAGTGTTTCGCAAGCCCACAAGAAACACTTATACTAAGTATGAAGTTAATAGAAACATAACATTAAGAGAAATGTAATACTAAGTTATCCACCATGCATGAATCTCTTTCCATTAACAACAAGAAATTATACATTAAAAATATCCATTCATTTCAGCATTTAAGGGAATATTTATACACATCCTCAACATGCACTGAGTCATCAAAGATAGATACAGGTTTAAAGATAAAACATGGTAAGATCATAAAATCATTCCAAAATAACTATATCATTAGGTTCAAGCAGTCATGAATATAGTGAATGTGTTTTCATGATCTTTATATTATTAACTTGATAGAGTTGTCAACAAGAAAGAACACAATAAGTGTTTTACAAGTTCACAAAAAATACTTATATTGAGTACTAAGTTAAGAGAAACATAATACTAAGTTACCCACCATCCATGTCACTATTTCTATTAGCAACAAGAAATTAAACATTAAAAACATCCATTCGTATCACCATTTAATGGAATAGTGATAACCACCCTCGTCATGAGTTGAGTCATAAAAGATAGATGTAGGTTTAAAGATAAAATAAGATAAGATCCTAAAATCAATCCCAAATAAGCATACTATCAAGTTTAAGAAGTCATGAATACAATCAATGAGTTTCCATGATCCTTTTATTACTAACTTAATAGAGTTATCAATAAAAATGATAATAAGTATTTTTGAAGCTAACAAGAAACACTTATACTGAATACTAATTTAAGAGAAATATAACATTGAGAGAAACATAATATTGAGTTATATGTGCCACCTATGTCATTCTTTCCATTAGCAACAATAAATCAAATATTAGAATCATTCATTCATACCATGATTTATGGAAATAATTATAACCACCCTCATCATGAGTTGAGTCATTTAATATAGATGCAGGTTTTAAAAAAAAAAGTAATATCTTAAAATCATTCCCAAATAAGCATACCATCAAGTTCAAATAATCATTAATACAATCAATAAGTTTCCATGATCCATCTATTCTTAGCTTGATAGAGTTAACAAAAATAAACACAATAAGTGTTTTATAATCCCATAAGAAACACTTAGACTAAGTACTAAGATAAGAGAAACATAACATTGAGAGAAACATAGTACTAAGTTATCCACCACCTTTGTCACTCTTTCCATTAATGACATGAAATTAAACATTATAAACATCCAATCATATCATCATTCAATGGAATGGTTATAACCACCCTCATCATGAACTTGGTCATAAAAGATAGATGCATGTTTAAGCACAAAACATGGTAAGATCCTAAGATCTTAGATCCTAAAATTTCTCATATTAGCATAATTATCATTGATCAATTGAAAAGTATTATGTTGACTATATTCTTTATAGTTTGAATGAATTAATGATTAGCTAGGGCATAATTTGTTTTATGTTTTCTGTATTATTGACTACTTGAAGGAATTAATCATCGGTTAAGGCATAATTATTCATTCAACACATAATTTATTAAATGGTTTGTGTAATTAGGATATGCTACATATAATTCATTGAACACATAATTCATTAAATACTAATTATTACTTGAAACATAATGCACATTCCTATACTTTGGCTCCTAGAATAGAGCATTAGTACATAAGACATTATAATAGGGCATTATACCCATATAGTCAAGTATAAAATCAACAAGGTATTAGTAAGTATTAGAATAGGACATTAGTACATAGAGAATTATACTAGTACAATCGAATATAAAATCGATGGAGTGTTTCAATAAAATCTGAATTAAAGTATAACCAACATGTTTCATACTCTAAATGTAGATACAGAGGTCAAAATTCCAAACATTCAAATTCCTTTATATGTATCATAACCAACAATGATTATACATACATGGGAACCTTGTGAATCTACTCGAATGTTGCCAACAGGGATCATACAATATTATTTGATCTTTTTTACCCTAATGATTTTTTTTTGGAATATCCATGAGACCCCGCCTTAAAATTAGGGCCACGGAGGATCGCTGAAACTTTCGGACGTTCTCGCACCGTGTGGAAGCGGAACGCACCGTGTGAAAGAGGAACGCACCGTGTGAAAGGGGAACGCACCGTTCAATACGGGCCTAGATTTCTCCGTAATAATGCCGGTGTAGGAGTCATATTCAAGAGAGCTGTGTCGACACTCTGGGTGACTATATTAGTTGTGAGATACTAAAGAGGGCATTCGGAGCTCAGACATACCGATATGCGCATTCTTTCGATTCAATCGGTATTACGCGCTCTGTTTACACTTAAATTCATCTTTCGTGTCGAGTTGTACCACCGGCAATCTCGATTCAGGTTTTACCGACGAAAAATTTGGTTCGGAAAAAACAACTGACTTTTTGATAGAAAGTAACTCAAAATTTTGAAGAGCCAATTTCAGAATTAAAAACAATAAAGCAATGAAAGACACGACTCTTATGTTCCTGAAAATGTCTGGTTTCTAAGGACAGTCATCTCCGAAGGGAGGGTAGAAACACCTAACACAGTCAATATGCAGATTACCTACGATACAAAACATCTTCACTCGTCCCCTCTTCTGCTGTTATTATGTTTTGCTTTGTTTTTCATGGGTTCCCATGTACACATAGGTAACGCGGTCACGATTAGATGCGACCCTGCTAACTACACAAACGGAAATATATTCGAGAGAAATTTGAATATAGTTCTTAATAATCTTGTGAACCACATTAATTCATCATCAACTGGTTTCAATACCTCTGTATCCGGCCGAAATCAAGACACAGCTTATGGACTTCTTCAATGTCGGGGAGACGCAACGATGGAGGAATGCTACAGCTGTTCACAAGAAGCAAATAACAGTATTCGACATGGTTGTGGAAATGCGATAGGAGGTAGAGTTTGGCTTTACGATTGTTTTATGCGGTATGGAAATTATAGCTTCGTCGGAAAACTGGATACCCAGACAGTGATTTACTACAATTTAGCGAATGCTACACACCCCGATGTCTTTACCAGAGCTGTTAATAGGCTTTTCGCAAATCTGACAAAGGAAACCTATGGATCCGCTAATCGATACTCTTCAGGAACAACAATTGACTCTTCGTTTCAGAAGATATTCGGTCTGGTTCAGTGTTGGAGAGACATAACTTCCAGTGACGACTGCACTACATGCTTATCAGATGCAATTACTAGTCTCTTAAAGGTGACCGTGATGGACGGTGCGACTCGTGTTGGAGGTGTGGGTCTCTCTGGAAGTTGCACTGCTCGTTACGAAACCTACCCATTCTTTTATTCTACATCTCCACCTCCTCCTCTTCCACTCCAACTGCCTACATCACCACTGATTCAGCAGAGACTATTCTCACCACCAACACCGAGTAATAATGCATAACAGTTTTTATTTTTGTTGAGTTAGATTTTGGTGGAATGGTTTATTTTTTTAATTTTTTTAAAATCCAGGGTGAGAAGGGGTTATACTCTTTGCCTTGGTACACATGACAGTTTTTATTTTAGTAGAGTTAGATTTTGGTGGAATGGTTTATTTTTTTTAATTTTTTTAAAATCCAGGGTGAGAAGGGGTTATACACTTTGCCTCGGTACACATGCTCTAAGCTCAATCCATTTTAAATCTGATTTATTAGAGGCAATTTCATTTTAAACAAACAGAATTCAATCAATTTTATAAATATGTCATAGTTTAGCATTTGAGATGACTGAACACTCAAATTGATCTACTGTGTAGGGAAGTCTTCAATCAAATTAGCTATAGTTTTGGGTATTCTCGGCGGCTTGTCGGGGATGTTATTACTATGCATGTTTGCAATTAGAAGAAAACTGAAATATGCAGTGTTTGGGATGTCTTTCGTCGTGGGGAAAGGTAGTTTTGGAGACGAACTCTTACTCTAATTGACCTTCAAGTAAGATTTTTATAAACTAAACTCCTTTCTAGTGAGAGCAATAAAATAGAATCAATAAACCGTTCTCTCCGTTGTCCAAAAATTGTTGTCCGAAATATATTTTTCTTTTTTAGGCTAGATATAAAATTTTGATTTGTCCTCTACATTTTATTATACAGAAAATCGAGTCACAGATGTAGACTCACTGATCGGCCGGGATGAGAAAATAATCTTCAACTTGGAAATACTCAGGGCTGCTACTAGAAATTTTCATGAAGATAACAAGCTCGGAGAAGGAGTTTTTGGCCCTGTATACAAGGTAACAAGGATTATAACAAAGCGTTAGAAGATCATTTTTCTTATTTTGGATAGGAAAGCATTTTATTTTGCTTTTCATCACAGCATTTTTCTTATGTTGCATACTAAAGCATTTTATTTTCCTTTGCATCACAGATCTGTATTTTGTTTTAAGATTTAGCTATGGAAAAATTATCTGACTCTCATTTGCTAAATATATATTTTTAAATATTTCTTGTATTGATATTAATCTGCACGGGACTACTAGCAGGTTTGTGGGGTGTTTCATGGGGTATTTTATTTGATTTAAACCTCTACGCAGTTATGTTAGACTTAATACTTTGTTCGTATTTAAGCACTTCTCAGTCCACAGATCTTTCTTCCAAATAGAAATAGTTGCCTTCGCGATATAGGCTTAAGGTTGACCTGTACGTTTCTTTAATGTCAGGGCACACTGCCAGATGGAAAACAAATAGCAGTAAAGAAGCTGTCCTTACAATCCCGCCAAGGAAAAGAGGAGTTTCTAAATGAGGTTAAGTTGGTGGCCCAAATTCAACATCGGAATCTTGTGAATCTACGCGGATGTTGCGCAGAGGGATCAGAACGCTTGCTTATTTACGACTTCCTGCCTAACAACAGCCTTGACGAAATACTATTTCGTGAGTTTCTTCTATCTAGTATACAGTAATATTTTATCTTCTTTAGCCTAATGTTTTATTTTTATTTTCTCGAATATTGCATGACTATATATAATAGATCCTCTACGAAGCAAAGGGCTTGAGTGGCCGAAGCGTTTGAATATCATACGTTGAGTAGCGCGGGGGCTTCAATATCTGCATGAAGATTCTCAAGTCCGAATCATTCATCGGGATATCAAAGCAAGAAACATTTTGCTGGATGAGAAAATGGAGCCAAAAATATGAGACTTGTTAGAATCAAGAGAGCATGCAAAACAAGAACTTAAACAAATAAACAAGAACTGAACCCAAGAATGACACTTGGGAGCTTATCAAGCTTCCACATGACAAGAAGAAGATTGGCACCAAATGGGTCTACAAGACTAAGTGTAATAGTGATGGAAGTGTTGAAAGGCATAAGGCAAGATTAGTTGCTAAAGGCTTCACACAAAAGTATGGCATTGATTATGAAGAGACATTTGCCCCTGTAGCAAGACAAGAGACCATTAGAATGCTGATTTCATTAGCAACTCAAAAGAATTGGAACATCCATCATATGGATGTGAAAAGTGCCTTCTTGAATGGGTACTTACAAGAAGAAGTATATGTGGAACAACCAGAAGGTTTTGAAATGCAAGGAAAAAAAAATCATGTCTACAAGTTAAAAAAGGCTTTGTATGGCCTCAAACAAGCACCAAGAGCATGGTATGCTAGGATTGATGGATATTTTCAAGAGAATAGCTTTAAAAGAAGTAAGAGTGAACCTACCCTTTACTACAAACAAGAAGGTAATGATATTTTAATTGTAAGTTTGTATGTTGATGACTTGTTGTATATGGGTAGCAGTTCTATGATGAAAGATGAATTCAAAGTTTCCATGATGAATGAATTTGAGATGAAAGACATAGGCCTCATGAAATATTTTTTAGGAATGGAGGTTTATCAAAGGGAGAATAAAATTTATATTTGTCAAACAAGGTATGTTAAAGATATGTTGAAGAAATTTGATATGGTCGATTGTAAACCAGTCTCCACTCTAGTTGCTCATGGAGTTGTGTTGTGTAGAGATGATGGTGCTGAAAGAGTTGATGAGACAACTTATAGAAGTATTGTTGGAAGCTAAATGTTTCTAACTCATACAAGACCTGATATTGCTTATTCAGTTTCACTCATTCAATGTACATGACAGAGCCATCAGAAATACATATGAAGGTAGCCAAAAGAATTTTGAGGTATGTGAAAGGCACTATAGATTTTGGTATTCATTACTACACTTCTAAAAGTTTCAATCTTGTTGGTTTTAGTGATTCTAATTGGGGAGGTAGTTTGGATGACTGAAAGTCAACATTTGGAAATTGTTTTTCTTTTGGTTCTGGTTTGATTACTTGGAGCTCAAAGAAGCAAAGTATAATTGCCCTTTCTTCTACAGAAGCAGAGTATGTTGCAGTCACTTCAGCAGGTACACAAGCATTGTGGCTTAGAAAACTTCTTGAAGAAATTGGAGAGATTCAAGTTCAGCCCACAGTTATTTTTTGTGATAACATTAGTGCTATTAAATTGGCCAAGAATCTAGTCCATCATAGCAGGACAAAACATTTTGATTTAAAGCATCATTTTATTTGAGATTTAGTGCAGATGAAGGTAGTAGAATTGAAATACATCAATACTAAAGAATAGTTGGCAGATATCTTCACGAAAGTAGTTGCAACAGATCAATTTTTGACACTCAGAGATCAGATTGTGAGCCCTCTTAGCATCAAAGGGGAGTATGTTGATAACTGATGCATGTTGTCCTCACCGATGCATGCTTTCCTCACTGCATGCTATCCATATCTGTTGACTGCAGTCCTCATCTACGCATGAGACTCCTCTATTTCTAGTTTTTTTTTTGAAATCTGTTGTTAAACATTGTTTTAAATAGCAGTATATTAGCACAGCGAATAATGCATGTTTAAAACTTTTTTAGATTGTTGTTTGAACAGCTAGTTAAACAACTATAATTCAAGCGCTCCAAGCTATTTAATAAGTTGCATCCTTACTATTTTATGACTTGAAAAAATTGTAATAGATATATCAGAAATAATATAGAGTATTATTGCATATTTTTGGCTTGTCTTTGCTATAAGTGTTTTGTTTTAATTTACTATTTATTTGTTATGATGTTATAATTGGTTTATCATTGAGTTGGGATTGGATAAAATCTACAAATTGGTATCAAAGCCAGTAACAGGGAAAGAAGTGCCTGGTTGGGAGAGTCAACAAAGCCAGCAAGAAGAAAAGGTAGCAAAAGCACAGGAAACAGTCATAGCAGTCACAGTCAATGCATGAAGGTGAACTGGCACAGTGAAATCATAGGTCGTAAAAGGAGTCGAAGGTGTGAAGCACATGCAGTAAAGCTACATGTAGTTAGGCAAGTCATGGAAATAAATTGTGGAAGTCAAAAAAATTTGAAGCGCTGAAAGACAAAAGACAAGCGCCAGGCTGTAAGAAAGACACAGACAAGAGGAGTGTGTAATCATTCAGCTAACCCAAAGTCTACCCACATGCCAATAATATCTCATGTAAGTATCTGCCAAGTCATCTAACAGCTCGAAAAGCCAAGGAGAAATCACATCCAGTAATTGGTATCGTCACTGTAGAGAAGTACTTACATAGTCAATGAAAAATCATGCCAGGTCATAGCAAAAGAAAAAAAGCGCATAGGTGTCAGGTCGTAACAATAAAAAATAAGACAAAAGAGGCTGCCTAAACTAGTCATATGTTTGTTGAGAGTGCGCACAATAAAGAGATCCATTTGAAACATAATTTCCATGTGGATGGTGCAGTAGTCCACCAAATTGGAAGGTTTGAAAACGCAGTCAAAGTGCATCCGAGGAGGCCATCAAAAATAATGAATTCATCGAGCCACCCCCAAAGGAGGAAACGTCTACTGTGAAGGATGAGCTGATGGCTGAGACCAAATATGGGACTATCGAGGAGGCCAAAGAAAAAGGGATGACACCGATAAAGGTAGTCAAAGAATGTGAAAAAAAACAAAAAAAAAAAATAGCAGAAAAAGAAAAGCACCCAAGCTAGAGGCGTATTACACAGAAGATTGTATTTCTATTTTTATTTTTTTGTTTTTAATTTTTTTTATATATGCAGTGCTGTGTTTGAAAAGATGAGCTCTGTAGAGCTTGTGTTACACAACGAGTGAAGCTGTGAAAGTGTGTGTGTTACATAGTGAGTGAAGCTGTCAAAGTGTCTAAAGATCAAGCCGATCATTGGAAAATCTAGACCAATGTGGAAAGAATCCAGTAGAGTCCTGGGAGGAAACCTGAGCAGTTAAGCGTTGGGTGAAAGATAGGTAAGCAAGTAGGAAGCTTACAGTGTTGGACATAAGCATGTCCATTGATAGCCTTTTGACAGGGTACTCCTCAGTCTTAAACGCTGAGTGAACCCTCATTGAGTAATAGTATTTGTTTTGTATGAATATGCTTAGTAATGTTGTAGCATTGCATCTATTTATGCTAGCAATTGGAAATACAAGGCGATGTATTTTACAAGGTGGTGTATTATGCAAAAGAAAAGCATCCTAGCTAAAGCTGGTAGATAAAATTTAGGCATTGTAAATGTTGAAGTTGTTAGTGGTAGAAATTAAGGGGGAGTGTTAGAAACTCAAGATAATCTCTCCACATGCAAGCAGTTAACTACCAGTTAGGAATCAGTTAGTTAACTAATAGTTAGAGATCAGTCAGTTCAAGTAGTTAACTATCAGTTAGTTAGCAATCAGTTAGAAGATCAGTTAAGCAATCAGTTAAATAATTAGTTTATTATTAGTTATTTTTGGATTCAATTCTATTTAAAGACCCTAAGGGCGCAGCATTGTAAGCAAGGAAAATTGAAGATCAATAAAATCTTATTTTTCAAGAGATTGTTGTAGCAATTGGGTTCAGTTCTTGTTTATTTGTTTAAGTTATTGTTTTACATGCTCTCTTGAATCTAACAAGACTTTGCTTTAGCAAGACTATTTGCTTATGATAAGACTCATGTTACCACATGAATTGCAAGAACATTGTAAGAATCTTACCATTAAAACATTAAGGTTATGTTTATTCTGATTATGTGCGCACGCACGCACACACACACACACACACACACACACACACACACACACACACACACACACACACACACACACACACACACACACACACACACACACACACACACACACATCATAAAGGTTTTTTAGGGGCAGGCTTGTCATTTAAGTTTTTGGGTCTACTAACTTTTTTCTTTTGTTGTCGCAGCGGCGATATGGCACCTGAGTATGCCATGCGTGGACAATTAACTACGAAAGCTAATGTCTATCGTTTTGGTGTTGTACTTTTAGAAATTTTGTGTGGAAGAAAGAACACTAATATTAATTTGTTCCCCGAATTTCAAACCCTACTAGAGTTTGTAAGAATATAAAACTAATGCCATTTTGATATAGAATTTTTTACTAAAGCTTATAGATTTCTTATGAAGACGAATATGGATTGTTCTTACCCAAGTATGGATTTCTTATAGGAGAGGAAATATTTTGGATGTGATCGACACAACAATAATTGAATGTTGCCCTCAAAACCGTGTTTCAAGTTGTGTTCACATGGGTCTTTTGTGTACACAAGCAGATGCATCCCTTCGCCCACCCATGTCCAGTGTATACACAATGCTTTCAAAACTTTCTACGAGTAATTTACCAAATCTCACAAAGCCATCTTTCATGGGTGTTTCGCATAAAGATGTTCCTTCACCTAAACATACATCTACATCAGGAAGTACAAATTCCACCACCATGTCATCGTCATCTGCTTCATTCGAGACTCATTTGGTCCACCCATCTATTAATGATGCTTTCATTATAGAGTTGGAAGCCAGATAAACCTACACATTCATTAACTTTATAGTAATGGTTTGCTTATGCTTTTAACATTAAGTCCAATAGATAAACACACGCACTTAATATGATGTAATTTAATATTTTTTAAGTCACA